>JAJLRJ010000003.1:4124543-4464543 GCA_024195265.1 Dendrophyllia cribrosa
GCAAATTAGACCTGTTGCAAATGTTGTCCGCCACATTTGGGCTCAACTCCCTTCCATGTTTAGTTTCAACAAACAAATTACAGGCAAAAAGCTGAAAAACGCAGCCATGCTTCTCCTTGGCTGGATTTCAGCCGTTTGAGGGAGTCCGGTTTTCAGATCCTCCTCAAAACGGCTGGAAATCGAGTCTACGCTTCTCCCCGCTCGATTCTATCCCTATAGAGTCTCCTAACCCCAAAACATTACGGGAATTGAAAAAGAGAGACTGCTCCCAGACTAAAGGCATGGGTTGTGGGTAGTCGTTTGACATTTTAGCCAACAAAGCAAAATAGCAACATGAAGAACCGAAAGTATTAAGATTTTTGTCCATATTATTCGATAAAGATTTGCAAAAACATTTACATAAGAAAAGCACCAAACTAATTTCCCTTGTTTTTCACATTGCCCCTTCTTAGCTCTCAGGGTGAGAATAATCTTTGAATGTCGTATTATCGCTTCTACTTTCCTATTCTTTGGTAAGTCAATGGCGTAAACGACTGTAAAACATTTTCCGTGACAAACAAACCCCGATGTCCGTGACTCTTTTCAGGTCGCGTGACGCCCATGTCTTTGGTAATGTATTCGTCACGCGATACAACGAGTTCAGAACCTCGTCCCAGTTTTTGCTCGCTATAAGAGCGAAACTGCTTTCACTTTTAAAATCAAACATGGTTGCCCATTCCGAGATTCTTTTGTCAAAGTGTGCTCAGTTTCGAGAAGAAGGTGAATTCACTGACGTGCGTTTAAAAGTTGGCGAAGACATTTTCCCAGCTCATCGCATTGTACTCGCTGCGAATAGCGCCGGATTATTTCCACGCCATGTTTGCTCATGGAATGAAGGAGTCGAACCAGGAAGTGATTGAGCTCAAAGATGAAAACATTTCAGCAGCTGCTTTGAAAATCGTGATGGATTCCATATACAGCGGAGATCTCCATGTCAACGATGAAAACGTTTTTGATGTTCTCCTTGCAGCTGATCATCTTCAAGTCACAAGTGTTGTCGAACAGTGTTGCAATTACCTGCAGACCGAGTTTGTTCAGCTTCGGTTTGATGTGCAAACGTATTGCCGCATATGCACTATTGTTGATCGACTGGGTTTGACAGAGCTGCAAGAAGCTACGCGACGCAAGATGGCCTCGATGTACAAGGAGATCTGTTAAAATGATGAATTCTTGACCCATATTGACGCAGATCAGTTGTCGAGCCTTCTCAGTCGAGATGACCTCAGTGCTCCTTCAGAGACATTCGTCTTCAAATCAGTGATGCAGTGGATCAAGTACAAGAAGGAAGAGAGAATGTCAGTCGCGGCCAAAGTTATCGGAGCGGTTCGTCTGGGGCTGGTGGACATCAAGGATGTGATCAAAGAACTCAACACAGTGGAGATGAAACAAGTGCCAGAAATTTTTATGCTTCTACATGAATCACTGTTGCATACCTGCATGCTACCCACAATGCACTACAACAATAGTGCCCGGCCCCTGCTGTTCCCGTGCAGTAGAATATCAAATTTTGTCAAATTCGTTGACTACGTTACTCAAAAGCCAGAAATTACATTATTACACACCGCGGATGTAATACCGCCAGATCCTAGGCTATGAAGGCCATAATTGTTGCGGGTTATAACCTAGCTGACTTAAGGTATCTCTGAGAACTTCCCTGCATCTAGTGAGTGTAAGAAAACTTACCACTTCTAGGGTATAACTAGAGTTACTACGGTGAAACGGGAGAGTACTACTATCGCCAATATCGGCTACATTCAAGTACCTTCTTAAAACACTCACAGGGCAGTATTTAGGACCGGATGCACTAACAAAGACGTAGTTCCCTTCCCTATATATATATCCGTCTTATTTCACCCCAGTTCATAAACTTTTTAATAACACGCATGTAAGATGTGGCTGTACTATCTGCTCTGGACTTCAACATCACCTCCAACATCTGATTAACACTCAGTGAAGCAAACTTGCGAAAGCACTTCCATCCTTTGCTTGAAGAAAACGTCTGAAAAAGCAAGAGCACAACATACGAACGAAACGAACAAACGAACTAAAAAGAACACCCGAACACCCCGCCCTGTATTCATGAGCGCACAAATCTGCCGACAAAGTGCCGCCTCTCCGATCGCGAAAAGGTCACTGCTACATAAATCGGTAAGGCATTGTTCAGGCCAGTGCCATATAAAGCAGTGAATCCCTATTCGGCCAGTGCTGCACAAATCAATGGATCATAGTCTAGGCCCCTGCCGCATATATTGAGAAATCATTATCTAGGCCCGTACCCGTGCAATATAAAAATTTAGCTAATAAATTACGCAGTAAACTCCAATCCATATTCCTGCATATTCGGCCAGTGTCGCACAAATCAATAGATCGTAGTCTGGGCCCGTGCCGCATATATTGAGAAATCATTATCTGATGTGATATTTAAGAATCACGCGACATTAACAATGTCATACAAGTACCTTTATTTTATTTGTATTTAAATATCTCTGTGAATTATATTGTTTGGATTAGTTAAATAATTATCCTCAATAAACTTTTGAAAGACGTCATGATCGTTGCAAATAATTTTGCTGTATCCTTTACGATCCTTTACTGATCCCGATAAATAATTTGTCCATAAATACTTCTTGCTTCCCCTTTTAACCTTTGTTGTCAAACTGATCACGCTGTCCGTGTAGTCAGAAATAGGATTTTATGCTAATGGTTGAGATTGGCTATTTTCGTTCATTTTAAAATTGCCATCTTGAAATGTAGATGCTGCGTAGCGACTCCAGGGAGACATTTACGAGTTACATGCCTTCATGCTTATCTCACCCGCGCGCGACCTCGAAATCGGGTGAGAGACAACAGGGTGAGAGTTTTAATCCCAAATATCGTTGAATATCATGCCATCGGTCAAACGGTGCGTCATAGCGCATGATAGTTAATGCAATACATATACCGTAAACCTCCGAAAATAAGCCCCCCACCCCGAAAATAAGTCCCCCTAATTTATAACAAAAAATTCCTTCCAATAATAAGCTCCCCCGAATACAAGCCCATGGGGGTGTTTTAAAATGATCAAGTTAACATAGAAGAGATCAATGATTACACTATACAAGAAGCTGACACTTCCACAGATGAAAGCGATGACGACTTAGATGAAGCAACTGCAGATGATCACTCAGATGAAACCGATTAAAGACTTTATCAGTTTGTAATAGTTGAAAGATTTAATAAAATTTGTTATTTATTGCATCTTCAGAAAATTCAATGACCGCAAATGGCTCGCAAAATTTTAAGACACAAAATGCCACCCGAAAATAGCCCCATTGATTTTTTTAATTACGAATATTTCCAACCAAAAGAAAAGCCCACCCGAATATAAGCCCACCCAAAAATAAGCCCGACAAAAAGGGACGTTGGGCAAATATAAACCGGGCGCATATTTTCGGAGGTTTACGATATATCAAACACGAGGAACAGTGTTTCATCAGGATATCCAAACACAGAGAAGTGGGTTGAAAAACAAGGGGGGGGGAGTTATATATCAAACACGAGGAAGAGTGTTTCACCAGGATTTCCAAACACCGAGAATTGAATTGAAAAAACGAGGCGCAGCCGAGGTTTTTTTAACCGACTTCGAGGTGTTTGGACACCTGATGAACACTCTTTTAAGTATTTGATATAACTTCTAACACTGATCATTAAAATCGCCAAACTCTATACTAATTATGATCGGGTATCCAAACCTCCTTCACGGTAGTGATTTCCTTTGTGTTCTCTAATTATTAAATTTAGGTTTACTGAGAAGATAGTTGGTCAAACGTCACGCGAGCAGTCACCCAATGACTTCTCGTTTGACTCTCAACTATTATTGTACGACAAATAAACAACTTTTTGGCTCGATATTTTCTTTGTTTTTGCGCCTCGACAGAGTCTGTCGATTTTTTTTTTTGCGACCATTTTAGTAAAGCTACAGCTGAGCCCGCTACTCTAGGTGGCAACGGCTGACCGAAAAACTGACATCAACTTTAGATGCGCGTGGTGAAACGATCAAAACTATCATGAACTATCATGAAATTCAAATTGATTGATAGCGCTTAATAGTTGATGGGATAGTGCATGATACGGTTGGTGGTCAAACGAGAGCGCGCTTTTCGACTCAGTATCATCGACCGTTTGACCAGAGCTGAGTATCACAAGTTTGTTTTAACATTTTGACTTTGTCGCTCCATAGAAGAGTTAAATTTGTACCTCGTAACCTGTTTCTAGCGTTCAGATAGTGGGGATCGTAAGATAGGCGAAGCAAAAATATTGCGAGTCCTCGCTTTTTCCCCATCCATGCCCAATGTACACGAACTGACTCGGGTCGTCTCTTCTTCGAGATGATTCGTCTTTCCGAAAGTCAGGTCGTCAAGTTCGAAACGGAAGTGAACTAGACTACCAAAAGTCAGCTTTACAAAGTGAAAGTTAAATTTTGGTTCGTATATTTCGAAAATAATTTGTTGAAGGAGTGAGAAAATCATAATAAAGGTTAAAACATGTTAATTTGCATACTACGTTTTTTCAAATAAAATGATCCATTTTTGGATTTTCCAATTCCTCAAGAACCTGTAATCACATATCCGTTTCCGGATTTACCCCTCCCCCCGCCCCCGGAAAAAAAAAAACGTAGCCCCAGTCTACTAGATACTGTCGATTGATCAAAATAACGTGACCCTTGTCCCATGACTAGTCAGTTAATAGATCACGCGATCACACAAATAACAAGTGGGCGCTGTCTCCGGTAAGAGCTTTCCAAGCCATCAAACCTACAATTGCTAGAGATGGCCGCACTTCTTTTATCTAAGTGTGCTCAGTTCAGAGAAAAGGAAGAATTCATTGATGTGTGTTTAAAAGTCGGCGAAAACGTGTTTCCAGCTCACCGCAATGTACTAGCTGCGAATAGCGATTATTTCTACGCCATGTTTACTGACGGGATGAGGGAATCCAACAAGGAAGTGATCGAACTAAAAGATGAAAACATTTCAGCAGCTGCTATGAAGATAGTGATGGATTCCATCTACAGTGGAGACGTCCTTGTCGACACGGAAAATGTTTTTGAAGTTCTTACAACTGCTAATCATCTTCAGGTCACAAGTGTTGTTCAACAGTGTTGTAATTACTTGAATAAGGAATTTATTCAGCGCCGTAGTCTTGACGTGCATACGTTTTGTCAACTTTCTGCATTTGCTGATTTGCAAGGGCTGGGAGATCTGCAAGAGGCTACACAACTCAAGATGGTCTCGATGTACAAGGAAGTCTGTGAAAGTGAAGAATTCTTGACCCGTATTGATGCAGATCAGTTGTCGAGCCTTCTCAGTCGAGATGACCTCAGTGCTCCTTCCGAGACATTCGTCTTCAAATCAGTGATGCAGTGGATCAAGTACAAGAAGGAAGAGAGGATGTCAGTCGCGGCCAAAGTTATCGGAGCGGTTCGTCTGGGGCTGGTGGATATCAAAGATGTGATCAAAGAACTCAACACAGAGGAGATGCAACAAGTGCCGGAGATTCAAGTGCTTGTTTGCGAGTCACTGTTGCATAACAACATGCCTTCGCCCAACTCCAAGTTCGCTCTTGAGAAAACAAAGCTACGTTCAATGAGCCCGGTACGAATAAAACAACTGTATTAAAAAAATGTTGCAGTGATACCGTCGTCTCGCTTAGTGGATCTGCGTGAAACATCATGCGCAGTTGATTAGTTTTACACCGTGCAACCATGTTTTCCAACATGCTTTTTATAATTGTTGCTGCATAAAAGAATTATGGCAATCTTGGTATTGCTCAAAATAACAGCACCGATCTCGAGATAGTTATGGCGATTGTTTAGGCACGATATGTGTTATTCGGCTTGTAATTGAGAAATTGACTGAGAAATACATCGAAATAAGAATGAAACGAAGCCATGCTTTTATTAATCGACCACACAGACTTATGGGAAGACTCCATAAACTACTTCATGTAACATCTCCCCTTTTACAGTAATAAACGATCTCACTAAAAATCAACAGATAATCTAGACTTGAATTTAGAATTTATCTGATCTTAAGAACACGCACTTAAACGTCTTTCTCCTATAAGTTCACTTATTCCTAGGATTGAAACTAAAAACTCAACAAATGACTGTTAGTGTCAAAGTTCAGTTCATAAATCGTCTATTAAACGTAGTCTGCGAATTTTGAAGGGCGGACGCTGACTCTGCCACTTCTTGTAACGAGAGTCCGAGGTGGTTGCAAACTCCTCTCTTCTTTCACAGTGGATTCTGGGTTAACATCCGCTGGCTTTGGCAAAGGTGAGCTCTGATTGGTGGAGCTGCTATCGGTAATGATAGGCTGCTGATGTTCTTTGTTGGAACCTTGGCGGATGAACTTTCGATTACGTCTGTACAGGTTTCCGTTCTCTGTTTCGATAAGGTACGAACGTGGTCCGACTTTTGCCACACACGATCCTTTATCCCATGGAGCTTTCGGGTTTACTGGCTGAAGACGTACTGGTTCTCCAATTTGGAGCTCTGGCAATGGTCTTGCGCTCTTGTCATAAGTGGCTTTGGCCTACTGCCTCTTACGTTTAACGTTGTCATATACTCCTTCGGCAACTTCAGGCTTGAGTAACGCTTCAGCGGTTGGGATGGTGGTCCGAGTTCTTCTTGACATATACATGAGCTTTTGAGCCGGACTTAAATTGTCAATGTCGGGTGTGTTTCGCCATTCCAGCAGGGCCATTTGAAGATCTTTCTTGTCCCGCTTAGCCTTCTTCACAAGATTTTTGGCGATCTTAACAGCTGATTCTGATTTTCCATTGCTCTGACTGTGTAACGGCGAACTGGTGGTGTGCTGAAATTGCCATTCACGTGCGAATGCGGCGAACTGGTCACTTGAATACTGTGGACCATTATCTGTAATCATGTCAGCAATTCCATGTGGGACGAAGTGTGACTTTGTTGCCTTGATCACAGATTCTGTAGTTACATCTTGCAACAGATCTAGTTCGAAGTAATCACTGTAATAATCAACAGTCACTAAATAGGTCTCATTTCCATGTGTGAAGAGATCCTGACCGACTTTAGACCATGGCGTATCTGGAATCTTATGCGTCATCAATGGTTCCTTTTGTTGTCTGGCTAGAAAGTCATTGCAAACTGTACAGTTTTGGACTTGTTCCTTGATTTGGCCTGCCATACCTGGCCAAAATAATACATCACGTGCTCGACGTACAAAGGCATCAGGTCCTAAGTGACTCGAATGGACTCTGGCAATCATTTGAGGTCTCATTGAAATGGGAACAATGACTTTAATTCCTTTGTACAATACTCCGTCTTGCACTGTTAACTCTTCTTTGTAGTTCCAATATTCTCGGATGCAAACTGGAACATCTTCCTTTGAAACTGGCCACCCTGTCGTAACACTGTTTATTAGAGTCTGCAGTGTGGGGTCCGCAAGGGTGCATTGTTTGATCTGCTGATGGGTACCCTCTGGGTACCCGTATGTAGTCTACTTGATTGATGCTAGCAATTTCTTCAAACAGCTGCTGTTCTTGCTTGAGTTGGAAGATTTGGTATTCTGGTGTACTCTTACACTGGGTGCGGTCAGCTTGGAGATAAGCTCGGCTAAGCATGTCTGCTATGTACATTTGGGAACCAGGAAGGTACTTTACATGTAGATTGTACTTTTGCAGACGCAAAAGCATTCTCTGTAGCCTTTTGGGCGCTGAATGGATAGACTTCTGGAAAATGGGGACCAATGGCTTATGGTCTGTTTCCACAGTTGTAAGATCTCTTCCGTGCAGGTACTGATTGAAACGACTGCAGGCAAACACAATCGCCAAACATTCCTTCTCTATTTGAGCGTATTGACGTTCTACAGGGCGCAATGACCGTGATGCAAACGCGACAGGCTGTCCATTTTGGAGCAAAGTTGCTCCTAAACCGGATTCTGAGGCGTCACATTGGATAGTGGTTTCACTGGCCAGATCATAATACTTCAAAAGGGGTGCAGAGCTGATAATGTTTTTGCTTGCTTTGAAAGCTTCTTCCTGTGTGCTCTCCCAAGTGAACATGACATTCTTCTCAGTTAACTTGCGTAGTGGCTCAGACACTTCTGAGAGCTTTGGCATGAACCTGGACAAATAATTAACACATCCCAGAAGACGTTGGACTGCTTTCTTGTCATCTGGTCGAGGCATGCTTGCAATTGCTTCTACTTTCATGGGATCGGGTTTCAGTCCTTCTGACGTAAACAACTGTCCCATGTACGTTACTTGGTCCAACCTCAAACGCAACTTTTTCTTGTTAAACTTCAGATTAACACTGTGCGCGCTTGAGCAAGTTCACTAAATTGCGATCGTGATCTGCTAAGGCGTCTTCCATAGATTCTCCACTGCCGTAACATAATATGTCATCTGCGATTACTTCTACTCCATTGAGGCCTGTAAGCGCCTCGTTCTGGCGGCGTTGATATTCCTCTGGAGCGCTGCTGATTCCTTGTGGCATGCGAAGGTAGCGATATCTCCCAAAGGGGGTCCAGAACGTAGTAAGGAGGGAACTTTCATTGTCAAGCTTGACTTGATGGAACCCGTCTTTCGCATCTAATACTGTAAATACTTTAGCTTTAGACAGCTTTGGTAGCACCTCATCCACTGTCGGCATCTGATATTTTGGCCTCTTTATGCACACAGGACGAAATAATGAATTTACTAATCTTTAAGAGAAAATTAAATTTTACTTAAAGGTAGCGAAAATCTTTAAGTTGAGACGTAAATACTCTTAAATGTATTAAAGTTAGTAAGTATCTTTAATATGTGTTTAAGAACCTTTACGTTATCTTTAATTCAACTTTCCAACAACTTAAAGACACTTAAAGGCAACTTAAATTGTTCATTACTAGCTTTAAGTGTTGTCAAGTAAAGGCTTATTTAAGTAATTTACGGTGCACTTAAAGATAGTCGAAATTGTTCTTTAAGTTTTCTTTAATGAACCTTTACTTGCACTTAAAGTCGTTATTTCGTCCTGTGATGGCTCTGTTCAAATCTCGCGGGTCAATGCACACCCTCAGTTTCCCGGGCTTCTGCACTGCAACTAGACTGCTGATCCACTCTGTTGGTTGGGTTTCTTTGACAATTATGCCTTGCTTTTCCATTTCGTCAATCTTTTCTTTCAGCTTTGATTTGAGTGTTACTGGTACACGTCGAGGAGCATGCTGTACTGGCGTGATGGCTGGATCTACTTCAATGTCATGTGGTATTCGCCCGGTAGGCAACCAAGTCCTGTGAACACATCTTCATATTCCTTCAAAAGTTCCTCCAAAGTGGGCGGTTCATACTGCTTGCCATTTCAGAGCGCATGTTACCAAAAATCAAACAATTTCAAAAATTTCTGGCAATCGAAAAAAAAAATGGATTTCGCTTATATTCTCAACTTAGGTAGGCCCTTATGTGAAACAAATCACTGCATAGTCAGTTTGGCTAAATATCGATTTGTTTCAGAGAAAATCGATAATAACTGAATATCGCCAAAATGCCACTTTAGGGGTTCAAAATTTATGCCGAGTTTGGAAGCTTCGCGTGAAAAAATAAAGCACTCTAAAGGGACAATACCTGTCAAATCTTAGAGAATGACATCAAAAAGGTACATTGAAGGTGATTTTAGCGCTTTGTGTCCTTCAGTTTACAAAGTGTAATTAATTTTACTTGACACACTTTTAACTCGTTTAAAAATAGGTCAAACTCATCGTTGAATTTAAACATGAGCGAAGCGAAATAATTGGTCAAAAAATTGGTATTTGAAAGATGAAGGGATGCTCTTTTGGATCCCAGAAGGAATTTTTGGGGAAATGATCCAGCGCGATGCTTTCGAATTTCAAAGTTGCTTAAAATTCGTTAATACAACTGAGCACGCAAAATCGATCTTATCAGCGTTATGTAAATATCTCGCGCTAAGGTTTAATTCTTCCCCATTTAAAGTTCAAATATTTCAAATTTAAAACATAGAAATGCTTACCTTGATGCTGCTGAAACATTTTTATGAGTGTTGAAGTCTTTGTAATCTTCCTTCATGAAAAAACTCAAGCCCACCGCGAAGGGTGCGTTCCTTTGGAATGATCCGGATCTGGATCACTGATCCAAGATCACTCGGATCATGAAGCATCAAAGGAACCGACGAATCCACTCTGGACAAGGATTCGTCGGTTCCTTTGATGCAGCATGATCCAAGTGATCTTGGATTAGTGATCCGGATCCGGATCATCCCAAAGGAACGCACCCCGATTTCTCGTGTACAAATCAAGTAATTTACCCGTTTTGAAGTGACGATTTTTTTCACCCGTTTTTAAATACAGGCCAGTGTCAAGTGCTTAACCTAAGTAGGTTTAACTTCTTAAGAGTTTGGAATTGAAAAGCAGAAGGCGATCGATCGATTATTTAGGTAAGCTTAAAGTCGTTATCACAAAATCATCTGTTTGTTGACTTGTGGAATGTAGCTAATTAATTCAGAAGAGCGCACGATTTGTTGACAACGAACGCCGGCGGTTAAAAAACTATAAATGACAAGAAAATGCTCAGCCGATCGTTTGGCACGTTGGTCGAAGTGTTAATGTTTTTTATCATTGTAATATTGACGTTAAATAGCAGCCTGTTAACCTGACAGCTAAAACATATAGTTGCGTGACAGAGTATATCACTTCCGGGCCGGAAGCATTTATGTTCAGTTTGCTTTTGTTTTCTTTGTACTTTAATTTCCCTATTCTTGTCTTGTTATTCTTATTTTTAAGGAAACACAAAATCATATGAAAACAAACTTCATGCCATATAAAACTGCACTATTATTCTGCAATCTGAACACAGTGTAGTCTGGCTGGAATGGTGGAAGGGTGTGGCGGGGGGGGGGGGGGGGGGGGGGGGGCGTTGGCTCGAAGATTGGCCAAGGCAACTAGCAAAGGAGCGAAAATATTGCGAGGGCCGCGCACTTCCGGTGTTTTGCTTCCCCCCCTGTAAACTTATTAATAAAAATAGTGATTACGAATAGGGATTAAAAGTTAGAGTAATAAATTTATTATAGTCATAAACGATAACTATTGATTTTTTTTAATAAAAAATAGGGTTGAGCAACTTTTATATATAGCGGTATCGAATGGTCCCTTAACATTTTCAAGTGCTCGCAAAATGTGGCCTTTGCTCAATTTGCTCGCAAAATTTAGACCAGTGCTCGCTTGCTTGTGCTCGCAAAGTTTTGCAATTGCTCGCATTCTCGTTAAAATTTGCCGATTGTTCGAAATTTCATAAATCGTCATTTGTAGGTTTCTTGGTGCAGAAATAAATGCTATCTGTCAAATGCCATCAAATATACTATTCAATAGGAAGACTTACAGAGAGCAATAGATCACAGGGCGTCGAGAGATTGAAAGGATGGGGCATATAAATTCTGATTTGAATAACGTGGGAGATGCCCGGGGGAGAGGTGGCTCTCAGAAATGAAATTTGTCATTATAATGATACAAGCTAATAACGTATTGCAAATTTACGAAGTGCTCGCTGCTCGCCTGTTGCTTTTTCTAAAGTGCTAGTTGCTCGCAAGAGAAATTTGATGACTGCTCGTGCTCGCAAGAAAAAACACAATGCTCGCATGCTCGCAAAGACCATTCGATATCCCTGTATATCATTGGTGATTCTTTATTTCCCATTATCTATTGTTGCGCTAGAACCGTTGCGGGCTGTCATGGATGCAAAAAACCGTACTCTTCTCTAGGCTAGGCTGCAAGCAGTCTTTTTCTCATGCTGCCTTTTTTGGCATGAGAAGTCCGCGAGACGAAGCAAACCGTTTTCGTTTTTTTCGTAATTTGCATATTAATTTTATAAATCTACTCGCGCATTATCGGATGTGAGGGAAAAGGGGCGATAGCTCGCAGTTTAGCTCTAGACTGTAAACGGGTTCAAAACATGCTTTTTTCAGAAAATCACCTAGAGAAGTGATAAACATGAAATCAATCCTCGTGCATAAGCCATGCACGCCCTGAAACACCCTCACTCACTTAACATTTGCTTAACGCTTCTACTATATGGCGGCGCGAGGTCAGTCGCACGCAGATACAGTGTATACATATTTCTATATTCAATGTATCCAAACTGCCTTTTTGTGTATTAAATAAATTACGTTTATCACTAGCCGGCCTGCTAGAGGCAGTGTCGACGAGACTCTTTCTCTGGAATACCGTAATTTGTCGTATTTAACATACTACAGGACGTTTCACACCCATTCCCACGCAGTAATTAGAGCGGTAGTTTTCTATTCGGGTACTCCGTTATCGCGGGAAACTGATCTCTGGCGGTAGGGTCGCAGCTCTTAGAAGCCTCTATTTTCATTGACCTTGTAAAACACAGCTGCTATTGTTTTTAGGGTTAGGGTCCATTGTTGTGTTGTTTGTCCTATTGTTAGGTCTAAGTGTATCAAGCCAATGGTGTGAGACCTTCTAAGAGCTGCGACATCCATCTCTGGGCTGCAAATAATTATACAAAGTACATGCAAAATATAATGAAAAAAAGTATCGGTGCAACTTTTATCAGGTCACGTACAAAAGTTTGTTCTTTTGCCGAGAAAAAAGGAAAGATCTGGACGTTTTCTTATTTCACAGCAATATGTGCGCGTATAACCGTATGCACGCTGGTTATTCGAAATTTCTTATTGGATAAACAGATGTTTTTGTACCTATTTCACGAAAAGTTTAAGATCAAGTACCTGCATGCCAAATTTATATTGCTCGAAGGCGTGGTGAAATTTGAATTCACGGTACCGCTGGAAAATTGCCGGTTTAGACTTGCCGTAGAAATTTACCTCACTTGTTCTCTCTGCACTGACTACATGTACATCTGCCTACCAAATCCTCTAGAAGGCGAAAATTATGGTTGCTTTCGCTTCCCTGAAATGGCGGATACATCCATTTCCATTTATTTCTTTTATTTTACATTTATTTTTGCACCAAGAAACCGTGCTACAAATGACGATTTATGAAATTTCGAGCAATCGGCAAATATTAACGAGAATGCGAGCAATTGCAAAAATTTTGCGAGCACAAGCAAGCGAGCACTGGTCTAAATTTTGCGAACAAATTGAGCAAAGGCCACATTTTACGAAAATTTTAAGGGACCATTCGATACCCCTATATATAAAAGTTGCTCAACCCTATTTTTTATTTAAAAAAATCAATAGTTATCGTTTATGACTATAATAAAGTTATTACTCTAATATTTAATCCCTATTTGTAATCACTATTTTTATTAATAAGTTTACTGGGGAAGCAAAACACCGGAAGTGCGCGGCCCCTCGCAATATTATTTTCGCTCCTTGCCTTGGTCAATCTTCGAGCCAACGCCCGCCCCCCCCACCCCAACCCCCCCACCCCACCCCCGATCGCCTTCTGCTTTTCAATTCCAAACTGTTAAGAAGTAAAACCTACTTAGGTTAAGCACTTGACACTGGCCTGTATGTAAAAACGGGTGAAAAAAATCGTCACTTCAAAACGAGTAAATTACTTGATTTGTACACGAGAAATCGCTTCACAGTATATAAATCTCTCGGCGGGCTTGAGTTATTTCATGAAGGAAGATTACAAAGACTTCAACACTCATAAAAATGTTTCAGCAGCATCAAGGTAAGCATTATATGTTTTAAATTTGAAATATTTGAACTTTAAATGGGGAAGAATTAAACCTTAGCGCGAGATATTTACATAACGCTGATCGATTCTGCGTGCTCAGTTGAATTAACGAATTTTAAGCAACTTTGAAATTCGAAAGCATCGCGCTGGATCATTTCCCCAAAAATTCCTTCTGGGATCCAAAAGAACATCCCTTCATCTTTCACATACCAAATTTTTGACCAATTATTTCGCTTCGCTCATGTTTAAATTCAACGATGAGTTTGACCTATTTTTAAACGAGTTAAAAGTGTGTCAAGTAAAATTAATTACACTTTGTAAATTAAAGGACACAAAGCGCTAAAATCACCTTCAATGTACCTTTTTGATGTCATTCTCTAAGATTTGACAGGTATTGTCCTTTTAGAGTGCTTTATTTTTTCACGCGAAGCTTCCAAACTCGGCATAAATTTTGAGTCCCTAATATTTAGCCAAACTGACTATGCAGTGATTTGTTTCACATAAGGGCCTACCAAAGTTGAGAATATAAGCGAAATCCATTTTTCGCCAGTTGCCGGCGAATGTTTGACCGTTGGTAACATTAGCTCTTAATGAGTGAACAGACTGTTCCACTCCTAGGGCTATCCAACCTTGCTCAATGCATGTTATACCATCTATAATTGGCCACGGGGCATTCTCGAGGATGTCAAATTTTATCTTGCATTTGGGGCCACTGTTTGGGCTAACTGTAAATGTATAGAAACCCAGGGGAGTGACCACACTGCCATCATAAAGCTTTATCTTGCCTCCAGGGGGATCCAACTGAACTTCGCCAAGCTGCAAAATATTCAACAAATCTGCATAGGACATTGCACTGCATGTCGCTCCAGTATCCAGCTGGGTGGTAACTGTAGGGTTGTACTCAGTGTGAAAGGTGAAGGGTACCATAAAAGTAGATCTGCCTACATTGCTGCTGACAACTCCAACACGCTCAATAGTGAAAATAGAATCGTCTGATTCATCACTATCCTCTGCAAATCTCGGATGAGCTCCACTCGCTTGATGAACTTTATTGTCTGGTTTACTTGGCGGCTGCTTTTTAACACGACACTTCACGGCAAAGTGGCCTTGTTTACCACATTTGTGACAAGTCTTACCGGAAGCAGGACATTTGGCTCTATCATACGGGTGTTCAGTGCCACAATATTTGCATAGACCAGTTGGTTTTTCTTTTCCAGACTTGCTACGGCCTCTCGAGGTTCCATTACTGCCACCACTAATTCCTTTCCTTTTGTCTTTTGCTGAATGATGCTTCTCTGCTGCATGAACAGTGTTCGGAGAATCAACAGTGTCCTTAAACTGCTCTTTGTGAATTCTGGATAACTCGCTGGCTCAAAGAGCTTCAATCAGGCACCTAGCTAACCCTGGCACAGGGCGTTCCCTAAGTAGGCGGTCACGGGTGGTAGAGTCCCGAGTACCAATGACCAATCTGTCACGAATTAAGCTCTCACAAAGACTCTCGAATTCACACGATTCAGCAAGCTGGCGCAATCTCACTACATACTGATCAATGCTTTCATTTTCAGCTTGATTTGCAAAACCAAATTTTACTCTTTCAAACAACAAATGTTTTTGAGGCATAAAATGGTCAGTTAAAGCAGAAAGAATCTTCTCTGGGTCTTTCTTGTCAGGTGCAGTTAGCGTAGTAAGGCTATTCATTACTTTGACACAGTCCATTCCCATAACACTGCATAACGCTCTAGCCTGTACTTCTTTGGGTTTCTTGTTAAGTTCGGTAGCAATTGCATAATAACACCAAGCTTCTTTAAACATTTTCCAGTTTGTTGATACATCATCTTTTACGTTTATGCGCGCTGGCGGCGGTATCTGATAAAATGGCTGCAGACTGCAGACCGTGCAGACTGTGCAGACCATGCAGACTGAGTCGTTTTTTTATCCTGATTATTTTGTTACTTTTCCAAAAACCGTGAACACTTTGATTTGATTTTGACATTTCCCATTGTGCAGCAACCAATCAGAAGTGATTCGAAGCCGCAAGAAACCCAAACAAACGGTTTATAGTCACGAAACCACGCTTCGCTGTTTCTTTCCGGGCGACGACTCACCACGTGCGCAATTTGCGAACTATAAAAATGCCACAACAGCGACGGCGGCACGGCGGCTTCACTGAAACGCTCTCCTTGTAGACGTCTACTGCCAAGGGATTCTTCTAGCAACGATTAATTAACTTCTGACACCATGTTATTCGGCTTGTAATTGAGAAATTGACTGAGAAATACATAGAAATAAGAATGAAACGAAGCCATGCTTTTATTAATCAGACTTATGGGAAGAGTCCATAAACTACTTCATGTAACAATATGGGAAATGATGCGTCTCGGAAACTATCTACCGAGTCTCCCGGAGTGAATCGGGGGACCCATATACATACATACATACATAGATACATACATACATACATACATACATACATACATACATACATACATACATACATACATACATACATACATACAAACATACATACATACCTTTATTTAAACACGGTAAAAACATCAGTCACAAAGCAATATAAAAACTGGTTTACATGTTTGCCGTGTGGGAGTACGAGGTGGACATAAGGCGATTGATTTCGATATGAAACTTTTTATAAAATCTAATAGCTCTGACATTCTGTGGAAGATTATTCCACAACAGTGCCCCCCATATAATAAACACTCTTGACCAGAGTTCGATATATTTGCATGTGATGTCTTTTTTGTCATTTTTAGGTCCTTGTTGCTGTCTGTCCTCAGACGCAGATGCAGTATTTTGATGCTGAAGCAAAAACATGGAAACAGCTGACATCATTAGCACCAGCAGCTGAGGCAATAAGCTGCTTTTGTGCAGAGGTTGTTGGCAGTACGCTGTTTGTTGCTGGAGAAATAATCTCGGGTGGTTACGCCATGTTTTGTTATGACATAGAAAGAAATGTGTGGGAAAAACATCCACACTCAGGTGGAGAAATCGGAAACCTATGCATTTTAGGCAATTACATGTATGCAATCATGTCTAATTGTAATAAGATTCCTCAAAGGTATAGCTTTGCTGAGTGTCAGTGGCAAAAAATTGCAAAAGTAAATATTAGAAGCAATTATTGGAAGAGCCCTTTTTATCACCTTGGGGCAACATTACTTCACTCAAAAGTATATGTACTCTATGGGCATAAATTGTTCGATGATTTTTTTTCTTGTCGTATTCAAAATGCAGTGCTGCATTGTTTTGATCCTGTGAGGAATGTGTGGGAAGAAAAAGCATCAACCTGCCACCCTCACTTTGGGTCCAGTCTTTTTGTAGTAAATAGAAAACTTATTGTAGCAGGGGGTTATCTTTCTCATGATGACAATGGAAAGCCAGGTTGTAAGGCAGCACCCGTAGAGGTTTATGACCAAGAAAACAACAAGTGGTCTGTTGTTAAACAGAAACATATTCCCAAAAACAAACTTGGTGCAGTGGAAATAGAAGGGAGGGTTTATTTCATCATCAACAAATTTCCAATCGATAGTGGGATTAGAATCCCACCAGGAGAGGTGTATCCTGTTCATTTGGATGAGTGGAAAAATTTAAGAAAAATTTCTGAAAAAGCAGTCCTGTGTTATGTGCCTGTAAAGAGAGACAGCTTAAAAGCTGACAGAGGAACAGTGCAAGTTTGAAATGCTATTCTGACTAATTGTCACATTTATAACTAACTTTAATCTTGCCACACTGTTAAAGTCATAAAGGAATATGTTTTTTAATTGTTTGTCAGTTTGTCAGTCCGGGAACTACAAAAGGTGGTCGACGAGGTTGAAACAAGGTAGTCGAATTGACGGCTTTTTCAGATTAGAAAATGAGTGAGTGCTTGTGCGAGACAAAAACAAGTGGCCGTTATAACGAAGCGATCGAACTGACCGCGGGTTGGTTGTGAATTTAATACATAAATAATCATGAAATACATAATGGCGATAAACGATACACCAAATTGAAGAAACGTTGTCGGGTGAAAAGCATAAACCATGAACGATGCGACCCAAAGGTTTACTGGGAAGTTGGAAAAATTAATCATCATTTGTCACAGAATAAACATTTTATTAACACAGAATGCTTAATTCCATGCTCTTAAATATCTCAAATAGAGAAAACATATTGATTATCAAGAAATGGAATATTACTAAGCTTGCCAATGCTGTCTACCCAGAATCCCATTCGGTCTCATAGTTCATGGTTTGTGGTTTGTGGTTCATGGTTTGTGCTTTTCACGGGTCAACGTTTCTTCAATTTGGTGTATAATGAACTTACTTGCAGGTCTACAAACAGTGTCGTCAATTTAGGCAAATTGGACCTGTTTCAAATGTTGCCCGCCACATTTGGGCTCATCGACCTGCCATGTTCAGTTTCGACAAACAAATTAGAGGCAAAAACGCAGCCACGCTTCCCCCCTTTTGTGATGACTTCCCTTGTTTTTATTAGCATATTCATGCCGAAGACGAAGTCGTTTTCTTTTCAAAGAGTAAATTCAAATTTCCAATAACATTAATTTTGGCTATGGTGTATGGTTTACCAGTTACAGTTATAAAGTCTTTTGTGATCATTACAATTTTACTAGATTAATCACAAATCGACATCACTTATGCTATTGCTATTACATAAACTATATTTCAATAGATACTATGACGGCATTTTTCTGGACTGAGTAATTAACTTGGAGTTTAATGCCTGATGACTGTAGTTTAAGTAGACCGAAGCAATGACCGTGATCTGTAAATGCCGCTATGATTTGTTTAATTGCGATTTCCAATAAAAAACTTTTAAATTGTGTAAAACAAGAGAGTGTATATTTTTTCCTTTGTTCTAAACAGGGTCCTAAAAACCTAAAATAGAGGGTTTTGTCATACACAGGGTATTTTCGTTTATTTTTGTCCTAAACAGGGCCAGGGTCTCAGACCCTAAGCGGCACCTCTATACGTACCAAATATTGGTCAAGTACCCCCCTCCCCTGCATGCTTCTCCTTGGCTGGATTTTTAGCCGTTTGAGGGAGTCCGGTTTTCAGATCCTCCTCAAAACGGCTGTAAATCGAGTCCAGGCTTCTTCCGCTCAATTCTATTCCTGTAGAGTCTCCTAACTCCCAAACAATCACGAGAATAAAAAAGAAAAGAGACTGCTCGCAGACTAAAGGCTTAGGATGTGTGTAGTCATTTGTCATTTTAGCCAATAAAGCAAAATAGTACAATATTTTCCGTGACAAACAAACCCCGATGTCCGTGACTCTTCTCAGGTCGCGTGACGCCTATGTCTTTGGTAATTTATACAGCAGAGTTAAGCCGAGGTACTTTACCGCAAAAGAAATAAGATTTTTCGATGGAAATTTATGTTGATATCAATTTGTGATTGACTTTTTCTTTGTGTTCTCGTTAGTTTTGGAGAAATGTTTATAAAACGTGCTCAAATTCAGTCGTAATAATATCTGATAGATCGTGTAGAATCGAGAATAGAGAATTCTGTCTTTCTATCTTTCTGTCTGTCTCGGTTTTCCGAAAGTAACAATAAATTGTTTGAGAACCAATCAAGAGCGAAAGAAGATCTACTGCGAAACCGTCGGCAGTCTCGGGAGAGCCTCGGCATCCAATCAAAACAAAGTGATGACAAGCCGACTCGAGTATGCATAGATGCACGACTTAAGCCGTTTATGTTTCGACGCCATTTTCGACTGGTTTTCAAGATGTTTCTGCTATCCATTCGACTTGTATGTCTAAAAGTACGCTGGAAATCAGTTGAACATGGACAAAGGTTCTTCTCAGGGCCAACATAGTTGCTGGATCTCTGAGGAACAAGACGCTGTGGGAGCGTATACTTGGGCATCGTTGTATTAGGCATATTGGAAAATAAATGTCTTGGGAATCTGCATGCACGTTATTTCACGGTTTGATGATAGGGAGTATTGGAATAGTGTGAGCAGTCGGGAAAGCAGTTTTTAGCATAATATGCAAAATAATTCCGTCTAATATATTGTGTTTTTTGAAGCGAAACAATTCGCTTCCATTGCTATAGGGCGGTACGAAACGAAACATCTCTCTTCCTTGCACACAATAAGAATACATGTATATTGTGTGGAAAAGAAGCCAAACATCTCGCTTCGACTGCTATACGACGGTACGAAGCGAAACATATGGCTTCCTTGCGCGCTATAAAAATACATATATTGCGTGGAAAAGAAGCCAAACGTCTTGCTTCGACTGCTATAGGGCGGTACGAAGCGAAACATCTCGCTTCCTTGCGCACAATAAGAATACATATATTGTGTGGAAAAGAAGCCAAACGTCTTGCTTCGACTGCTTTCGGGCGGTACGAAGCGAAACATTTTGCTTCCCTGCGCACAATAAGAAAACATATGTTGTGTGGAAAAGAAGCCAAACATCTCGCTTCGACTGCTTTAACGCGGTACGAAGCGAAACATCTCGCTTCCTTGCACACAATAAGAATACATATATTGCGTGGAAAAAAAGCGAAACGCCTCTAAAATAAAATAATTTCTGCAAGTGAAAAGATACAAGAAAGCTCTCCAGTTCAAGTACACATGAAAACTCACACAAGAAATAGTGGCGTAAAAAAAAATGTGAACCTTTCTGGCACTGTCGAGCGTTATTGTCAAAATTAGCCAATCCGGTTACGATTACCAGGGGCACCCAACGAATCTGTTCTTCGCTTTATCTGTTCCCCAGCGGAATTCTTGCTGGCTGGCAAAATATTCTGTACTTTTTTTTTTTAATTATCATTTTTGCGCTGGTTGACTTGGGAAAGGAGTCGCAAGAACAAACTGTGCTGGCTAATTAACTTGAGCAGATCGAAAAGACACTGGATCGAAGAACATCGGAGGACACTTTGGGGCTTAAAAGGGTTCAGCTTCGTAGTAACAAATTTAAGCAGTACTTAGAGATACCCGAACAGGTTTCGAGACGGCAGTAAATGTACAAAACAATAAACATAAAGCTTCAAATAGTTTTCCATTAATGTTTCATTATAGTTCTGTGTTATGCTGGGAAAAGGGAACAGATATATTTTTCCCAGCAACGTTGAAGAACACTTGGGAATGCTTTATATCATTTATTTTAATGTATTTGAGTAAAATAATACATTTTAACAAAGATTGTTCGTTGGGTGCCCCTGACTAGTAGGAGTACAAACTGTCTTAAGTATATAACCAAAGGATTACAGTTTAATTCGAATGACAGTATTTCTATGAATCCGCTTTTAAAGAATGGATGTCTGTAAAACACAGGAATAAAATCTTAGTCGCTGTCTTTTTGTTATATAACTACTTTTCAAATGCTTTCAAACCAATAGTGTGTATTTGTTAATTGCTTTTTGGAAGTTATGCTTTAACACACTTTTCAAGTGGGAAAAATATTTTTCTAAAATAATTTCAATAATTGTTATTGCAAAACAAGTGCACTAAAAACTAAACCAAGTTTAATTAAAATCTATAAAGAAAATAAATCAACCAATCAATCAATCAATCAATAAGTAATCAAATAAATACAGTTAATCCCCCCCCCCCCCCCCCCCGGGGCTTATTTGTTTTAAGCGCATTTGAGGAGGGAGTGGGTTATTAGAGAGGAGGCTTAAAAAAGAGGGGGGGGGGAGGATTATGATATGATTATGATACTACATAGAACATTTAACGCGACAACGACATGATAGATCCCAAACTGAAAGCCAAAATGCAACCGTAGACAGCTGTTTAGACCTGGTTGGGTCTCGTCAGCACGGTGGAGCAGCAAAAAGATAGAAGAACTAGCACGAACGCCAATTCTCTACCAAATCGCATGTGGTGATGGCAACAGATGAGAGCTCGAATTCAAATGTTTGCCAATTGACCCACGTGTCGTTGTCGCGTTAAATGTTCTACGTAGTATCAGCCTTGCTCTATACTTTGATTGTATCTCTATTTTTGACTGATTCGATTTGTTAAAGATCCTACGTACACCGGCAGCATTTTAGTTCGCGGGCCTTTGCTTCTTATTTACTTAGTATTTTGATGTTGAAGCAAAAATATGGAAACAGCTGCCTTCATTAGCGCCAGCAGCAGAGGCATTAAGCTGCTTTTGTGCAGAGACTATTGGTAGTAACTAAAAGATGTTTGTTGCTAGATCTGACGTCTCGGGTAGTAACTGCATGTTTTGTTATGATATAGAAAGAAATGTTTGGAAAAACATCCACACTTAGGTGGAGAAATCTATCAACTTTGCCCTGTAAGAGGTGACTACATTTATGCAATTAGTTCTGATTGTTTTAAAATCCCTCAAAGGTATAGCTTTGCCGAGCGTCAGTGGCAAAGTTTTGCAAAAGTAAGTTTAACCACAGGGGGTCTTTTTTTTAATGGTGGGGCAACAGTACTTCAATCAAAAGTGTTTGTACTTTATGGGACAGGATCAACTGCTTCCGGTTGGCGAGTGCAGAATGTAGTGCTATATTGTTTTGATCCGGTGATGATGGGAAGAAAAAGTTTCAACCTGCCGCCCTCACTTTGGGTCCAGGCTTTTTGTAGTGAACAGCAAACTCTATGTGATAGGGGGGAAGGTTAATATTTATGCCAATGGTACGCCATTTGATAACCCTGCATCTGTGGAAGTTTATGATGAAGAAAACAACAAGTGGTCTGTTGTTGAACAAAAACATATTCCCCAAAACAAACTTGGTGCAGTTACAATAGAGGGAAGGGTTTATTTCATTATCAACAAATTTCCAATTGAGAGTGGGATAAGAATCCTACCAGAGGAGGTGTATCCTGTTCCCCTGAGTGAGTGGGAAAATTTAGGAAACATTTCTGAAAAAGCTGCCCTGTGTTATGTGGCAGTAAAGAGGGAGAACTTAAAAGCTGAGTGAGGAACAGCGCAAGTTTGAAATGCTATTCTGACTACTCTCATTGTATTCTGTTGTTGTTAACCAACAAAAGGCAAAAAATAATTAAATTACCAATTCATTTCTTATATATCGATTCTACACTTAAAGCCCGTGCCAAATACGAACCATATAGTTGACGAGAGTTAAAACTCTTAATTGAGATCGCGCGAGAATCGATGAGAGTACCTAAGAGTTGAGGCCAAATGAGAGCGAGAGCTCGAATTCCCATAGACAACAATGGAATTTAAGCTGATTCAAAGTCTTTGAAGAGGCACGAGAGTTTCAGGACAAACGAGAGCGAGAGGTTTGCCCAGGCTTTAGGTTATATTTAAGAAGGTGGTATGAATTCTAAAATAGCGCATATCGAGAACTCCATTATACGACCACTGACGGAACATAAAAGTTCGGTCTTCCGGCTAACTGAATGAGGTCAAATTATAGTACTTGTCACATTAATAGCTAAATTTAATCTTCCTACACTATAAAAGTCATACAGAAATATGATTTCATTGTTTGTCGGTTTGTGTTTTCTTTTTTTTCACGTATTTTTTCAAGGTCCGGGGACTACAAAAGCCCGGATTGGGGGGGGGGGGGGGGGGGGGGGGGGGGGGGGGGGGGGGGGGTACTGCCTTATATGACGTGCCGCTGGACAGGGTATGGTTTTTGCCATTTTTGTCCTGAACAGGTATATAATTTAACGCGAGTCTGTCCTAAACAGGGTCTGAATCTGTCCTGAAACAGGGTATGGTTCCAGTTAACTTAGCGCTTGTGGTGACTTCCCTTGTCGTGATTAGTATATTCATGTGAAGGCGGAGTCGTTTTCTTTTCAAAGGATGCGTCTACCATTTTTTCAAAGAGCACAAGCCGTGTGTCTGGCGTAACACAACAGAGTGTATATTTTTTTCCTTTGTCCTAGACAGGATCCTAAAATAGCGGGTGTTGTCCTACACAGGGTAGGTATTTTCGTTTATTTTTGTGTCCTAAACAGGGTCCGGGTCTCAGACCCTCAGCGGCACCCCTATACCCAAATATTTGTCAAGTACCCCCCCCCCCCCCCCCCCCCCCTCCCCCCGGGTACAAAAGATGGTCGACGAGGTTGGAACGAGGTGGTCGGTAACGGCTTTTTTAGATAAGAAAATGAGTGAGTGAGTGAGTTTTTGTGTGAGACAAAAACAAGTGGCCGTTATAACTAAACGATCGTATTAACCGCGGGATGGTTGCGAATTTAATACGTAAATAAATAATAATGAAGTACATAATGTGACTACTCAAACGATAAAGCGAACTTACTTGCAGTTGTACAAAAAGTGTCGGCAATTTAGGCAAATTAGACCTGTTTCAAATGTTGTCCGCCACATTTGGACTCAACACCCTTCAATGTTTAGTTTCAACAAACAAATTACAGGCACAAACGCAGAAAACGCAGCCATGCTTCTCCTTGGCTGGATTTCAGCCGTTTGAAGGAGTCCGGTTTTAGATCCTCCTCGGCTGGAAATCGAGTCCAGGCTTCTACCGCTCAATTCTATTCCTAAAAAGAGTCTCCTAACCCCAAAACATTACGGGAATTGAAAAAGAGAGTCTGCTCCCAGACTAAAGGCTTGGGGTGTGGGTAGTCATTTGACATTTTGGCTAACAAGGCAAAATAGCAACACGAAGAACCGAAAGTATTTAGATTTTTATCCATAATATTCGATTAAGATTTGGAAAAACATTTGTTACATAAGAAAAACACCAAACTAATTTCCCTGGTTTTTCACATTGTCCCTTCTTATGCGCCGATCTATTCGAAACATCAACGTCCCCCCCCCCCCCCCCCCCCCCCCCCCCCCCCCCCCCCGGGCAAGCCCCGGGCATTTGAACATTTTCTATTTTTTGGGGAGCCGGGAATTTGATGTGAAAGGCCATCCCAGGAGTGGGGAATTTGACTTTGCCTGGGTGGGGTGGGGACTTTGAACCGGAAGTGTTCAAAATATATTTTTTTGGCCGGCGCCTATCAAACGCACGCGGTAGCAGTTCAGATTCAACATGGAGCCATTCAAAGGGGAAAATATCGTTTTTGTTAGTGAATGGCTAGTAAAATGGTCTGACATAGGCTGCTCGCAGTCTAGGTCTGACAAAGCTTTTCAGTGTCAGTGAAGGTTTGTATGAAAAGTTAAATATATGTTAAATATTCAATTGCCGTTTAACGCTTACTAGATTTCGAAGTCAAGATGGCTGACTGTATTGCCAGTCCTGTGCCAGTGGATGTTACTAAAACGAGGAATGGGGAATGGGAAATTGAAATGGGTAATTTAAAATGGGAAATGAATTTTTTTTTTTAAGATTAAGCAAAAAAAATCTATTTTTCTTACTATTAATAGTTTTGATTCTTAAACCACTCAAACAAAAAACCCTTAAGACTAGCAACATGTCATCACTATTTTATTTGACAACAGGCATATGCATCAAGATCTGGTGGGGAGGGTACTAGTTGCTGGCCAATATTTACTGCAAAGGTGAAAGTTGCATGAAAACCAACTTCAAGGGGTGGTGATTTTCAAAACTAGACAATTAAGAGAGGTGGAGTTAAAACAGCTAGTGACAGTTAGTAGTCGAGGGTCAGTTCATCTAGGGTGATCAAGTTTGATACCATTGCCTATCACGTGACCTGGCCAACCCTAAACCTGGGACCTTACCCTAAGTTAGGCCTGGTCCTGAGCTAAGTTACCCCCTACCCTAGAAATTGTTCTAACCCTAGAATCTTAACTCTAACCCTAGATTTGAACTATCCTTAACCCTAGCTTTCGCCGGGGGGTGTCAAAAGATGTGGTCACGTGACCGCCATTTTTCTTGAAAAAAAACATTGACGACAGTGACTTTTTACGTTTTTGAGTGATTTTCTGCATATAAACGAGCTTTCGGATTTCGTGACTCCATATTTGGGGTTACCATGGAAAGTGCTGCTGTTCTAAACCACTGAAGGCTCGAGTTTACACGAAAACGTCATTCTGACGTAGTGTTTTTGCTTCGTTAAGCGATACGAACAGATCAAATATGGAAATAAAAGTAAACTGCAGAAGACCGCAAACGATAATGCTGCTAATGATACGTAGGATCTACGAGAGACCTAACCAGCCAAAAAATGAATGAACAAACACAATGAACTGCAAGGCTGATCTGAGCACGTAAAAAAACTAAAAAAAGTAAAATTTGCGAGATATCATCACGATAGAAACCGATAAAGTAGGATCGTAACCGTGGACATGGTTACGATCCTACTTTATCGGTTTCTATCGTGATGATGTCTCGCAAATTTTACTTTTTTTATTTTTTTACGTGGTCAGATCAGCCTTGCAGTTCATTGTGTTTGTTCAGATCAAATATGGTTTGTATGCGATTTTTTGTACGTTTATAGCCATTTTTCATATTTAGTAGCTGCCTGATGAGCATCATTAAGCGTGAAGGTAGCTAAGAGTCCACTTTCCAACGAAGCGAGTTAGGTGTTGTACTTCGTTTACAAATTTGGCTCGTTGCTCGTTGAACTGGAAAAATGGCCGCCACAAAACGAAGCAGCTTTGGGACTCGACTCTGGATGAATTTCTCGACCTACCACGGCATATTTTGGAAGTTGCGACCACTGAAGAACACAACAAGCGTGAAATTTCGGTGGTAGGTCGGAGTGGCTGTGGACTTAGTATAAATATGAAATATGTGGGCGACGGAACGAACCCTGTCAAAATTCTCGATATTTCCCAGCATGCAGTGCGGTCGTGATGTTGAAAATCGAGGCAAGGCCAGGATGCACTAGAACGAGAGGCTGTAGCTCGGCCCGGCAACGAATAAGAGCAAAAAAAAGTCACTTCTAAGGTAGGACTAGGACTGAATTTTGCTGTAATTGTTGACTTTTGGGTTTGCAACGATGACTTCAATAAAAAAAACTGAAAGCAAAAACGTGATTTTTGTTGTTTTTCTATGACGTTAAAAACGGTCATTTCTGTTCTTCTCCAAATTCAAACACTGATATTCTGCGAAAATTGCTGACTTTTTTGTGTTTATTGGCTGTCTCAATTTGAAGGACTTTCTAGTCAATGCACACAACTGCAATGTTCGCGCGATTGAGAAAGTTGAGCAGTGGAGTCTTATCGTTCCTCTAAGAACGATTTTGGCCGGCACCGTCCTCAAAGGGTTAAGGCGGGGGTAAACATGAACGCCATTTTCCCGCCACTTGACATGGCTTTAATGGAAATATCTCGTTCACGTTTAAAGCAATCAAAAAACACTCTGCTCATCCCGTGAATCTATGTTGTGGGGAGTTTTGTGAATTTTTGGGTGATTTTTGGGTATGATGTTGATGTTTCGAATTGATCGGCGCATTAGCTCTCAGGGTAAGAATAATCTTTGAATGTCGTATTATCGCTTCTACTTTCCTATGCTTTGGCGTATGAAACGACTGTAAAATATTTTCCGTGACAAACAAACCCCGATGTCCGTGACTCTTCTCAGGTCGCGTGACGCCCATGTCATTATACGTCACGTGATACCACGAGTTCAGATCCTCGTCCCAGTTTTGCTCGCTCAGAGAGAAAAACGCTTTCACTTTCGAAATTAAACATGGTTGCCCATTCCGAGATTCTTTTGTCAAAGTGTGCTCAGTTTCGAGAAGAAGGTGAATTCATTGACGTGCGTTTAAAAGTTAGTGAAGACATTTTCCCAGCTCATCGCATTGTACTCGCTGCGAATAGCGATTATTTCCACGCCATGTTTGCTCACGGAATGAGGGAGTCGAACCAGGAAGTGATCGAGCTCAAAGATGAAAACATTTCAGCAGCTGCTTTGAAAATCGTGATGGATTCCATCTACAGTGAAGTAGAAGATTTTTATGTCAACGATGAAAACGTTTTTGATGTTCTTCTTGCAGCTGATCACCTTCAAGTCACGAGTGTTATCGAACAGTGTTGCAATTACCTGCAGACCGAGTCTGTTCAGCTTCGTTTTGACGTGCAAACGTTTTGTCGCATCTGCACGATTGCTGATCGACACGGTCTGACAGAGCTGCAAGAAGCTACGCGACGCAAGATGGCCTCGACGTACAAGGAAGTCTGTGAAAGTGAAGAATTCTTGACCCATATTGACGCAGATCAGTTGTCGAGCCTTCTCAGTCGAGATGACCTCAATGCTCCTTCAGAGACATTCGTCTTCAAATCAGTGATGCAGTGGATCAAGTACAAGAAAGAAGAGAGGATGTCAGTCGCGGCCAAAGTTATCGGAGCGGTTCGTCTGGGGCTGGTGGACGTTAGGGATGTGATTAGGGAACTCAACACAGAGGAGATGAAACAAGTGCCAGAGATATTCATGCTTGTTTATGAAACGCTGTTGTATACATGTATGCCGTCAAGCAGCTCTTTTTTTGCCGAAGAGAAAGCCAAACTACGTTCCACATGCAATGTAAGAACTGTTAACGTAATGGCCAATTTTGAATGTTATTAAAATTTTAAAATAATGGCAATTAATTTGATATTTTTAGCTATATACGTGCACGGAGATATGTTATTTACGCCCGTGGTGAAAAATCACATATTCACGAGGTGCATGAAAATAGCCAACTTTTTTTTTCTAATGGGCGTTTTGTTAACGTCTTCTGTATACTGGTATGCCAAAATGTAGTCTGAGTACATGTACACTCTTTGAGATTTCCATGAAGTAAACTCGGGGGGGTGGGGGGGGGGGGGGGAAGGGGGAGGGGGGGGCACTCTCATATACAAGCTATATGGGTATGTGCCGCTGTGGAGGGTATGGTTTTCAAGCAGTTTAGTCATGCAGGGTTTATAAATCAAACAGTCTTGGTCTAGAATAGGGTATCATTTGCCGGGAAACTGATTGAGTGGTATGAATAATTAAGGCTAGAATAAGAATTGAAACTAGGAAGAGAAAGAGCCATCCATAAACAGAAAGAAGATCACCATGCCAACATTATTGACGGATGGTATTCCATTAAAAACAGTGATACAGTTCTGAAAATAGCAAGTCTGGTATAGGGTAGGAGTTTTCGGCATCTGGTCTGGTATAGGGTTGCAAAATCAGCTGAACATGGTCTGGTATAGGGTAAGGGTTTCAGAGTGCCAGCGTCACACTTCCACCCAAAAATATAAAGAGTACCCCCCCCCCCCCACCCAGGGTAAATTCACATAGCAAACATGTTTTCCTTTCTGTATTTTTATTTTTCCCTTTCTTTGTTATGGGCAGATAATGTCTGATTCGCAGGAAAAAAAATATTTGAAACATAAAACAGTCATCCGTTTGTGATGACAAAGTAGGGAAAACTAGACAAGAAACGAGAAAAGTACAGGAACAAAAGTAAGAAGACACCTTCATGTCAATGTTATTTTAATTTTTTTTTCCATTTTTGCAACCAACTCAATTATGTAACAACGAGATTGATTAACCATCCTATTTGTATTACTGACTAAGAATTTTGAATTTCTCTTCAGTAAATGATTACATGTATCTGTAAAATGATTAGTTTAACCTTCACGACCATGGTCAGTTACAATCAAAGCTGCCCGAGCTTTTCAGGCGGTTGTTAATTGGCAGGGTTTATTACTCATGCGCAAAGCGCAAGAGTTAAAAAATGCCCTTCGTTTTTCTTTTTTTATTATTATTTTTGTTATTATTATTATTATCTTTTGTGTCACGATTTTGCATGCAAATTTATGCACACATATTTTAGTGACCGGGTCCTCGGGTCACCAACAAATTCTACAAAAATGGCTGCCGTGCTCGGCATGTGCTTGGTTCATACGTTTTTATCAGTGTGGAGCGATCAAAACCGAAGAAGCGGAGTTTTAAAGAATTTTCAAACAGCCGAGGGACTAATTTAACTGTAAAAGAAATTACAATTTTCGGTGAGAATTTATGTTGATATCAATTTGTGATTCACTTTGTCTTTGTGTTCTCATTAGTTTTGGAGAAATATTTATAAAACATGCTCAAATTCAGTCATAATGACATCTGATATTATGTAAACAAAACAAGGCTTAATTTTATAGTACTAACTTCACACGCGTTGCCTAATATGCAAAGATGTATGTGTATGTTTTGCAATTTTCATTTCCAAATCAGTTTGTAGGGCAATTTTCGATACACAACTGCAGGTGTATTTTATTCGAAAATTAGTCATTCTAGTAATTCATGTAGACCGAGTAAAAGTTTTTGTACACGGTCACGTATTAATTGTTTTTGAGATCCGCTAAAGTTGAAAAATAGCCCGGTTGTTTGCTGATTTCATTGCTTTTAAAAGTAGTCTTTTGAAATGTAACGGAAATAAGTCAAGGTTTGGGAAATAAAAGATGAGTGTGTATTTTATCGGGAATCAATAAATTAAATATTCAAAGCGAGTACAGAAAATGTGTTTTAGCGTGTTTTTTAGTTTGTCTCGCAAAATTCGTTGAGGAGGGAAGGGGTGCGTGACCGGTTTAAAATAAACCATAAAACTTTCTTGCGCATTAAGCGCATGAGTGTAGGCTACAATTGTAGCCTCTTGTTCCATATAATCACCTGAGAGAACTTAAAGAAAAACAAGTCATGTGGAAAATAAGATTTCTCTATTAAACTGTACTTATTTATAATAATTTGTTATTCTTCCAAAGAACTGTGACAAATGGTCTAAAAACCATGGAGTGTCTGCGGTCTGATTCTCTTAACAGTTTTAGTCAATAAGTACATGCTGTTGTCTGCTAATTTGTTTATCTATTTTCTATCATTTATTGTCTTTCTGTATAGTAGTAGGATACTCTTGAAAAATGTAGATATAAAAATTATTAATATTTATCAATAGCACTAAATAATTGATTTTTTTAAATGGTTCAATCAATATTAATCAAATAATAATATTATTATTGATTATATTCCTGGTTATTAATTTTTATTGATTGATACCGCAGGGTCCTTAACCTTGGATGTGGAAGTGGTCTTTAAGTGAAGTATTGCAGATGGAAAAATGCAGAAAAAAAAATCTATTGTCACTATATAAAACAGAGTGAAAAGTAAAATTCATCGCAAACAGATCAATTATTAAAATAAATTTATATTATAAATAAAATATAAAATAACATTATTTGGTCAAAAACAAAAGGAAAGTATTTGAAATGAAATACCAAAATGGGGCCAAATCTTGATAATCTGTGTGTTCAGTTACAAAATCAGTGAGTTCCAACTAAACCAGACCACTTGGACATTAAAAATTGTAGCTGCCACGGCTCTTACAAAAAATGCCCTTAATCTCACTGAGAAGTACGTGTTACGTGTCTTAATTACATATATATTTGATACCAGCAGGCTCATAATTTTGCTAGGTGAGTGGGGTAGTGGTGACCTGCCTCGTTCCTCCCTCCCTCCTTGTTACAAAGATAACAGTTAAAGCTTATCTTGTATCTTAATCTCCTTGATGTTTCTTAATAGGTCCTTGTTGCAGTTTTTCCTCAGACTCAAATGCTGCATTTTGATGTTGAAGCCAAAGAATGGAAATCCCTGACATCCTTAGCACCAGCCAAGGAAGTCGTAGCCTGCTATTGTGCAGAGACTGTTGGCAGTAAGCTGTTTGTTATTTCAGGCAGCTACCTATATTGTTATGATATAAAAAGAAATGTATGGAAAAAACAGTCGCACTCATGCAATTGGATTAACAACCTATGCACTTTAGGTGGTTACATGTATGCAATTGGTTCTAATTATAGTGTAGTTCCTCAGAGGTATAACTTTGCTGAGAGGCGGTGGGAAAGTTTTGCAAAAGTTAACATAACAAGTGATTCTAGTAATAGTTTTTATAGTAGTGGAGCAACAGTGTATCATTCAAAAGTTTATGCACTTCATGGACATAAACAGAAGCAGCAGTCCTCTTGGTGTATGCAAAATACAGTGCTGCGTTGTTTTAATCCTGTGAGGAATGTGTGGGAAGAAAAAGCATCGACCTGCCACCCTCACTTTGGGTCCAGTCTTTTTGTAGTGAACAACAGACTCTTTGTAGCAGGGGGTAGGGATCGTATGAACGACAGTGGTACGCTAAGTGGTAACCCGGCATCGGTAGAAGTTTATGATGAAGAAAACAACAAGTGGTCTGTTGTTGAACAAAAACATATCCCCCAAAACAAACTTGGTGCAGTGGAAATAGAGGGGAGGGTTTATTTCATCATCAACAAATTTCCAGTTGATAGTGGGATTAGAATCCCACCAGGGGAGGTGTATCCTGTTTATTTGGAAGAGTGGAAAAAATTAGGAAACATTTCCGAAAAAGCAGCCCTGTGTTATATGCCAGTAAAGAGAGAGAGCTTAAAAACGGACTGAGTAACAGTGCAAGTTTTGAAAGGCTATTCCGTTGTTTATAATAAAGTTTTTAAATTAAAAAAGCCTGGGCCAAACGTGACCGAGAGTTGATGATTAAAGTTTAAACTCTACGAGAGCGCACGAGAATCGATGATAATGGGGCCAAACGAGTGCGAGAGGTCGATTCCCATAATTTAGTCTATTATAGATTCCAATGAAAATGTGAGCGGACTCAAACTTTTCGAGAATTACACACGAGAAGGTAGTTGCATAATTACTTCATGTTGGTATTTTTCTTTTGATAATTTTGTTGCACTTTTTAAGAGTCGAAAACGACGAAGTATAAAATATGCGAAGGAACAGTTTGATGATGACCAAGCGTTATTTTTAAGGGTGTATTCAAAGAGTTGTAAAAAAAAGCATAGAAGACGAAAAGTTTTTTTTTCAAACATTAGGTTGATAGTTGGTGTCCTTAAAATGCATCTATGTGCTTATTAATAAATAATTGAATTTTATAACTTCAAACTTGAATATTTATATTTCAGTTCCACTACACAGTAAACAACATGACCAAAACTATCAGGTTTATTTTGGCGGTTTCGGCCGAGCACCGGGAACTATAACAATACATTCAAGTATGCGATACGTAACATGATACAGAGCTGAGCGACAGTTTACAAAGTTAGTACTGTCAGACGGAGGCCAGAAAAAACCGGCCGGAAAAAAACCCCAGTGGGGAAAAACTCGGCAGGAAAACTGGGTAGGAACCATGGCTCAAGCTCTAAATAGCCCATCCTACGAAGCTACACAAGGGATGAAAAACTTAAAAATAAAGTAAAATAAAATAAAAATATCGTTAGCTAAACTGAGGTGTCGGCCTAGAATGATATCCCACGTGATATTCATCTCTTATATAGCCCTCCCACATGCACATGCTCATTCCACTGGGCTAGCCCCAGTCCCCACTGCTCTCGTGCCGCAGAAATATTTCATTTCCGGCTAATTCGTATTCACTCAAACGCCAGAAATTCCATTTTTCCAATTTTCAAAGGTTAACGAGATAATTCCGGGAAACCGATCTACGATAGTGCAAAAGTGACATTATTAACTGAAAATCCTCCTTAATAGGAATGGGGCCTGGTGAGGAGCCTGTAGCCTACGCGCAGACGTCTCCCGCGGCCTTTGCTTCACAGGAGACGTTTCCTCACCAGGCCCCATTCCATGTCTCTTTTTGTTACTGAAAGAGCCCAGAGAGAGCCTAATTAGCTATACTGTCATTTTATAGATGTGGTATTTAACGAGTGACGGACAATTTAGCCATTTTTTGAGGTTTTTAATACAGATTGTGGCTTTCAACAAACAGAAATTAAAAACAAACTTAAAATAGCAAGATACAAACAAGAAGACATTTTATTTTTCTCTTATTGAGCTTAAATAATATCTCTTTGTAAACAAAATGATGTTTTTTATAAGAGTACTATAAAACTAAATGACTTTGATTTTGTTCAAGCTACAGTACAATTAGTATAAATTTCGATCTAATTTCTGTGCTCTTGACCCAGGCCCACATATAAACTCGGAAGAGATTGCGATTTTGATGACGTCACGTGCAAGTGCTTGAATTTTTCCGAATCCACTGAGCCACTGCTCAACTCCGAACGACAAAGGAGTCCAAATTTGGCTACCCATTTTAAAAAACTGTCATTCTATTTTTCGTAAATAATAAAGTTTTGGTTGGTAGAGAAACTGTGATCAGACACAATGTACTTGCCTCACTTGCCAAACTAGTGGCTGCAGCGAAACTGAAAAATCATATTGAAAAATCACATCACTTTCACAACCAGCAGAGGCGCCAAGCAGATAATGAATTTGACAGGTTTTAAGTGAAAATTTGCATACTGTAAACATTGGTTGCGCGTGATGCAATTTTATGAACTTCATGGGTTTCAGGCGCTTTTGTCCTTCCCTACCTCTGCTGATACTCACAATATTTCAATCTCGTCCTCAGAGTGTGACCGAACGCCCGACCAAGGCCCCGATTTTTGGTGTTAACCAAAATTATCGCCACCTCTGAAAACTAGATGTACAATATCTATGAAATTCTTTTTGTATAATACTGACTTATAGCTTCAGGCAGTGAAATAACGAAACTTCTCCTGTTATCATCAATTTATTCCTTTCCTTTTATTTTGGCGCAGAACGTTTTAAATAAAGCGTGGATATCGATAATCGCCGCTGAAAAAAAATTATTTCGCGTTATAAACAATTAATCTAAAAAAAAAATTCAATTTCCGATTTCAATTTCCCATTCCCCATTCCATTCCTCGTTTTAGTAACATCCCTCTTGAATACCGTTTGTGAGAAACAAACTAAGATTTGCGTGACTCTTCACAGCTCGCGTGACGTAATAAGATATTGAATCGCGCGATCAGATTCTTTCCCCAGCTTCTGCTCCAGTCCATTGTTTAATTGCCCCTCTCAATCAAACATGGTTGCCCATTCCGAGATTCTTTTGTCAAAGTGTGCTCAGTTTCGAGAAAAAGGTGAATTTATTGACGTGCGTTTAAAAGTTGGTGAGGACGTTTTCCCAGCTCATCGCATTGTACTCGCTGCGAATAGCGATTATTTCCACGTTATGTTTGCTCACGGAATGAAGGAGTCGAACCAGGAAGTGATTGACCTTAAAGATGAAAGCATTTCAGCAGCTGCTTTGAAAATCGTGATGGATTCTATCTACAGTGAAGATCTCCAAGTCAATGATGAAAACGTTTTTGATGTTCTCCTTGCAGCCGATCATCTTCAAGTCACAAGTGTTGTCGAACAGTGTTGCATTTACCTGCAGACCGAGTTTGTTCAGCTTCGGTTTGATGTGCAAACGTTTTGTCGCATCTGCACAATTGCTGATCGACACGGTCTGACAGAGCTGCAAGAAGCTACGCGACGCAAGATTGCCTTGATGTACAAGGAAGTCTGTGAAGAATTCTTGACCCATATTGACGCAGATCAGTTGTCGAGCCTTCTCAGTCGAGATGACCTCAGTGCTTCTTCAGAGACATTCGTCTTCAAATCAGTGATGCAGTGGAAGTACAAGAAGGAAGAGAGGATGTCAGTCGCGGCCAAAGTTATTGGAGCGGTTCGTCTGGGACTGGTGGACATCAAGGATGTGATCAGAGAACTCAACACAGAGGAGATGAAAAGAGTACCAGAGATTTTCATGCTTGTTTATGAATCACTGTTGTATAGCCACATCCCGTCAAGCTCTACATTTGGTGAAGAGAAAACTAAACCATGTATCACCATGTATAGCCATGTAGCCTATCACTATGTATAGCCATGTATAGCCATGTATCACCATGTATTACCATGTATAGCCATGTATCACCATGTATCACCATGTATCACCATGTATAGCCATGTATTACCATGTATAGCCATGTATCACCATGTATCACCATGTATAGCCATGTATCACCATGTATAACCATGTATAAATAGCCATGTATCACCGTGTATTACCATGTATCACTATGTTTAACCATGTATAGTCATGTATCACTATGTATAACCAGGTATTAAGCCATGTATAGCCATGTATCACCATGTATAGCCATGTATCACCGTGTATTACCATGTATAGCCATGTAAAGCCATGTAAAGCCGTGTATCACCATGTATAGCCATGTATCACCATTTATAGCCATGTATCACCATGTATCACCACGTATAGCCATTTATTTTTTTCTGAAGCATCTCAGCGGTCCGGAATCCTAAATCCTTCAATCTGATTGGCCAACTACGCGCGCTCCAGCGGTCCGGATTTTCCCATCCGGACCCCGCGTACGGACCGCTCCTAATTTTACAGAAAGATTTTGTTGTTTAAAGCTTCATATCATTGAATTTTCTCATAAATTATGAACCCAGACGAAAGCTAGCAAAGCGAAAGTGAATTTTTATTGGCCAGATATAATATTTAACGACACAAACAAAGAAAACAATGAAGAAAACCGGCAAAGTTTCATCATAGCTGACATCGGCTGACATGCAAAGACCAGACAACACGCTGAAGATACGCTTAAACCAGGTACAAAAAGACTCAATGAAGAAAGACAGAACAAACTAAATGGAAGGAGAAATCAGCCGTAAAAATAAAGGCCAATTTTATTCCTCGAAAAGGCGAGTACAAGTTTCGATTTTATGATTTATTGATTTTATAGTTTTTGGGTTTGTTGTTGTTTTTTACAAAGCGGCATTTGTGGCAAAACATTACTATAATAAGATGCAATCTAGCGCTTTTTTACAAAGGTTTTGACTCCATTCGGTTTAAGTGTTCTTATTTTTCTGGTTGTGTTTTTTCTCCTAATAGAGATTCTGTGAATTTTTTATTAAAAAGTCTTTTGTCATTCTAGTCTTGTACTAGGTTTGTTGTCAATAATTTACACGCCATTTAGCGATCGGATTTTACGAGATAATTTGTACTTTCACTACATTGCTCGGTTTGTATACTTTTATTTCTCGGTTTTTACCTTCTTTTATCTAAATTCTATAAGTTTTCATTCAAGAAAACATGATTTTTAAATTAGAATAGCTCAGTTTAAGCTTTCTCCCCGCTATAAATAAATTACGCTCGACTTTTCTTTGTAATAGAAAAATTTGAAAAGTTTTTAAAGTTATAATTCAGCTTTCCACGGCTTCGCTGTAGGCAATCCTCACCGAAGGCAAACACAAGAGCCGTTTATTCTACCAAGAGACATAAACTGATAGCAATGAGTTCACTTTGCACATTAATTTTTTTTTGTTTATGAATGGAAAGTTGTGAAGATTACCGAGTTAATTTAGATTTTGCGCGCGTTCTGTCAGTTTAGCTGTACGCGGCGCGTAAGAAACATTTCTTGGAAAGCTGTACATGAATGATTTTCACGGCGAATCGCAGAATTAAAGTAGGAAAAAAATAAATAAGTTATTTACCGGCCTAGGTCGGTCCGTATAGGAAAAAACTGTGCCCTCGGTCTTGAGTACGGCCCTCGGCCTACGGCCTCGGGCCGTACTCAAGACCTCGGGCACAGTTTTTTCCTATACGGACCTCCCGGCCGGTAAATAACATATATATATCACCATGTATCACCATGTATAACCATGTAGTAGTAAGGGGTGGCAACGGGGGACACGAGTCAAAAGTCCCTAACCACGCCCATTTTTTTTTGGAATTGGGGACAGTCAAAAAAGTCCCTATATACGTCATCAATGACGTCAGCTGACGTTAACCCAACGGAAAAAAAGGAGCCCACACAAGTCAATCAGGTTCAACAAGTTTTTTAATGAAAAAAGTTATATAGGGGATTTTGACTAGAATTATTTTTCAATTTTTTTCAAATTTTTTTGAATTTTTTTTTGAAGTTTTATTTCAATTTTTGATTTATATAGGTGATTTTGAGTATCGAATTTTTTCAAAAAATTTTTTGATTTTTTTCAAATTTTTTTTTTTTTTTTTCAAATTTTTTTTTTTGGGGGAAGTGGTCAAATTTCCCTGTGTACGATCCTCCTGGGGAATGAATTGGGGAAGTAGTCAAAATCCCCAATATGAAAGAAGAAGCCCACACAAGGATGAAAGTTCAATAACGTGTTTAATGAAAATCATCAACAAGAAAAAATTTCAAGGATTAACGCTTTCTTCTTTTCTTGAGTAACTTTCCGATCGGGGTTTGAGCAAAATTTATCTGGATGTTATGGTGATAAAAGCGCTTATCATCGAGCGCTGAATAATTCTTTTAACAGAACATAATACAAGCAATCACTTGGTAATTAGACCGCATGAAAACCTTCAGGGCAAAAAATTCAAACACGAGAATTTAGTTTTATCGACTGAGTCGATAAGGTAAATTGACCACCGTAAAAAGATTCAAATAGCTGACGTTTCGAGCGCTAGCCCTTCGTCGGAGCGAATCAAGGAATTGTGGGTAGTGTGTGGTTTTATATAGTAAGCGGTGGAGCTACGCTATTGGTGGAAGTTTGGTGACGTGAAAAACAAATGTAGATTAGTTGAATGAAAAGCGTTCGTTGATTCCGTGGGGTTTGAGAGTGCCGATTTGAAAGATGATTTTTTGTTCTAGGTTTTTACGGCTTTCTGTGTTACCCTGGTGTAGGGAAAGGCCGCAGATTGTCATGTGTTGTTTAGAATGGTTAGTAAGATTAAAATGGCGCGCGACTGGTTTGGATGCGTCTTTGTCATTTTTTTCAACGTCTCGGAGATGTTCACGAAAACGGTCGCCCAGTCTCCTCCCTGTTTCGCCAATGTATATCTTTTTGCAAAAAGTACATGTTATGCAGTAGATAACATTTACGGAGGTGCATTTTAACCCAGAGAGGTCTGTTCTTAGTAAAGGTTTAAACTTTCTAACCCAGAGAGGTCTGTTCTTAGTAAAGGTTTAAACTTTGTTCCTATAACGAAACAAACCGACGAATTTTCAGTCAAACAAGATGTTGAAAAATTCCTTCGCCGCGTGCAATTAAGAGCTTTTTTCCACGACAAAGAAGACAATTCTAACACCTCGGAAAAAGATGTTTTTGAAACACTCAACGTTCGCAAATCAAAATGGACTCCCCCAGAGGGCCAGTTTTCTTCTCTAGATTTTTTCATCAAAAAATGTCGTCACGATGTCCAAAAACTTAAATTTAACCGCCACACCAAAATTTCCAACCTTTCAACAGGAGAATGGGCAGCGCTCAAAAGTCTTAGCAAACGACGCGACATTGTTATCAAAGCGGCCGACAAAGGCGGGGCGGTAGTTGTTTTGCGGACCGACCTTTACCGACAAGAGGCTTTTCGGCAACTTTCTGACACCGCTTTCTATGCCAAAGTTGATAAAGATCTCACTTCTACCAACCAAAAAATTGTCAAAGAAACTATCCAAGACCTCATTACTAAACAACAATTACCAGTTACCGCCAACAATCTCATCATCACTACTCCTAGAACCTCACGCGTTTATTTCAAACCTAAAATTCATAAACCAAACAATCCGGGCCGACCAATTGTTTCCGCTTGTAGCTGTCCTACCGAACTAATTTCTAGCTATTTAGACAAAATCATGGCCCCCATTGTCAAATCACTACCCTCGTACATTAAGGACACCAATCACGCACTCGAAATTTTCCGGGATTTCAGTTTTCCCAGCGAAAACAAATTAATTTTCACTATGGACATTACCTCTTTATATACCGTCATCCCCAATGACGAAGGACTTCAAGCACTAAAATATTTTTTCGACCAGCGCTCCATTCAAAACCCAAGCTCAGAAACACTGCTCCGCTTGGCCGAATTAGTTTTGACACTTAACTGTTTTTCATTTTCCCAAAACTACTACAAACAAGTAAATGGAGTCGCCATGGGCACCAAAATGGGACCAAGCTACGCTAACCTTTTTGTAGGCCACATCGAAGACAAATTTTTTAATCAGTACCACGGAACCAAACCCGAACTCTACGGCCGCTACATCGATGATTGCATTGGCGCTACCTCTTCCAGTAAAGAGGAACTTAATCAATTCATAACTTCTGTCAATACTTTTCATCCAGCTCTAAAATATACCTGGGAAATTTCCGAAACCTCAGTCGCTTTTCTTGACATTAATATTTCAATCAACGGTAACAGTTTATCCACAAGTGTGCACTACAAACCTACAGATTCCCACAGTTATCTGTTACATTCATCCTCACATCCATCGCACGTTAAAAACGCCATTCCGTATTCTCAATTTCTCAGACTTCGACGTCTATGTAGTGATGACTCTGATTTTTCCAACAAATCAGAAGAAATGTGCCAGTTTTTCAAGAAACGTGGGTACCCTGACTCTGTTGTTAATACGGGCCAACAACGTGCACAACAGATCGACAGACAATCAGCACTACAAATGCCACAGATGGAAGAGAACGAGAGAATTCCATTCACCCTCACTTTCCACCCACACAACAACACAGTCAAAAGCATCATTTTAAAAAATTTCAAATTACTCCAAAACGACCCCGAAACTGGCAGAATTTTTTCACAACCCCCACTAATTTCATTCAAACGTGACAAAAACATAGGCAACTTTCTAGTTACGAGCGCACTGAAATCTGACGATGTACCGGGAACTTTCAAATGCACACGCACACGATGTAACACTTGTCCTTTCATTCACAACGCGGACAAAATAACAGGACCCAAACGATCTATTAAAATCACTGATCGTTTTACATGCACCTCCGTAAATGTTATCTACTGCATAACATGTACTTTTTGCAAAAAGATATACATTGGCGAAACAGGGAGGAGACTGGGCGACCGTTTTCGTGAACATCTCCGAGACGTTGAAAAAAATGACAAAGACGCATCCAAACCAGTCGCGCGCCATTTTAATCTTACTAACCATTCTAAACAACACATGACAATCTGCGGCCTTTCCCTACACCAGGGTAACACAGAAAGCCGTAAAAACCTAGAACAAAAAATCATCTTTCAAATCGGCACTCTCAAACCCCACGGAATCAACGAACGCTTTTCATTCAACTAATCTACATTTGTTTTTCACGTCACCAAACTTCCACCAATAGCGTAGCTCCACCGCTTACTATATAAAACCACACACTACCCACAATTCCTTGATTCGCTCCGACGAAGGGCTAGCGCTCGAAACGTCAGCTATTTGAATCTTTTTACGGTGGTCAATTTACCTTATCGACTCAGTCGATAAAACTAAATTCTCGTGTTTCATCCCCCCACCGACGCAGCACCACAGTTTCTCTAGAAACTAACCCCATTCAAAAAATTCAAAGTCAGACATTTTCCGCGAAGACGTGTCGTAAATCAGGTTCTCTTTCTCTTTCGATTCCATCGCATGTTAGAACGAAAATCATCTTGGCTCGCCTCCGGGACATTCCGTGAATGAAAAAAGAAAAAAAATAGTTTGAATTCAATACTCGCAGAAAACTCGTTTGAAAGAAGAAACGTGAAAGTATTTTAAACAAATCAAATTTTCCTCGCATGACGAATCGAGCAAAGACAAACAAACAAACTACGAACCTGCGGAAGGATTTTGCAGTACAAAAATCCCTTTCTTTTGCCGAAAAGGTTGTCCTTTTTCCAAAGCCACCTCTTAAACCTTCCACGAGGAGAGTTGTCTGATTTTTTAGCGAGGAACCATCTTTGTTTTCACGCCGTGAAAAAATCTTTCTTGTCTTTCTCAGAACAGCGTTTTCCTGGAAAAACCCGGCTTACGCCATCACTTGGTTCCAGACCACGCGCGAACCACCAGCGGGACCTGGCTCGATGATAAAAGAGTTTAAATTGAAATCGTCTCGTCCCAAGTGTTTGCGATAATCTTGCATCCATTACTGTTTTCTTCTGCCGAGCAGCTCGTCTGGCTTTGCGTTGTAAGCGAATGAGAGAAGAATGAAAAAAGAACAAAGCGCGAGCCTTTATAAAGGGAAAAAAAGCTGACGTCACCCCTCAGGCTACGAGGAAGCCCTTCGCTGACGTCTCTTGTTTTTGAAGGGCAATTTGTTTTGTCAACCAAGCGTTTCCAGAAAGTGAGAGTGCTTTTTGTTTTGTGTTTTTCTTGCTTGTTTTTCGTTTTCTTGTTTTCGAATGTTCTTGTTGATTTTTTTGGGACCCCAACGGGAATCGAACCTGTGACCTTGGCGAGAGTCTACACTACCAGTGGGCCTTTTCTCGTTACTTGTGGCCACAAAGGAGTCTTGCCTTGTTTGATTTGGTTCATCAGACAATGAACCACGCAGATTGTTTTTTTTTCATTGCGTTTTTGACTTTTTTTTGATGAATTCTTATTCAAAAAACCAGTTCGCTGACGCCATTTCTTCATTATAAAAATCGCTCCCCAAGTTCATTTTCACTCATTCTCCAGCTGAAGAACAAGAAGAAGAAAAGAAAAAGATGCCGAAGAAGATGCCATTTGAAGAAAAAGTTTACGTAGCCCCGAAGCGGAAATCCACCAAACCTGCGAAAGTTCCTGCGGGAAAGAAAAGAAAGAAAGAAAATGTTAAAGATATCATTAACAAAGCTAAAGATGTCGTAGAGTACATCACAATTGAAGCAGAAGGAAGAGCAAATGAAGCACCATTGGCATCAATAGCCCCGTTTATACCTGACGCTCACACTGAAGTGAATGAACCTCTTATTCAAGATGTGGATCTAAACGTGGAACAACAAAATGCTGTCAATGCAATTGTTGGCAGCATTGGTCACATCACCCAGATGCAAATTGAGGATGCAGCTTCCAATAAGAACATTTTTTTATTCTGCCCCTTTCATCTTGGACATTTGGAACAGAGAGTCAGCTCCCCAAACGGGTTTTGTTATCTGAAATGTCCTTATCAAGATTGTTGTGTGATCTGCGCAAAAGACAAGGCAGAGCTTTACATGCAAACTGTTCACGCTCAGTTGAATAGGGACATTAAGGAAAACTGGAAGCCTTTGCGTTGTTTCTGCAATGAAGTCTTGACCCTGAAGCAAAGCAATTCTGAGAAGAATCCAGGTCGAATCTATCTTGCTTGCAGAAAGAGAGAGTGTAAATACTTCCAATGGGGTGATCTCCCTTTGAACGAGAAAAACGGAGACCATCACTTTAACCATGATCCCTTCCCTCTCCCCATGAAAGAATATGCAGGCAAAACCTTGATCAGAGATGCATGTGGCGCTTCAAACTTGTTTTCCTGACTTAAAGAAACAAGAAGAGCAAAAGAAACGCGCAAAGCAGACGGAATCAGCGAGAGTGATCCAAGAAGCCTTTCCAAACACTTTTGGCTCTAGTCAGCCAAGTCACCCAAAATGTACTACTCTTTTTTGAAAAAAACGTTTGAAAAAACTTATCATTATTGCTATAAAAGGTTTAAATTGTTTGAATGTTGAATAAAAATGAAACTGGGCAAAAAGGTTGTTTGATCTCTTGTGGAATTGGGGTCGATGGCGAGTCATGCCGTGGGTATGTTCCTCTTTGTATAGACGCTGTAAAGAAGGGTTGAAACCTATTCCAATAGAAGATGTTCGACAAACAATTGTTGTCGAAATACAATGATTCCAAAGCTATAGGCAGTTTAAGAGGAGTGGCACGATTTGCATCCTCCCAGGGAATTCCGCTGGGTCGAGCCAAACAATTGTTACAACAACATCCGCAAGAATTTAAACATGTTTGATGTCCACCATGTTTTGTAATCCCACGCCACTTTGAAAACCAAGACTAAGACAACAGAGGTTTCATTCACATTGCACCAACGTTTTACTCAATAAAAAAAGTAAAGAGAAGAAAACATGGCTGCGATTGACAACAATGGCAAAAAAAAAAAAAACATTGATCAAACGGTTTTTTTTTTCATTGAGCTTGAGGCTCGTGGGTCGTTTGTCCTCTCATGCAAACTTCGACGACTGTCAGTTTTTTTTATGGATCTAATCCCAAGTCCTTGCACGAGGAGCTGTCATCGCTGTCCACCTCATCTGTCCAATTATGACCTAATTTCAGGCGCTGCCAGTCAAACACTTCATCGATGTTGACGTGCGTCAATCCTAATAGTTCATAGGTAAAGAACAGATCTTGACGTCGGAAGGATAAAATTTCTTCCAAAATGCGTACGGTGACCACATCGGTTGACAACATGTTGCGCACAAATTGACAGTTTTCAGGGGTCCAGATCGGGTGTACGATACCATTTTCATGCAGCTGATGCACCCATTCGTCGTACACATCTGGAAAAGTGACTTGTCGAAGAGCCCTACTAATGTTAGCTCGTAGATCGTGTAAGAACAACAAGGCTTCGGGTGACCAAATGGGGTTATCGGGCGGTTTCAATACCACATGATGTTGCATGCATTTTAATAATGCTACAATCCACCAACGCCGCCAAGGGCGAGCATTCAGACTCTGCGTAAACTCGCTCCGAGAGTCCACTACCCCTTGACTCGTGAAAGGAGAAGTCATGTTTGGTGTAAAAAAGACTAAACGTTATCCTTATATAGAAAGCGCGAACTGTCAGTCCCACCAAAATCTTCTATAAAAAAAAGAAACGACAAGGTATCAAAACAAATGGTAACACGTTAACAAAGAACACTTCAGTGCGCAACATTAAAAAAAATGTCGAGAACGTCTGACGCCCAGATCGCTTTAAAAGATTGGTTGGGATGTGCCATTCTCTTTTTAGAAAGAGTCGACCCCCATTCTTTGTTGGACTTGAGCGATGATGCGTTACAAGAGCTAGAACCGGACATAGCGTTTGCGCAACTGGTGACCAGAAACAAAGAGAAGAACGAACCGTTTAGTTTGCTTCATTTGATGGCTTATTTAAGCGTTATGCGTCAATGTTTGTCCCTGGACGCTTACCGTGAACATCGTCGTTGGATATTTAAGCAACAACAAGCATACATACCTAGTTTTGGACGTTTTGTGGCTCAATTTACAGTGAGTCTGACCCGGCGATTGATCCCATTGGTGGTGCGCACCTGTTTGTTCCCCAACTAAAAAAAAATGAAGAAGGCCGAGCAGATGAGTCCTTTGGAAGACTTGTATTTGGATCTGGAGAGTCCTTACGCGTTGAGTGGAAATTTCAAGGAATTAACCAAGGTGGCCCGCGACACGTTGGACGTCTCACCCAGCCAGGTGCAAACGTATTTACAAGGAGAACCCACTTTCACGTTACACCGTCCTCGTCAGGTACGATTTCCACGCAGCAAGACGGTCGTGCCTCCGCAAGTGGATTATACCTGGCAGGCGGATCTTGTGGAAATGCAGGATCCCAAACTCATTGCCCAAAACAAACGCACCCGATACCTACTGACGGTCATCGATGTGTTGTCCAAATATGCATGGGTCATTGCCTTAAAAAGCAAGAAAGGCAAGGCCACGGCAGATGCCTTTCGTTATTTGTTGGAGAATTCAGGAGGACGTAAGCCCGTCAACTTGCAGACGGATCAAGGGAAAGAATTCTACAACCAACACATGAAGCAATTACTGGACGAGTATAACATTCACCACTATTCCACTCGAGGTGAACCCAAAGCTGCTGTGGTCGAACGTTTCAATCGCACTTTGAAGGAATTGATGTTCAAGTACATGACAGCTCGCAACACCCCCAAATATTTGGAGGTCTTACCCTTGTTGGTGGACAAGTACAACACGCGCATTCACAGCCGCACTCAAATGGCCCCGGCCGATGTCACTGACGACAATGCCTCGGTGGTCTGGAAGCGGTTGTTCAAACCCACCCCTGCCTTAGACCCTTACAAGTTTCGACCGGGGGATTTTGTGCGCACCTCAAAACCCGTCAAGGGTAAAAAGAGTGCCTTTTCCAAGAGTTATCGGGGTAATTGGTCGCAAGACGTGTACACGGTGACCGATCGTCAACGGTCCTTGTACGATGGTGTGAATTATTATAAGTTGGACACTTGGAAAGGTGATAAAGTTCCTGGACGATTTTATGAACCTCAACTGCAAAAAGTACGAGCTCTACCCAACCAATGGCGGGTGAGTAAAAAGCTTAAATACAAGGGACGCGGACCCACTCGTCAAGTGTTAGTTAACTGGCAAGGACTTGCTCCCGATTATCAAACGTGGATACCCGTCAAAGAGTTAAAAAAGTCCTCGTAAAAAAATGGCCAAACCCTGGGAAATGGACGATGATTTTTTGCTGTTTCTGAATAGTGGGGATGTGGGCACGGAACCCCTCGAACCCGGAGAGACCACCGTGCGCAGTGCGTTCCGACAACAGTTGGAGATTCCATTGACGCTCACCGACCAGTGGCAAGTTGCCCTTTTGAAACTGTTGTACACCAATTCTTACGGGAACACTGTGTCGAAATCGTCGCAGGATTACCATGTGCGTGTGGGGAGCTCAGATGGATCGGTTCCCACTCGATCAATGGCGCTGACTTCGCACAAACACTTCACGCACGCGGCAGAATTGCTTGGCGATTTGGTGCAGAAGATGGGATGGTACGTGATACCCACCTTGTCGGGCGGTCAACATCATTACGGACAACTCCACATGGAATCTCCTGGCACCACGGACGAAAATTTTCCCACAAATCCCAAACTGGATCTGTTTCGTCCCGACCTGGTGCGTGAATTTTTGCAAAGGATCGAAAACACTTATCGCGTGAAACAAGTCGCACTCCCTACGCGCTTCAATCTGATCGAATATTACCTAGGATTCGCCCTCCTGAAACTCATGGGTTTAAGGAGGGATTACATCTGGTTAACTAGAGCTAGTCCATCCAGACCCAGGACGCATTATTCACTCCATCTGTGGGCGCAGGGTCAGTACAATCTAGGGGAATCGTTGGCTCTGTTGATGGGATTTTTGGAGCCCGATCCAGATCGGCCGGGCCAGACGCGCATTGTGGCTCACAACACCGTCTACGCGGACACAGGAGAAGGTACGCAAGCCGATTGGGTGGTTAGTCGTTTGGATACGCATCACTTTGGCATCGAGACGGAAGATTTTCTGTTGGGAGGCGTACGCATCAAACTCAACACTGCCGTCGAGCGGTTGCACTACACGTTTGGCAAAAGAGCCGTCTTTGACATGGGGGCTTGGGTGCGCGACCCGTCTCCCTTGTTACCCTACGCGCGACAATCCCCCGTGACGGTGGTCACTACGGAACCCGGCAAGTGGTTTCTGCAGGCCCGAGAAGGGGTCAACGTCGATTTCAAAAACGGTCTGGAGACAGTGATGGGTACCCCACAACTCAAAGCTCCTTCTCGGGTTAAGGGATTCGGGGCCTGGTTGGCTTTGCCCAGTTTGGAGACATCCCTGGCCCAAACAAACACCCACTTGTCTGACGTGGACCTCACGCGATGCAATACCGAAGTAGATGTGGTGGAATTTAGCCCCGTGGGCGACAGACAACGCCGATTGCTGGCCACTCTTCCCCTCTCACCTAGCAGCGATTACGGTCTCACGGTCGAATACGACCCGCAGCATTTGGATTTCAGACCGTTGGCAGGACCCACGCAAAATCTGAGCGAGTTGAGAGTGCATTTAAGAAACGCTGAAGGTTTGGGTATACCATTTTACACGGGTCTCACCGGTGTTTGGTTGTACTTTCGCAAAGGAGGAACGAAAAACACACAACCCTTGCAATCGGCCGGCATGAGTTTTGCTGGGGGACGTCGAGTGACTTTGGAAAGTGACGATCAGAAGGACCTCTTCCCGAACAACACCCCATCGCGTTTCAGGTTGAGATTACCCGAACAGTGGACCTTGGATGCCACATGGGAAGTGGCTCTGGTGCAATTGTTGATGCCTCACACGTTTCACAACGTTCAAGATCGCCAGATACAGTGTTCTGTCAACTACCCGTCCGGCAAACAAGATATTTTTTTGGCGGGCGGGCTCTACGTGACCTTGACAGATGTTGTGTTGGCCCTTCATCAAGCCATCGAAACGGAGACACCCGTTTCAGATGCTGGCACGACCGCTCGTGTCCAACTGCAGTTGGACGAGAAAGGATTTTACCAGTGGACCTTCCCCACGAATGATTTTTCGCTGTACTTACCCAGCTGGTTGGCTCGAGTTTTAGGATATCTTGATTGGGAATCGTGGACGGTCCCGTTTTACTACAAGTCCGACGTGCGTCATCCCACAGTGGAAATCACCAGCACGGACACCCAGACTGGGCGCCCGACCGAAGTGGAAATCACACGTTCGCATACCATGGCCTTACCGGCCGATCATCGCGTGTGGAGTTTTGTCTCCCCGAACTCTTTCCAGAACGTCTACGTGCATTGCAACGTGGCCGAACCCGTGTACGTGGGATCGCAGATGGCCAAGGTGGTCTTAATCCATGGCGTCAACCCTCAGAAGGGGGTCTTGGAGGACGTGCCCATTCCACACTTGATCTTTTCGCGATTGAGTCATTTCACTTTTCGAGACCTCGAAATCGATATAAGAGACAACTTAGGTCGTCCCATCCCATTTCAAGGAGGAAACGTCACAGCTGCTCTGTATTTCCGACAACGTAAATTGCCTTAAAAAAAAAAAAGTGCCAATGCGTCGCACGTTTTTGAGATCGCAATGGATCCAAGTAGGTGGTGGTGATGGTTACAATCAAGGCCTGCCTCCGTATCAAGAAGGGGGTTTTTGGGGCACGCTGGCAGGTCCTGCAGTGAGTTATCTGGGTAATTTAGCGGCCAACGCGGGATACGAAACAGCCTGTCGAGCCGCCCGCAAATTTTACAAAAGTCATTGTCGGAAGAAGGAGGAGGAAGAGGAAGAGGAGGAGGAGGAACCGCCCCGCAAGAAAAAGACAAAGACAAAACGAGAACTGCCCCGCAAGAAAAAAAAGAAAAAGATGCAACGAGGAGGAAGAGGAGACAAGTACGACGGTGGGACGGCCGATTATCAGGAAGGAGGACTGGTCTTACCTTTCTCCGAAATGACGTACGAGCAACTGTTGAGAGCGCAGAGGGGTTTTGGGAAGCGGCGATCTCGACAAAGAACCCCTCGTCGACCTCGCAACATCACGGCCGCGAGTTTGGATGAAAATCTCTATCGGCGTCTGGGAGGGAGACCCATCGGGGTGTTGCCCAATGCCATTCCTGGCTTTCAGGTGGGCATGGGAGAGAATCGAGAGAGAGTAAGAGGAAAAAAACGTAGACGAACGGGTCACGGTGATTGTTTCAACGAGCTCCTATAAAAAGGAGCATCCACGGGTGGTCGACCATTTGACTAGACGTCACCGTCAGCATGTCACAAGGGTCAGATGACACAGACAACAACAACAACAACAACAACAACAACAACGGTGGGATCATCGTGCAGGCCGATCAGGGTCTTTACAATTATCGCCCTCCGCGAGAAATTGATGCCACAGAATACAAATGGCACTTTGAAGATGTGAAATCTCAGACCACTTCGTCAAACCCTCTCCAGTTTCGTTTGGCCGATCGACCTTACCCCTTCTGCCCCAGCGAGATCGAACTGCATCTTAAAGTGTACTTCAAACTGGGCTCCACAAAAGCACCCTTGAATGACTTCACCACCAACCAAGCTATTGTAGGCCCAGTGAACAATTTTGGGTACAGTTGTATCCGTCAAGTTCGTTGTCGAGTCAACAACAACGAAACTGAGTCCACGGCTGGGGTGAATTTGGCATACCGAGAATATTTCAAGACCTTGTTGGAAGCAGATCCCTGGGACGAAGCCAGCCGCCTCAAGCGACAAGGATGGTACAAAGATAGCGCAGGACAGATGGATAAATGGGGAGGCCTAGCCACTCATAATCCTGGAGGGGTTCAACGACAAAAGATCTGTGTCAATGACACGGGCAAGTTCGAATTCAACGTGTGCCCTTTGCCTTGTAATTTTTGCCAGATAGAACAGAACGTCCCACCCAACACCAGAGTAGAATTTGAGATCGAGTTCAATGACCCCAAGTTCTGTTTGATGTCCATGACCCTGGACAAGTCCACTGCAGCTGGGGCCGTGAACAACACGGCTAGTTTTGAAGTCTTGGCCCAAGAGTGTTTTCTCCGTGTGTTTTATCGCGTTCCCAATGATATCATCATGAAGTACATGGAAGAACAAGTGGAAAAGACCACGGTGGCCAACCCCCTCTCCTTCCCCTTCAGGCGCATGCGATGCGAGAACAGGTACATTCCATCAGGCGTCAGCCAAGTGGAGTTCAACGATGTGTTTCAAGGACGTTCCCCGCGCTTGTTTTGGTTGGTGGTGTTGGAAGATGCGCGTTATCAGGGAGAATTCAATAAAAATCCCTTTGACTTCAAAGCCAATTTTTCAGGATTCAACATCACCAGTGCCGAGTGCACAGCCAACGGAGTCCCAGTGAACAAAGCCAAAGTGGATCTTACCAACAAATACGAGATCTATGATTTGTTGCTGAATGCCTCAGGCAAAAAGAGACGCGATGCTTACCTGTTGGATCCCGATACCTTTGAAAAGGGTTTCTACTTTGTACCCTTTGATTTGACGGCTGTCCAAGATGGAGGTGATTCTGTCACCCCGCAGTTGCAAATGCTGATCAACGTCAGGCTGGGGTTTTCTACAACGACAGGTGCAGCATTGCAAGCTTTGTTCTTGTACAACACAGATGAGAGTCTGTTGCAGATTGACAACAGAGGAACCACTCAAGGCCCAGTGCTCTTGTCCGATGCCTTGGTGTGAAAAGAGCTGGAGAAAACATTATCTTTTTGTAACAATAAAAAAAAAAAAAAGAGGTCAATAAAAATGTCACTTGCCTATTTCATGAACTTTAGATGCCTTGTTTGAAAAGAGCTTTTTTGTAACAAGAAAAAAAAAAAGAGTTTAATAAAAATGTTTTATCATTTTTGGTGATGTTTGTGTGTGTCACTCTGCTGTTCCTCGGGCCCCCTATAAAAAAGGGCACAAGTCCTCCTTGGTCAGTTTTGAAAATGCCTTGCAGAAAGAAAAGAAGAAGAGTATCTCGCAAAAAGAGGTACCACAGAGGGGGTGCTAGGTTCGTGAGACGACCCACCCTGCAGGATAAAATAGCCGAGGGAGCCAGTATGTTTTTATCAGGACCTGCCCCTTCGTTTGCTACGGCAGGCTTGTTCCTGGGCAAGCAAGCATTCAAAGGCATAAAAGACAACGTGGAACATTTTTTAAAGGCCAAAAAGCGGCGGAGATAAAAAAAAAAAAGATCCACCTTGTCAAAAAAAAAAAGATGGTCAAGCCATCCCGTGCCAGACGAGACAGCGCCCAAAGACGAAGAAATCGTCGGATGACAAGGCAGGGAGGTATTCAACGAGGAGGTTTCGTCCCCATTGTGGTGGATTTTAAGAAAGGGATCCAAGTGACACGGGACGCCATCGAAGCCATGCAACAACCCATCGACCACGACAAGGCCCGACGAAACGTGAACAGGTACAAAGCCGAGTATGCGTCTTATAAAAGACGCGGTGGAAACAAAGGGTTCACGCGTTGGGCCCGCGACAAAGGTTACGCCAAAAAAAGTGATGCCTGTTGCCTGCAGTAAAAATGCATGACACGTTGCAATTGCGAAAAGCGTGTCGAGGCGATGACAACATTTCAAAATACTTTTGGGACGTGTTTGGTGCGGATGAAGGAGCCTGTCAACCTGTCGAGTACCCCAAGTGCGCCATATGGAACACGGACCCCATACGCTTACCCGGCCAACATTGGATAGCGGTGTTTTGGGCGAGTCAAGACCACGGAGAATTCTTTGATAGTTACGCGCGAGCGCCATCCTTCTACAACGCAGCGTGGCGTTGTTTCGACCTTTTCCGTCACATTCCACAAGAGCTACAAGGAACCAACACCGATGTGTGCGGAGATTATTGTTTGTACTACTTATTTCATCGTTGCCGCGGCAAACCCATGACCCAAATTGTTCGACCCTTCTCATACACGGATCGTGTCTACAACGATACGGCCGTGGTGGAACGAGTACGGGAAGAATTCCCGAGTTTACAACACCAACACCTGGCAGGGGGACTGTATGATGAGGATGGACGCCCCAACCAGATGTGTCGGATCAAACGGTTGAATCTTTGCAAAAGAAAGGCATAAAAGGAAGAACGGTGTTTTTTACGGGGTGACAGGTTAAAAACATGGAAACGGAAGATGCTCCCTCTTGTTATGATCCACGTTTCAGGGTCCCGGGTAACATGCAGATCGTGAGTCCTACCTTGAGCGGCAAGACAACCTTCTTGTACAAGTTGGTCAAAGATGCTCCGTGCTACTTTCGGGAAGACGACAGATCCCCTTGTTATTTTCAAAAAATCGTGTATTGCTATGGATCAGCCTGGCAACCGATTTTTAACCAATTCCAAGAGATGGGCGTGCAATTTCACGAGGGCTTGCCAGACAACGTGGAAGCACTCTTTCCACCCGAAACACGCCCCGGTTTGATCATCATGGACGATCTCATGCACGAAAGCAGCAAGTCACCTCAAGTGACCCAACTGTTGACCAAAGGAACGCATCACTTGGGTCTCTTTGCGATTTTCCTGTCGCAGAACCTCTTCCATTCGGGCAAGGAACAAGCTGGTCAAAATCGCAATTATCATTACACCGTTCTCTTCAAAAATCCTGCGGATACCCGTTACATCAAGATGCTGGGCAATCGTTGGTTGGGTGATTCAGAGGCATTTTGGCCCATCTATAAAAGGGCCACAGAGAGACCTTTTGGCTATCTATTGACCGACCATCATCCTCGAACCGACGACGCCATTCGTTTTCGTACCCATCTCTTGATAGACGATCCCGAACCTCTTACCGTGTTGCAACCCGCTCAAAAGAGAAGACACAAAACGTGAGAAAAATGTCTTTCCGTCGTCGAGATTGGAGAAGACAGCGAGGACGAGGCATGTTGGAGGATTTTAGCAAATCTCGCGCCACCCGCACCAATCAAATCAGAGCGCGATGGAATAAGGAGAGAGCCGACATGCATCGACGCTTGCAAAACGAAAGCGGTAAATTGCAAGAAGGTGCCCGTCGCCTCCAGTGGATGTTGGAAAACCCCAACCCCAGTCTGGGTGAAAGGGTCATGGAGAAGGGACGTCAAACCCAATTCAAAGCCAAGAATGCTTTCAAACCAGGCATCAAACGCCCCAAACTCAAAGCAGGAACGAAAAGAGCCCTGATGGCTGGGGCGATGGGAGGTGTCTTGGCCCCCGTAGTGGGAACTTTAATCGCCAAAGCTATAAAAAAGACGAAGACGAAGAAGAAGAAATCATAAAAAGAAAACAGTTATGCAGTCCCTCATTGTCATTCCCACCTATGGAACATGGCCCACCATGCCACGCATCGCTCGAGCGCCTTGGTCGCAAGGGGTTCCTTTTACCCGTTACGTGGTTGGGAAAGGGATACAATTGCAAGATGCAAGCGATCTCACCACGGGTCGGGCGGCCTGGCAAGCACAGATCCGTCGCAGTCAAAGAGGTCGCGGGATCGATGGCAGCCAGAGATCAAGAGCCATGGCCAAAGCCTATGCCAACCGACCCGCTCAGAAGGTCGATCGTTGGGTCAACAGAAAGATGTGGTGCTTGCGAGATAAGATGACTCCCGAAACCTTAACAGGAAAATTAACAGCAGGTGCTGCATTAGGAGGAGCTGCGGCGGCCGTGCCAGCAGCGTTTTTGGGTGCCTTAACAGCCAAAGTCTTCACCCAGAAGAAGAAAAAGAAGAAGAAGAAACAAGAAGGAGGGTTTTTAACGCTGCTAAGCAGTGCTGCCAAAGTGGGATACGAGGTTGGAAAGAGAAAAGATTACAAGCGTATGGGAGCCAAAGGAGCCACGGGGCATTATAAAGCGCATCGCAAACCCTGGGAAGTTTAAGGAAGGTATAAAGAGAGAGTAGTCCTCATCCGCAAGTACATTCACCATGCCAACCGTTCGCAGAAAGAAAACAAGACAGCGTGGAAAAGGTTTGGGCGTCGACATGGCCGTGGCCACGGCAGCTCCCATTGTGGCCAATCTCTTAAGTCAAGGGATTGAACACGCCATGGACAAAGGACCAGAGGTACTCGGCAAGGTAGCCGAGCATGGCAAACGTGGTGTAAAGTGGCTCTCGAAACGCTTCAACCGTTTGAGAAAAAAGAAACCTCAGAAGGGCGGTAGAAAAAAAAGAACATCCTTGCCCCGTTGGGCTCAAGAACCTGGTCTGTCCAAACTCGTAGGTCTACCCAATCATTTACCGTCACACGTGCAATTTCAACTTGAAAATTCCACGACCTCGGTGTAGGCAGGCGAAGGATATAAGAAAGGAGGAAACTGCAGGACACACACAGTTTTTTGTGATGGCCCCACCTAGAGGCGCTTGGCGTGCTTTTCCTGTCAATTCAAATTTTTCGCCCACTTCTGCTGCAGAGCGACGAGCGAACTCGGGATTTGATGCCCCAAGAAAGAAGGCCACTACCGATCGTTTTGGGAGACCCAACCGAGCCGTGAAAGCCAGTATTGCCTTGAAAAAAGGAATCAAGACAGCCAATGCGGCGACAGCGGGAGCGATTTTAGCGGCCACTTTGGGCGGTGTGCTTGCAAGTCAACTCTCGAAAAAGAAAAAAAAGAAGAAGAAGAAGCAAGAACAACAAGGTGCAGGCAAAAGATCAAGGGGATGGCGCATGCAAGAACAAGCCGACTGGTTATCGGGGTTGACGGATCGCCGGACGTTTTCGGAGGACATAAAAAGAGCCAGCAACGAACAATTGCGAGCTCTGACCGATCTGATACGTAATCTCTACGACAACGTGATCCAAGTACCCGCTTACGTCAAAACCCCTCTCCTGGGTAACAGGAAAACGATTCGACGCATCAGTGCACTGACGACGCCTTTGCACGAAAGAAAGAGGCTCTTAAGAAGAGTAGGAGGAGAAAAACTCGTTCCCTTTTTGCAAGCCGGACTAGACGCCTTGTCGTCATGACGGACAAATACGCTCGAGAGATGATGTTGGTGCCCAAAGATCCCCCCTGGATGAAACCGCCGGTTCCCTTTCTACCCGATTCATCCCGTCAATGGGGAAGGGGTGAACAAACACCCCCCGACCCCAACGAAGCCTACTGGAAACGTCAATTCTTGACGGACCAATTGGTCAATGCCCCTCGTTTGGATCGCGTCATGCGTGTCATGGATGCCATGAAGAGCGTGGAAGGTGAAGGGCAACCGCCCAAGTTACCTTCGTACGGAAGTAAGAGCAGCGAATACTTTCGACTTCAGAATCAACTACGACACATGATAGACCCCCGTCAGACCTCTGCGCTCTTGAGAAGACCTCCCCCTCTTTCGGCGGCGGAAAACCAAGCCCGAACGGATGATATTATTCCCCCCAAACCACCCCTTGGATCCACACTTCCACCACCTCCCAAGTCATTTCAAGAAGCGCACCAGCAATCAAAGAACATTGACAAACAATTGGAAAACTTCATCAACGTGGCTAAACAGAATTTGGACGAGGCCAAGCGCGCCGGCAATAATCCTAACGAGGTGAAAATGGCTGATCTAGATTGGCAAGTGGCTCAAAAGTCTGCTGAAGTCATACGAGAGTTGGACGATCAATTAAACTCAGAAAACTATGGTTTGCCCTTCAGCGACCTCAAATACTGGACCACGGACAAAGACACATTCGATGCTGCCGTGGAAGCACACAAAAGAGAGCTGCTGGAACGTCGTGACAAACTGTGGGGTCAACTGGAAACAGAATATCAAGAGCACAAGGAAAGCATGAAACAGAGAGAAAAGCAAAGACAAGCCAAGATAGAAAACATTATTCAAAAAGGAAAAGGGGTCGCCTTGAAACGACACAAACCTCGCGGTTGGGTGCAAGAGTAAGAAAGTTGTTCAGAAAAAAGAGACGTTTAAAAGTTGTCACTATTTAAATTGTTGACCTGTTTTCACAACAAGATTGTTGTAATAAAGTTGCTTTAAAATGGTCAAAACACGTGTGCTCTTTTTCTTGCACTAACCGGTTTTTTGAATAAGAATTCATCAAAAAAAAGTCAAAAACGCAATGAAAAAAAAACAATCTGCGTGGTTCATTGTCTGATGAACCAAATCAAACAAGGCAAGACTCCTTTGTGGCCACAAGTAACGAGAAAAGGCCCACTGGTAGTGTAGACTCTCGCCAAGGTCACAGGTTCGATTCCCGTTGGGGTCCCAAAAAAATCAACAAGAACATTCGAAAACAAGAAAACGAAAAACAAGCAAGAAAAACACAAAACAAAAAGCACTCTCACTTTCTGGAAACGCTTGGTTGACAAAACAAATTGCCCTTCAAAAACAAGAGACGTCAGCGAAGGGCTTCCTCGTAGCCTGAGGGGTGACGTCAGCTTTTTTTCCCTTTATAAAGGCTCGCGCTTTGTTCTTTTTTCATTCTTCTCTCATTCGCTTACAACGCAAAGCCAGACGAGCTGCTCGGCAGAAGAAAACAGTAATGGATGCAAGATTATCGCAAACACTTGGGACGAGACGATTTCAATTTAAACTCTTTTATCATCGAGCCAGGTCCCGCTGGTGGTTCGCGCGTGGTCTGGAACCAAGTGATGGCGTAAGCCGGGTTTTTCCAGGAAAACGCTGTTCTGAGAAAGACAAGAAAGATTTTTTCACGGCGTGAAAACAAAGATGGTTCCTCGCTAAAAAATCAGACAACTCTCCTCGTGGAAGGTTTAAGAGGTGGCTTTGGAAAAAGGACAACCTTTTCGGCAAAAGAAAGGGATTTTTGTACTGCAAAATCCTTCCGCAGGTTCGTAGTTTGTTTGTTTGTCTTTGCTCGATTCGTCATGCGAGGAAAATTTGATTTGTTTAAAATACTTTCACGTTTCTTCTTTCAAACGAGTTTTCTGCGAGTATTGAATTCAAACTATTTTTTTTCTTTTTTCATTCACGGAATGTCCCGGAGGCGAGCCAAGATGATTTTCGTTCTAACATGCGATGGAATCGAAAGAGAAAGAGAACCTGATTTACGACACGTCTTCGCGGAAAATGTCTGACTTTGAATTTTTTGCCCTGAAGGTTTTTATGCGGTCTAATTACCAAGTGATTGCTTGTATTATGTTCTGTTAAAAGAATTATTCAGCGCTCGATGATAAGCGCTTTTATCACCATAACATCCAGATAAATTTTGCTCAAACCCCGATCGGAAAGTTACTCAAGAAAAGAAGAAAGCGTTAATCCTTGAAATTTTTTCTTGTTGATGATTTTCATTAAACACGTTATTGAACTTTCATCCTTGTGTGGGCTTCTTCTTTCATATTGGGGATTTTGACTACTTCCCCAATTCATTCCCCAGGAGGATCGTACACAGGGAAATTTGACCACTTCCCCCAAAAAAAAAAATTAAAAAAAAAAAAAAAAATTTGAAAAAAATCAAAAAATTTTTTGAAAAAATTCGATACTCAAAATCACCTATATAAATCAAAAATTGAAATAAAACTTCAAAAAAAAATTCAAAAAAATTTGAAAAAAATTGAAAAATAATTCTAGTCAAAATCCCCTATATAACTTTTTTCATTAAAAAACTTGTTGAACCTGATTGACTTGTGTGGGCCCCTTTTTTTCCGTTGGGTTAACGTCAGCTGACGTCATTGATGACGTATATAGGGACTTTTTTGACTGTCCCCAATTCCAAAAAAAAATGGGCGTGGTTAGGGACTTTTGACTCGTGTCCCCCGTTGCCACCCCTTACTACTCATGTATAGCCATGTATCACCGTGTATTACCATGTATAGCCATGTAAAGCCATGTAAAGCCGTGTATCACCATGTATCACCATGTATAACCATGTGTAGCCATGTGTAGCCATGTATCACCATGTATCACCATGTATCCATATATCACCATGTATAGCCATGTGTAGCCATGTATCACCATGTATAGCCATCTATCACCATGTATCGCCATGTATAGCCATGTATCACCATGTATGGCCATGTATCACCTTGTATAGCCATGTATCACCATGCATCACCATGTATCACCATGTATAGCCATGTATAGCCATGTATCACCATGTATAGCCATGTATCACCATGTATATACATTAAACGTTGTCATTGATCGGTTTTACCCCTACGTGTTACGCAAAGACAACAAGAGTCGCTTCGATACATAATAGGGGACTTTAGATCGGACGACGAGTACGAGATTGAGTACGAGTACGACTTTTAAAACTTAGTTCGCGTACTCTAAATAACCATTTACCACACAAATTTTATACCTAGAGTCTTCTTATCTTCTGGTTTGCAACAGGAAGGACCGACAGCTCTCAGGGGACGTGACTGGCTTTAAATTCAAACTTGTACTCGTACTCAATCTCGTACTCGTCGTCCGATCTAAAGTCCCCTAATGTGCAGTTGTTGAATGTAAATTGATTTCTCTCCATAATCCTTTTCGGTCTGGTCGCGTAGGGATGAGACATGTCATGACATGTCAGTGTACTGTACTGTAAGGATGTTTTGCCAAGTATGGAGTTTTCATCAACCAGTCAAAAGATTAATCTAAAATGAAAAAACAAAAACAGTTTTAAGGAATAATTACAAGGTTGTTGGTGACTTGAACTGTTCAAGGGACAATAGTTGTCTGTTTTAAACATTACTAAAGGGATAAGGGAAAATCCAACTCACCCTAAATGGGACGTCGCCAAATCTCCTCACCTCCCCCCCCCCAAACCACCATGTTTAGATATTGTTGTATATATTTTATTATTTCCGTTTTGTTTCAGGTTCTTGTTGTTGTTCATCCTAAGACTCAAATGCAATATTTTGATGTTGAAGTTAAAACATGGAAACCATTAGCATCCTTGTTAAAACCAACAGAGACACTCACTGAAATCTACTACTGTGCAAAGACTGTTGGCAATCGACTGTTTGTTGCTGGTTACTACAGTATGTATTGTTATGACATAGAACAAAGTATGTGGGAAATACTTGCACATCCATACTCTGCAGGTGTAGAAATCGCTCAACTTTGCACTGTAGGTGAGCACATGTACGCATATGAGTTTATGGCAGAGTTTATGGCAGAGTTTTGCAAAAGTAAACAGGGGCACTGCAGGGGTGCATTTTTTTAATAGTGGAGCAACCGTACTTGATTTAAAGGTGTTTGCGCTTTATGGGAAAGCATCTTCAAATGGTGGTTGGCAAATGCAGAATGCATTATTACATTGTTTTGATTCGGCAAGGAATGTCTGGGTAGAAAAGGCATTGACCTGCAAGCCTCACTTTAGGTCCAGTCTTTTTGTTGTGAACAGAAGACTTTGCGTAGCAGGGGGTTGTGATTATATAACTGACACCAGAGGTTTGCCACGTGGTAACCCTGGATGCGCATCGGTAGAAGTTTATGATGAAAAAAACAACAAGTGGTCTGTTGTTGAACAAAAACATATCCCCCAAAACAAACTTGGTGCAGTGGAAATAGACGGGAGGGTTTATTTCATCATAAACAAATTTCCAATTGATAGTGGAATAAGAGTCCCACCAGGGGAAGTGTATCTTGTTCCCCTGGGTGAGTGTAAAAATTTAGAAAACACTTCCGAGAAAGCAGCCCTGTGTTACGTGCCAGTAAAAAGGGAGAGCTTAAAAACGAAATGAGAATCATGTAAAGTTTCCTGAATGCTGTCTGCATTCCCTTAAAGATCAGTCGTTCAGTCTTGTTCCTATCTAAAGAGAGATAACGGAACTCTTACTGTGCGGATGCTGAAAACCACACTTTTATTTGATTTTGCCATGTCAATCGTGTGGCTACCAATCAGGTACGAAAACCGTAAGAACAGTAGATAGACAAATGGTTAGTCACGAAACCATGCATGCTTGGCTTTTTTTTTAGCAGAAAAATTATGTTATATTCTTGTCCCTTTCTACTTAACAATTTTTTTATATTCGTCAGCTCAGTGGAAGTTTGAGCTTAATTTTTCATTTCTTAAATTGTTCAAAACTGCAGATCAAGCAGAGTTGCTTTCCTTTAATCACAACCCACAGACGTGATCTTTTGGGCCCGCCCGCTAAAACCATTAGTTTCAATTTTGTGTGTAATCAGGCTGGAAGTAACCCGTCGTCTGCAGTCTTCGGCATCTTGGTTTTTTTTTTTAGAAAAATAATCACTATTTATAGAAGTTAAAACCGTGGAAATATAAAATAACCAAAGGAACAGTTTAATTCACCGGAATAGAATTATCTTTAATCCGATTTTATAGAATGGGTGGTTGGCTGTAAAACACAGGAATAGAATCTTAGTCAAGGCTGTCTTTTTATTGACAAAATTCTTAGCTAGTTTTCAAATGCTTTCAAACAGGGTTAAATAATCTACCCAGTAGTATGTATTTGTTAATTAAAAAGTATTAATAACTTTTTCATTTCAGTGCTATTTAAGTAAACATTAAGTATATTACGCATTTTTTTCCAAAATATTTTACAGTTGAACAAGGTCATTTAATAAGCTTTTATTTACAACCCCGCCTTGTGAAATACAGATTAATGATAATTGAAAAAATGTTCTTAATAAACCTGTGGCATACATCAATGTACATTATTTTGCTTTTAATATATCTGCTTCAGTGACCCCGAGACTGAATAATTTATCACTAAACACTGTCCGTTTTCTCTTTAAACCGATGTTTTTAATTTAACCTGACCGTGCAGTCATGCCAGTAATAACCAGTAAAGCAAATGTATTTCAGTATTTTCATTCTTTTACCCTTCTTGAGTACTTGGGTTACAGTGTACCTTCGGGGGTGTCTCCAGTATAACAGCTCTATAGCGTCTTAAGATTACACTTAAGTGTATGATTGTCTGAGAAAGTGTTCCAGGGGCCAAAAGTTGTGGTCAACCGATTTGGCTGAAACTTGGCACAAAAGTTGGTTGCCATGAGATATTTCAAAAGCCAGTTTGGCTCACTTCTTTGACTTTTAGTTTTGGAGTTTCAGGGGGGTCTCATTTTTTGCCCTTTGAACACCAAAAACTCAGCCGTTCAGGGGACATTTTGAAAGTGCCATAAAACTCAATTGGTAAATTGTGCTGCCAAATGAATTTAACCATGAACTCTACTATAATAGAGCTTTCATTTCATGCATGTAACATTGTTCTCAAGGTATTGGACAGAGAGGAGCCTGGGGCTAGAGTTTGACCAAAATTGATGTCAAAATTACAACCCAAAATTGCCATTTTTCAAAAAATCAGTGTATCTACCTGCCTTCGTATATAACTTCCGTAGCTATACCATTATTTACTTTAGTGACCCAATTATAAAAATCAGTTGAGAAAAATTTGGCTTATCAAGGTTTGTTGAATTTTTGCCACAAAAACTCCATGCCCCTCTAAGGCCATTCAAAATGGAATTTTGAGCATAATTCATGCCATAAACAAGCCAAATTGCTGACATGAAGCCCTTATTCTGTATTTGGTGAGTGAAAATGAATTGCTAAAGCCAAATCAGTTTCATTGTTCAGAAATACTGTGATTCTTTCGCAAAACAAGGGTTAATGTTTTCTTTCAATACTTAGTACCCATCAAACAGCACAAATGATGAAGGCCTTACCTAGATATAACGATCTTTTTAAACGATGCTTGAATTTGTCATTGATTTATATTCAGTTTCAAGTCATAATTCTTCTCCGTTGCTCCAAGCATGGAAAATCTCCATATTTTGTCAGGCCTGATTTTTTATATGATTACAAGATAAAGTTAGCTTAACAAAAACGTTCGTTAGCATATAATCTATGTCTGTTAACAGCCTGCATAGGTCTTGTAAATACCCACCAGTAAAGGAGCATGACCATGCATACATCCCAAGGCATTGAAAGTCAAACAAAGAGTTTGGCCCTAATGGAGTCACTCTGGGTGTTTAAATTGGGTCTTTGGGTCTTTGTTTGACTTTCAATGCCTTTTAATTTATTCACCTTTCTATTATATATACTCGATTTCATTATTTCATTTTCACTTGATAATGACGTTCTGGAAACGTCGAAACGTCGTGTTATGTTTTATAATATTTTATCGCAAATTTTTATTGTCAAATGTTTTACCAAGTCTTTACTTATTCGAATTATTATTATTATTATTATTAATTTCTTTCCTCCCTTAATATGCTTATCACTACCCTTGACTCCTTGAATGGCTGCCTCGGTGAGGTCGATAGATTGACCTTGGAACATGACGGCAGTGGGACTATATTTGAAAGGACATGCTCAGGCACAAAGCTGAGATTAAGTTGAAATGATAAAGTCGAACTACCAGATGGAGCACAAGTACTCTCTCGTTGTTGCGTCACCATTCAATGCAAGGCTCTCTAGTACCTCTACCAGCACTGGAAAAGCCCCGAAGCTGCACAGAACGTATACAACACGTTATCTCCGCTTGCTTATCGCGTCTCACACAGGCGGTTCATAACTTGGCATGCCTTTGCATTATTATCCCTTAATGCCGCATCTTGAGGCAATCACTCCCACCTGAAACGCCGATATCCTCTTTGCAGAGCCCGAAAATTTTAGTAAAATTTAGTCACTTGTATTCATTCATAGTTATCCATAGTGCTAGACAGAACGGATTTCCCGTGTTTGCGAGTGTAGAAGCGCTCAGATTTGTCTAGACGAAATGCGTATTTTACGCTTGAGCAAACACCTGAAGAGAGCGCCATTCAGGAATCGCAACAAAACAAGTTTATTTAGATGAATTCCGAGGCTGATATTATTTTAGCACTTCAAAGCATGCGATGTGTCCAACAATCAGTTTTTTAATATTATTTCAAGGTTTCTAGGAAGAAAACTTCTTGTAATCTCGCGGGGTCTGAGTTTTCCGCTGGGTCTGAGTTTTCCGCACACCCGCAAGATGCTGCTAGAAAATGGCGAAGCTCAAAGGTGACGAAACGCGACCTGGTGGTTGCAAGTACCCGACACCACCGTGCGCGCTTGCTAAAATATTACCCGAGACCACCGTGCGCGCCTAGTTTCGTCAAATCGAGAATGCTTCGCCCACTACAAATACATTTATTACTTTTTCAACAAATATTCTTTGTCCTTGTATGTATACACCCGGGGAATACTAGGGTGCCTCCTCGAGGCCAAAACCCTGCGGGGGCAACAAAAAATTCCTTCCAATAATAAGCTCCCCCGAATACAAGCCCATGGGGGTGTTTTAAAATGATCAAGTTAACATAGAAGAGATCAATGATTACACTATACAAGAAGCTGACACTTCCACAGATGAAAGCGATGATGATTTAGATGTAGCAACTGCAGATGATCACTCAGATGAAACCGATTAAAGACTTTATCAGTTTGTAATAGTTGAAAGATTTAATAAAATTTGTTATTGATTGCATCTTCAGAAAATTCAATGACCGCAAATGGCTCGCAAAATTTTAAGACACAAAATGCCACCCGAAAATAGCCCCATTGATTTTTTTTAATTACGAATATTTCCAACCAAAAGAAAAGCCCACCCGAATATAAGCCCACCCAAAAATAAGCCCGACAAAAAGGGACGTTGGGCAAATATAAACCGGGGGCTTATTTTCGGAGGTTTACCGTATATCAAACACGAGGAACAGTGTTTCATCAGGATATCCAAACACCGAGAAGTGGGTTGAAAAACAAGGGCGGGGGGAGTTATATATCAAACACGAGGAAGAGTGTTTCATCAGGATATCCAAACACCGAGAATTGAATTGAAAAAACGAGGCGCAGCTGAGGTTTTTAACCGACTTCGAGGTGTTTGAATACCCGATGAACACTCTTTCCAGTGTTTAGATAGATAGTTTATTTATATAAAAACGTCGCAGCCAATAGGCTGAATTATGTCCTATAATATTTACAATAATAAAACAATGATAAACTATAATAATAATAATAATGATATTTACAATTAAAAACTTATCACTAGTTAGAATTCACAAAATTGTTCTAAAGTCCTAGGCTTTAAAACTATTTACAAGATGGCATTGTGCATTAAAAAAGGTATTCTTAGCCCTCTTTGTGTTAAATTTAATGTTAAAAGTTCTTGAATTTCTTAGTGAGTACGTAGTGCTGAACTGAGGTGGTAATAGATAATGCAGGCGATGATTGTTGTCTTCAAGAATATTGTCAAAAAGAGACTTACAGAGGTCTTGATGATGATATAGCTTTGATATAGCTTCTCAAACTGATCATTAAAATCGCCAAACTCTATACTAATTATGACCGGGTATCCAAACCTCCTTCACGGTAGTGATTTCCTCTGTGTTCTCTAATTATTAAATTTAGGTTTACTGAGAAGATAGTTGGTCAAACGTCATGCGAGCAGTCACCCAATGACTTCTCGTTTGACTCTCAACTATTATTGTACGACAAATAAACAACTTTTTTGCTCGATGTTTTCTTTGTTTTTGCGCCTCGACAGAGTCTGTCGATTTTTTTTTTTTTGCGACCATTTTAGTAAAGCTACAGCTGAGCCCGCTACTCTAGGTGGCAACTCCTGACCGAAAAACTGACATCAACTTCAGATGCGCGTGGTGAAACGATCAAAACTATCATGAACTATCATGAAATTCAAATTGATTGATAGCGCTTAATAGTTGATGGGATAGTGCATGATACGGTTGGTGGTCAAACGAGAGCACGCGTTTCGACTCAGTATCATCGACCGTTTGACCAGAGCTGAGTATCACAAGTTTGTTTTAACATTTTGACTTTGTCGCTCCATAGAAGAGTTAAATTCCCCTTTTGTACCTCGTAACCTGTTTCTAGCGTTCAAATAGTGGGGATCGTAAGATAGGCGAGGCAAAAATATTGCGGGTCCTCGCTTTTTCCCCATCCATGCCCAATGTACACGAACTGACTCGGGTCGTCTCTTCTTCGGGATGATTCGTCTTTCCGAAACTCAGGTCGTCAAGTTCGAAACGGAAGTGAACTAGACTACCAAAAGTCAGCTTTACAAAGTGAAAGTTAAATTTTGGTTCGTATATTTCGAAAATTATTTGTTGAAGGAGTGAGAAAATCATAATAAAGGTTAAAACATGTTAATTTGCATACTACGTTTTTTCAAACTGAAAATGATCCATTTTCGGATTTTCCAGTTCCTCAGGAACCCGTAATCACATATCCGTTTCCGGATTTACCCCTCCCCCCGCCCCCCGAAAAAAAAACGTAGCCCCAGTCTACTAGATACTGTCGATTGATCAAAATAACGTGACCCTTGTCCCATGACTAGTCAGTTAATAGATCACGCGATCACGCAAATAACAAGTGGGCGCTGTCTCCGGTAAGAGCTTTCCAAGCCATCAAACCTACAATTGCTAGAGATGGCCGCACTTCTTTTATCTAAGTGTGCTCAGTTCAGAGAAAAGGAAGAATTCATTGATGTGCGTTTAAAAGTCGGCGAAAACGTGTTTCCAGCTCACCGCAATGTACTAGCTGCGAATAGCGATTATTTCTACGCCATGTTTACTGACGGGATGAGGGAATCCAACAAGGAAGTGATCGAACTAAAAGATGAAAACATTTCAGCAGCTGCTATGAAGATAGTGATGGATTCCATCTACAGTGGAGACGTCCTTGTCGACTCTAAAAATGTTTTTGAAGTTCTTACAACTGCTAATCATCTTCAGGTCAGAAGTGTTGTTCAACAGTGTTGTGATTGCTTGGATAAGGAATTTATTCAGCGCCGCGGTCTTGACGTGCAAACGTATCGTCACTGACTTTCTGCATTTGCTGATTTGCAAGGGCTGGGAGATCTGCAAGAGGCTACACAACGCAAGATGGCCTCTATGTACAAGGAAGTCTGTGAAAGTGAAGAATTTTTGACCCATATTGACGCAGATCAGTTGTCGAGCCTTCTCAGTCGAGATGACCTCAATGCTCCTTCAGAGACATTCGTCTTCAAATCAGTGATGCAGTGGATCAAGTACAAGAAGAAAGAGAGGATGTCAGTCGCGGCCAAAGTTATTGGGGCAGTTCGTCTGGGGCTGGTGGACATCAAGGATGTGATCAAAGAACTCAACACAGAGGAGATGCAACAAGTGCCGGAGATTCAAGTCCTTGTTTGCGAGTCACTGTTGCATAACAACATGCCTTCGCCCAACTCCAAGTTCGCTGTTGAGAAAACAAAGCCACGATCAATGAGCCCGGTAAGAATAAAACAACTGTATTAAAAAATGTTGCAGTGATACCATCGTCGCGCTTGGCGGATCTGTGGGTAAAGCATCATGCGTAGTTGATTAGTTTCATACCGTGCAACCATGTTTTCCAACATGTTTTTTATAATTGTTGCTATATGAAAGAATTATGGCAATCTTGGTATTACTCAAAATAACAGCACCGATCTCGAAATAGTTATGGCGATTGTTTAGGCACGAATGAATATTGAATATTATGGAACTATGAGTAAAATGTTTCCAGAAGCAGTGTTACCCAATAACAAAACACTTGCAAAGTGTACCTTATACGACGCAGACGTCTGTTTATATTTAGTAATAAATCACAGATGACGTCAAAATATAGTAAGGACAAAAACGTAGCCCACAAGACGATATTCGAGTGGGTCCATGATGATCTTACTACATTTTGATGTCTTCTGCGAGCACGACAAAATGGAATCCATTTGTTTTATACAGAAAACACGACATTTTAAGGAATGCTTCACGTCAATTTAAAAACGAGATTCGACTTAGTGTTTTTCTCTTCTTACTAATCCACAGTTTTCGGATAAACGTTTTTTAATACCATCTGTCGCCCAGTTTGGAATAAGCTCCACTATAAATTTCATATTCCTCCGCCATTTGAAAAAAAAAAAACTAGAAAATTTCGTCTCGATGACGTCATCTATACATCTATCTTCCAATATATAGATCATAGGTAACGACCAATGAAAATTCCAGTTATTGAAAAACAAATAATAATGCAGTCAACTCTCTTTAAACGGACACCCCTCTAAGACAGACTCCTTTCTAAGAAGACGGACTCCTAAAGAAAAAGTTGAGTGCATTGTAAACGATGTCTCACGGAAGCTGGAAAAAAAATAGAGAAAAGAAATACCGAGTCATCACAACATGTGCAGGCTGTAGTGCAGTGTGCATGCGTGGTCGGCGTTTTAAGGTGGCTCGACTGGGTTTTTGAGTGACGGTACCGTTTAGCTCTGAGAAACTTGTGTACCACCACAAACGATACAACGGAAAATCGATTGCCACAGCTGTACTAGAGAAAGATTAAAGTTTCAAATGAGGTAAGTTTTATGGAAATCGGAGCTGTCATAGCAACGTTATGACGTCATTCCCTCTTTTACATAATATCGAATTACTTATCATCAAGAGATAATTTTGGTAAACGCTCTCTGGATCTTCGACCTGACGTACGTGTCCTAAGGTCTACAAAATTTTACAAATTTCTATGGAAGCGTTTTCGAGAAAATTTCGAGTGAAGTTTTAAGGTGTTAAAATACAACAAAAACAAAACAATTTTGATTAAGACTTATGTCTACAAGGCTTGATGAAATAATATTTTGGTCTTAAATGAATTTTATACCATCCAAATACCTTGAGTGAAAATCTCTGCGAAATCATTCATTTGAATTTTAAAAACGTTGGCTTGAATATGAACTGGTCTGGAGTGTTATTTCGCGTTTTTATCAAAAATTGACCCTACACTTATTAAAATGGTCACGAATTTAAAAGCAATAGATGAATTTTGTTAAAACTTAGTCCTCATAAAGATTAATTAATATTTAATACAACTGCCAAGTTATAAATTCATTGAAACGTTCAATTTACAGCCTAAACGTAGGAAAATATTGAGCTGATTTTCACGAAAGTGGTTTGTTGCTCTCATTATGCGTCTCCATTGTCTCGAATCGCCATGCAATTGTAAATTTCAGTACATAATTAATTCATAAACACGTCATTGCTTTGTTTTAAGTGTTGCGTGAATTCATAATCTACTGAAAGCTACAATTCCACGGCGATTTGATACAATGGAGATGCATAATGAAACAACAAGCCACAAGCGCGAAAATCAGCTCAACATTTTCCTGAGTTGGCGCTAAAAATTGATAGCCTTAGAATGTTTCAATGAATTTGAAACTTAGAGATTGTATTAAACATTAATTAATGTTCATGAGGACTAGGTTTTAAAAAAATTCACCGATCGCTTTTTAATTCGTGACCATTTTAATAAGTGTAGGGTCAATTTTTGATATAAAAGCGAAATAATACTCCAGGCCAGTTCATATTCAAGCCAATATTTCTGAAATTCAAACGGAGCGATTTCCTTGAGATTTTCACCTAAGGTATTTGGATGGTATAAAATTCATTTAAGACCAAAATATTATTTCATCAAGCCTTGTAGACATAAGTTTTAATAACATTGCAAAATTGTTTCGTTTTTGTTGTATTTTAACACCTTAAAACTTCACTCGAAATTTTCTCGAAAACGCTTCCATAGAAATTTGTAAAATTTTGTAGGCCTTAGGACAAGAACGTCAGGTCGAAGATCCAGAGAGCATTTTCCAAAGTTATCTCTTGATGACAAGTAATTCGGTATTATGTAAAAGAGGGAATGACGTCATCACGTTGCTATGGCAGCTCCGATTTCCATAAAACTTACCTCATCTGAAACTTTAATCTTTCTCTAGTACAGCTGTGGCAATCGATTTTCCGTTGTATCGTTTGTGGTGGTACACAAGTTTCTCAAAGCTAAACGGTATCGTCACTCAAAAACCCAGTCGAGCCACCTTAAAGTGACCACTTGAATGGCCACATTGTTGAAAGTTTGCTTGGGGACAGCTTGATTGATTCTGTCACGTTCAACAATAGCGCTCTCTTTTTCGGCAAACTCGTTATACATACACAAAATACAAACGTCATGTAACATGTTTACTCGAATAAATGCCTCAGGCGTTTGTAACAAATTGCGAGTACATCAGAGAAGTGTTTGAGGCGTTTAATCGTGATGAGGCGATTATTATTCGGGTGTTAACGTTCGAACTTACAAGACCAGGAGCCAGTTGCATAAAACTTAATGCCAGACGTAACAGCTAACGTCGGGCGTTCAGCCCAATCAAAGTTACTATTTTAACGTCCGACGTTAGCATTTACATCCGACGTTAAGTTTTATGCAACTGGCCCCAGGTTCGTAGCTATAACAGACACTCATATTTTTGCACGACCAAAAAGCAAATGTGTGTACAGACCTCAGTTGTAATTACCAAATTTCAAACAACTCCGAGACTAAGCAAATGTGTCTGAGCTCCAAAAGCTGACTAGATACATGAATACTAGATACTGAATGTTCCAAAATATACCCCCTCCTCCGCCCTTAAAGTTAAGCCTGGGATAGTTTTTTTTAGGAGGGGGGTTACTTTGAAAGAGCGTTTTAATTGAATAAGGTGTTTTTGCATGTGAATAGGGAGCTTAAGCAACCACGACGCCGACGGCAGCGAGAACGGCACAAAACAATAGGCTTAATGAGCGAAAACAATACCTCTGCACGTGCGTTTTACATTTTGGTACATTTCTTTGCCGTTCCCTGCAAAACAACAACGTGAAATGATCAAATTAGAGCGATTTTCGTATGACCTTGAAAAACGGTTCGGAGAGTGTTTGCGATTTGTTTTATCCGCCAATGATTGAACAGATCGAAACAAAAGCAGTGTTTCGTTTCCCGCGTAAACAACCCTAATATGGCAAATGCGCTTGTTCGATAAACCAATCGGAACGTCGAAAACAGAATGACGTCAAACAGAATATTGATTGCACGATTTTCAGAAAGTTCTCGGACAAAAGATCAAATGTGCTATGTTGTGCGTGTTTTCGAAAGTCGGTGGAAATTTAATGGTGTTTTTTGTATCTGTGGTTATTTCAGAGGTGTTTCTCATTAAATAGCCAAGGAAGTAGTCTTTCGTGCTTCGTCATTTCATCAGGAGTGAGTTTACAGTTTACTGTACACCGAAGGAGAGCCCGAAGGTTCCATTTTCTTTGGTGGTCTCCAGCTTGACAATCTTCGGTCGCGATGAATTTTTCGCAAATTGTTCGAGCGGTATTGTAGCATACGCGGTTTTCGCGTGCACTGACTGCAAAACTTCCACTTACTGCATAGTCTGCCAAAATCTGGTACCTTTTTTGCAAGTGATAGGCTACGCCAGAGTTGTAAAGTCCTTCACGAGTATTTACTTTTCAGTTCGGCATTTTGTTGTTTCGAGTTGCGGAAAAAAGCGGAAAATTTCTTTTTTTTTTTGTATTCAACACGCGTTGCATGTTCGATAAGCCAATCAAAATCCGCGCGCGTTTGACTCTGTTCGATAAACCAATCTGATGTCTACTTTTCGCGTTCATTTGTTGTTTTGGCTCTGTACGCGCGTTCCATTTCAAGGTCATACAAAAATCGCTCTATAGGTTTTTGGAGAACGTGAACACGCGACGGTTAATTTTCCTTTCTCCATTTGAACCGGAAAGCCATCCCTTCAAATTCAGCTCCTGGACAATCCAGTCACATTAGACAAACTAAACAAATTGGAGCAACTGCAAAGTAGTTTAAAATAGCGCGAATCCTTTTTTCAAGTGACGTTTTCCTTGGCGTTGCCGTCGTCGTTGCTTAAGCTCCCTAATATCAGGAATATGGTACTTACATAAATCACTTCACGCAAGTTTACATAACCTATACATAAAGAAGAGTTGATTATTTTATTGAAATCAGCCCACACCTTTTGAATGTAAACTCTGGAAACCATTTCAATATTCAGCTGAATATTGCATACATCAGCTTCTTCGTGACTGACTTACTGAAAAGGTATGGGATTAATTACAATCTTACAAAAAACGGACCATTTACCACAAGTTAACTCTGTTTTTAAGGCAATTAATTAATCTTCGGTTAATATTGCTAATTGTTAATGTCAGGCATGCCTCGCAAAATCTTTTTAATGTTTTTTGAGTAATTTTGTTTATACAACAAGATTCTGTTCCTCAAAAACATAAAAAAAACTTTATATTAGTTTAATATTAACCCTTTTCACCAACATTGCTTCAAAAATGAAATCATTTCTGTGGAGTCTTTCGTTGCGAGTACAAAAGCGATGAAATTTAAGGAGCAGAGAAACGCAAATTGAGCAAGAAACGAAATTCGCTTTCGTTGAGCAAAACACGAATCTGAACAAGATCTGCTAAAACGTCAGTTACTGAATGTAAGTGAACCAACAAGTAATCAGAAGTATCTTTTCAGTTTCAATTCAGCTTAAGAAAAACGGAGCAGTAAGTTTAGGCCAAATGTCCGGAATTCAGCCTGAATTAAACGCGCCGAGAAATAGGGCGACATACGTAAAATATATTCGCGCTTTGGTTACAAGACATAAAAAAGAGGGTTAGAGGGATTTCAAATGTAAGACTATTTTCTAGTATGTTAGCTATATCTGTGCTTTCTTATTTCAGGTCCTTGTTGCCGTTTTCCCTGGTCGGTCTCGGCGCATGGATCTGCTCTGTGAGCAGCAAAGGCCGAAAGCGGAAGATTTTGTCGCCACTCAGATGAAGTATTTTGATCCTGAAACAAAATCATGGAAAGAATTTCCATCCATGGCAAGATTAGTTGACGCAACTGAATGCTTTTGTGCAGAAGTTGTCGGTAACTACTTGTATGTAGCTGTAAAAGAGAGTTATTCAGATTGTATTTATCGTTATAACACAGTCAGTAATGTCTGGGATAAACTCCCACCTGCACCTTTTTGCTATACGGTCAACTGTTTGTGTTCTGTCAATGAATATATATTTGCATTCAATAAATCTAGACTGCCCCAGAGATATAGTTTAGCCAAGAACGATTGGCAAAGTGGTTCTAAATTACCTTTCTTGAACATCAGTGATAAACAAGATAGGTTGATTAATGTGACGGCAGTGGTTATGAATTCTAAAATATATGTACTCCATGGGTACTGCTGTGTGGAATGGGATGGGGCATGTCGTACAAAAGCGAAAGCGGCTGTGGTTCATTGTTTTGACCCACAAAAAAATGAATGGAAACAGATGGCTTCAACCATCTATCCTCACTTTGAATCCACCCTGTTTGTTGATAACAACGAGCTTTATGTGGCTGGTGGGAGAGTTTCTGTCGAGGAAGATTGTCGAAACTTTGACCCTGCACCTGTTGAGGTCTATGATGAGGTACACAACAAGTGGTCTGTTGTTGCACAAAAACACATCCCTCCAAATAACCTTGGTGCAGTTGAGCTGCGGGGAGGGAGAGTTTATTTCATCATCAACAAATTTCCAATTGATAGTGGCATTAGAATCCCACCAGAGGAGGTGTATCATATTTCTTTAAGCGAGTGGAAAAATTTAAGTTGCATAAGGGATGGTGCTGTCTTGTGTCATTTGACTGTAAAAAAAGACATTTTGAAAACATCACCAAAAGAGGCAAAATCCCCAGCAAGGAGAAACATCAAACAGAATTGAGTTTCCTATGTACGAACGCCTATAATAGTTTTTTTTAGTCCAAGCCTTCTGAATGTTGAGTCCAGATAAGAAAAAATAGAGAACGGCTCATAATACGAAATCGAGTATCGTATATCCTCTATTAAGCATTAAGCCCCCCTCTTTCTGGAGCAAGAAATTTATGAAGTCCTCCCCCCCCCCCCCCCCCCTCTCCCTCTTCTTCTTCACAACCAAAACAATAAACGACAGCCTGCATTACGGGTACAATTAGCGTACCAATACGGGCACGAATCCATATACAGTCGACTCGCGAGTTTTGGGGAAAATATGAACGACACTACTAAGACGTTCTAAAAAATAGTCGTAATTACAGTGATCATGAATTTATAACACTTCATTAATCAATCAAAGTGTGGTTTATGGAGGTGTATCTACGTGCAGGAAGCTCGGATGACATCGCGTTCTGCTAAATTATAATAAACTCTCCTCTCCATTAAGTCCCCCCCTCCTCCCCTCTCAAACGCGCTAGAAATAAGCCCCCAGAGGGCTTAATAGAGGATTTACGGTAATGACATAAACGCCATATCATTTCAGTTTTAACAACCTTAAAAAGTAAGTTGCGAGCCCTAAATGTTAGGACAGTGTCTTGGAATACTATTGTTGTAAATACTGATTGACCGAACCTATTTTTCAGTTTTGATAATCTTTGTATTGGAGCTATGTTAAGATTCGTTTCAATTCAGTTTAGCTCAAAATACTGAGGCATTTGATAGACCTCTACAATTATACCAGAACTGTATTGGTCGAAGAAAATTGTCCTTGAAAAATGCTTGTGTTATTAATGTGCTTTAACGTACGATCCGTCACATCACATGTAAACAAATAAATCTTGCTGCACTTAGGATCGGTCATTTCTACAGTTCAGATCAGTTTATCACGTGCATGCGCTAGGGGTATTTCTTAGGCCCCGTTTACACGGGTCCGGACAAATGTTTGCACGTACGAATTTTGTTCCTAGACCACCTGTTTACATGGATCCGTGCAAATTCTGTTACAGATTGCAGTGGTGTTTACACGGAACTTGCACACTTAGCCGTTCAAAAATTCGTCCAGTTCCACCGGTCCCGTGTAAACGCAAGGTGGAACCGTGCAAGTTTTTGTCCGTGCAAAAATTTGTCCGGACCCGTGTAAACGGGGCCTTAGTTAATCGTTTTGCTGTGACGAAATTTATCAAGTTTTTGAATGCTCTCAAACCAGTTTAAATAATCGGCCCAATAGTATTCGTGATAAAAAAGTTATTTTTTCAGTATTATAGTTAATAGTTGAGAGTAACAAGGTCATGTAATTACCTTTCATTAGAAACCTCTGTAAAATATTGTTTACGATAATTGAATAAATATTAAATTCTTAATAAATTTTGACAGTTAACAGTACACATTAGTTGCTGTGTGTCTCCTTCAGTGATCCCAAGAAATACTTTGTCAGTAACCACTGGCTATTTTCCCTTTTTAATTACCGTTCTCAATTCTTCCTGATCAGGAAGTGCAGTCAGTAATGAAAAGTGCAGTGGCACATCCAGACACCATCAGGGGCGGAGTAAAAATGTTCGAGACTGAAACAAATAGCTCTTTTCGCGATTAACCTTTCTCATTTGCATCACAATAAAAGTCAGCGTGGTTGCGAAGCAATTTTGGGCAATTTTGTTGTTTCTGTCCGAAATTGCCTCGCAACCACGTTGACTTTCATTGTAATGCAAATGAGAAAGGTCAATCGCGAAAAGGGCTATTGTCGTCCTTTTGGGCTTTAACTTTTTTGCAAGATAGGGGGGTGGACCCCACCCTTAAATCCGCCACTGCAGTGTAAACATAAGGTTGGAGCGGGGTCGTAGCTGTCCAAACGATGTCTGTGATTGGCGAACGATACAATTGATATATCACTTGAACAATGCCCCTATCCCTAATCCCTCTCCCAGCGGGACAAATCTATTGTTTTCTTAGCGAATCACAGACATCTTTTGGACAAGTGCAGGACTACCCTAAGGTTACACATTATTGGAAATGCATTTTATTGTTTTCATTCCTTTATCCTCCTTTAAAAAATCGTGATACCAAGCTATGAACCCCTCCAAAAAACGTGTAAAACTCATTTTAAAAATAATTCATCACGTGAACAAAGAAATCAAAAGCGTGACGCGTGACAGTGGGTGGAAACCCGATCTTAATTAGCAAAAATTTTGGAGATTTTATTCCTTCGTTTTCTCTGTATTCAAAGATAAGTTTGAGAAACTATTCTTGGCTTGCACATGACGTCATAAAAATTCAAAAATCTAAACTTTACATCCTGCAAAGCTGTTTCTAACATGGCATGTAGATACCAGTGTTACAATCCTTCACAAAAAGTTTCATGTTTTAACGATGTTTTGCTTCCGATTTGTAAAGACTTTAAATATGTCACGCAATTCGTCACGCTATTTCAGATAAGACCGGAAAATAAACAAAATTGAACCAGTTGAAAATAATTTTTACATTATAGATGTTTATAAGCCGATTTAATGTAACTTACAGTGAATCCAATCTTTTGTGCTGAGATTTTTTGCGTAATTATGACTTTGAAGTTTTGGCCGCCATGTTGGTGTACCAAAGTGGTACACCAAGATGGCCGCTCCATACATTTTCACTAAAAATGTCTAATACTCGTTGGCCTGTAACTCTTGAACGAAATGCTCTGGCGCTTCAAACTTTGGCCCAGATGTGTAGTTTTAAACTCTCTACAATTCCATAAACGTTTTGGAATCGAAATCTGTTTTTTAATGCTTCTGAATTTTGATATGACAGGATATGACGTCAGTGCAAGCCAAGAATATCAAACACTCGAAAGAGTGTTTCATCAGGTATCCAAACACCTCGAAGTCGGTTAAAAAAAAAACTCGGCTGCGCCTCATTTTTTCAATCCAATTCTCGGTGTTTGAAAATTTTGATGAAACACTCTTCCTCGTGTTTGATATATTAAGTCGAAACTACTGTTCTCGAACAGGAGCCACTGTTACCATGACACAAAAATGTTTTAAGAACAAAGAAATCAAAAGCGTGACGGTGGTTGAAAACCCGATCTTTATTAGCATAGATTTTGGAGATTTTATTCCTTCGTTTCCACTGTATTAAATGACAAGTTTGAGAGTATATCAAACACTCGAAACGGTGTCTCATTAGGTATCCAAAAACCGGCCTCGAAGTCGGTTTAAAAAACTCGCCTGCGCCTCATTTTTTCAATCCAATTCTCGGTGTTTTGATATCCTGATGAAACACTCTCCCTCGTGCTTGATATGTTACGTCAAAACCACTGTTCTCGAACACTGATGCCCTGACACAAAAACATTTTAAGATGGCGTCTTGCCGTTGGTTGTATAGATCCCACTCTTTTAGGAGTGAAGACAGAGAAAAAAAGGGTCAAACCTTCGTAGCCATGCAATCTTCATGCAAAGTCTCTTATGAAATTTTGAAGCCAATAAATTTTGTCCGTGGAGGAAGGATTGTCACTGATCATGATTGGCCAACAAATAAAAACAAAAATTAACTTGAGAGAAGTATTTAGATTTGGTTCAGTTATTAAACACCATTTTAATGACTGGACCAAAGATTAACCTGAAGGCCTTTCACGATTGTCTTAGAAAATTTTAAAAAAGTTGCTCAAAAAACGGTCAAAAGTTGCTTAAAAGTTGCCATAATTTTCAAATGTTTAACAAAAATTTTATAAAATATCTTAAACCTTTGCAAGAAGTAAAGAAAATGAAGTTTGCTGTTCTTTACTTTACTTCGCGCACCTTTCCTAATCGGTTAATCAAAAGTTTGAAAAGTTTAACAGAAGGTTCATAACAGACTAACCGCATTTAATAAAAGAAAAAGGCTTGCGATAAAATATTGCCATTTGTTAAAGCATACCCCCATTAGTGCGTAACCTAATAAAAAGTACTAATGGAAAACTGGAGATTTATGCGAAATCAACCTCCGATCATAGCATATAAGAGAGGTAAATCTCTAAAATGCACCCTCGTTAAGAGCCATAATTTGAAGGTTACTGATGCGTCGCACCCACGTATTGTTTTTTAGTATAAATAGCTTTAATTGCAACTCGATATTTATTTGTGTACATCTATGCCTTCGGTAAGCTCATTTGTTGCTAAACAGTTTCTCGACATTATTCTTTCCTTAAAACACTGCTCATAAACTCCAAAAGTTGGCTGCTATAAACTGACTTTTCTGTGTCGTACTTTCATTATCTATTTTTACTATATTTAACTCCATTCGAGGTGGAAATTAAGTCAATGGTCGGTGTATCGACTGTAAAATAAGTTTCGTGACAAATAAATTAAGATTTCCGTGCCTCTAGTCACAGCTCACGTGATGTAATTATTAGGATATTAGGTCACGCGATCGAGCAGATATCAGATTCGTTCACAGTAGTAGAGCTTTTCTGCTTGCAATCACTGATACCAACATGGTTGCCAATTCTGAGATTCTTTTGTCAACGTGTGCTCAGCTTCGAGAAAAAGGTGAATTCATTGAGTAGTAAGTACAGTGCTAAACCGGGACCACCACGACATATTAAAATAAGGGTTCCTCGCCGGCTCGGAACCCTTATTTTAATATGTCGTGGTTATCCCGGTTTAGCACTGTACTTACTACTAATTGTTAGCAATCCAGCCACAGGCCCAACCCGGTCAGCACAATCCACACCGGCCTGGTATAGCCAATTGAAGAAACGTAAACCCTGTGTATATATCCCCCACATGGCAATGGCAAATGTTGCACCCAACTTCAACAGAGCACATACTACCATGGATGGCTTGCCAGTTACCGAATGGATGTTCCACCTGATCTTGGTAGAAAGGATCTTCTTCTGTTTCACAATGAAGTCATTGGCAATATGCTCGACGTCATAGAAGAGCAATCCTACGATCTTGGACCTTTGAAGTTTCAATACACAGTCTTACTAGACATTAAGAAGCAGACAGACGAAGGTGAAGTGAGGGAACAATGCTACGTAGGAGGAGATGGCAACCCAATCATCCAAAACGTTTTCAATCGCGAAGAAGTAAAAAGAAAACTCAGGGGTAGAATAGGCCAACTTAGAGAGAAAGTCGCTGGCTGGACAGAAAGAGGTTCAGGATGGGTCTTCGACGGTATCAGAACTGTCTTTCTCGACTTCTCTAGAAACAATCCAATAAGAGGCGGTTCATATATCCCTCTCCCACCAAAACTCAAGGCAAAGCAAGCAATCATAAACGTTAAAAACAGAGATGATGCTTGTGTTAAGTGGGCTTTGAAATCAGCATTCTTCCCTGCCATTGCACACTCTGACAGGCCAAGCCAATATCCTCGAGAAGACGTCTTCAACTTTACAGGCATCTCATTTCCAACACCCTTGCATGAGATTCCAAAGATTGAGAGGCAGAACGACATTGCAATCAACGTTATTGGCTGGGATGGTGGTAAGGTAGTGATCTACCATGTGAGCGAGATGGATGCCCCTGGCATACCAAGTGTCAACCTCATGCTCATCACAAAGACTGATAACCACACTGGCAATACGAAGTTTCACTACTGCTACATAAAGAGCCTAAGCAGGCTTCTTTATAGCCAACAACAATGCATTGGCCACCGTTTGCACTTCTGCACTAGGTGCTTGCAGGGCTACACATCGGAAAGAGTCCTTGAGAAACACCGCACTCTATGCATAGGAGCCGCCTCTCGTCCAACAAGAATCGATATGCCTGAGAAAGGTAAAAACCCTCTGCAGTTCACAAACTACCAGAGGCAGATGAAGGCGCCGTTTATCATCTACGCTGACAGCGAGAGCATCATCGAGAAGGTTGACACATGCATACCAGCACCCGGCAAAAGCAGCACAACACAGACAGAGATCCACAAGCCCTGTGGCTTCTCCTTCATGGCCGTGCGATCTGATGGAGAGGTGGTGAAAGACTTCCTTTACCGTGGCGAAGACTGCGTGCAAAGGTTTCTTGATGCTCTTGTTGAAACTGAACTCGAGTTAAGGGAATCACTCAAGCAGGAGGTGCCGCTGCAAATGACAGGACAAGACCGGCATGACTTCTATACTGCAACCATTTGTCACATCTGCAAGAAGGATCTTGTCAAGCACAACCAACGTGATGAGGTCGATTTCTTTCACCCAGACACGGGTGAATACATCGGCAAGGTTCACAGGCACACAAAATATCCTGGCAGCCGAATACCTTGCTTTTTCGAACTCTACAATCAATTAAAACCAGATGACGGCAAGTGGGCCAAGAGGCAGCCTAAGCCAGACGATGCTGAAGAAGAGAGTGACTGCATTGAATGTGACCGGCCTCTTTTACGCCCACAATTCAGAGACGCTGTCAGAGATCACTGCCACATAACTGGTAAGTATCGCGGCGCAGCCCACAATGTGTGTAACCGGAGCTACTTCCGCATTGACCCAAAGAAAACAATCATTCCGGTTGTTTTTCATAATCTGAAAGGCTACGACGCTCACCATCTGATGCAGCACATCGCCGAGATCGAGGGCACACCCAATCTGAGATGCATCCCAAACAATATGGAGAAATACATCTCATTCTCTCTCGGCAGACTCAGGTTCATTGACAGCTTGCAGTTCATGTGCTCTAGCCTAGACAACCTTGTAGGCTCCAACAAGCCAGAGGACTTCGAGATCACAAAGCGGCTTATAACTAACCAAGCCAAAAGAGGCCTATTACTCCGCAAGGGCGTCTATCCCTATGAGTACATGGACTCCTTCGAGAGATTCAACGAGACATCTATCCCGCCTAAAGAGGCTTTCTACAGCAAGCTCACAAAGTCTGGTATAGACGACAAAGACTACGAGCATGCCAGGCAAGTCTGGGAAGCATTCGAATGCGAGAATCTCGGGCAGTACCATGATCTCTATCTGGCAACAGACACAGTTCTCCTCGCGGATGTGTTTGAGAACTTCCGAAAGACATGTCTCAAGCACTACGGCCTTGACCCTGCACACTACTACACAAGTCCTGGTCTGAGTTGGGACGTGCTACTCAAACACACGGGAATCCAGCTTGAACTCCTCACCGACTACAACATGTATCTCTTCATCGAGAAGGGAATGCGGGGCGGCATATCAACAGAGATGAAGCGCCACTGCAAGGCAAACAATCCATATCTGCAAGACTACAATCCAGAGGAAGAGACCACTTACATTCACTACCTCGACGCAAACAACCTATATGGTTGGGCCATGAGCCAGCCTCTCCCAGTTGGCAATTTCTCATGGGCGCGCGTTATGCCCACTGAAAAACAAATTATGAGCTTGCAGCCAGACAGAAAGAGAGGATGCATTCTCGAGGTGGACTTGGAATACCCAGAGGAGTTGCATGACGAGCACAACTCTTACCCTCTCGCCCCAGAGAGCACAGAGGTCCCAGAAGAGTGGATGTCACCCTACCAACTAGCCCTTGCAAGAGAGCTGAATCTAGGGAAGGACAGAACTAAAAAGCTACTCCTCACCCTGAGAGATAAGAAGAACTATGTCCTCCACTACCGCAATCTCCAGCTCTATCTCGAGCTCGGTATGAAACTGAAGAGGGTGCATAACGTTCTCACCTTCGACCAGAAGGATTGGATGGAGCCATACATCACCTTGAACACCGAGCTCAGGAAGCAGGCCAAGACACAGTTTGAGAAGGACTTCTTCAAGTTGATGAACAACTCCGTCTTCGGTAAGACAATGGAGAACCTCAGAAACCGAACCGTTGTCAAGCTCGTACGAGCCAACGAGGAGGTAAAACTCCGTAAGCTCCTATCCAGCCCACTTTTCGCAAGAGCAACGGTCTTTAGTGACAGCCTGGCCAGCATCCAGATGCATAAAGACAGAATCCTGATGAACAGGCCAGTATACACGGGTATGTGCATCCTCGATCTCTCCAAAACCTTGATGTACAGGTTCTACTACCAGCACCTGAAGTACAAGTACGGCGCACGGTGTGAGCTACTCTACACCGACACAGACTCTCTCCTACTCGAGATCAAGACGGAGGACATCTACAAAGACATGGAGCGCAGTCTCTGGCGCTATGACACAAGCGACTACCCCAATGACCATCCTTTGCACAGTCAAGTAAACAAGAAGGTTATCGGCAAGATGAAGGATGAGTGTGAGGGTGTGCCTATCTCAGAGGCAATCTGCCTTCGCTCGAAAATGTACAGCATCTTGAAAGACGACAGCAGGTGTGTTAAGAAGAAGGACAAGGATGGCAAAGAAATCAAAGCTAAGCTGGACATCAAGAAAGCAAAGGGAACCGCCAAGGTTGTCACAAAGAAAGAGATCACCTACCAAAATTACAAGGATGCGCTCTTCAGCAGGCAATCCTTCAAGCACGGGATGGACAGGCTTCGAAGCAAAGACCATCAGATATTTGGCGAGCATCTCAATAAGACAACGCTCTCTCCCTTTGACTCCAAGCGATGGATCAAGGATGATGGCGTCCACACGCTGGCATACGGGCACAAAGACACGCACTAGAGCCCAGCTGGAGGCAACTGAGTGCCCGGCGGCACAACCATCAACTCCTCACGAATAAACCCTCTCTTGGGCCCGTCGTAGAGATAATACACGACTGGCTCATTCGGCTTGGTGACAACTCTCTCAACGTTGTAGACCTTCAAAGACCAGATCGGATCGGTCGCACGCCTCCCACCACCTTCCAGCTCGCCAGGCTGGTACAAATATCTCACACTCACCCGGGGAGGGAGCTTCTTCTCATTCACCCCCACAGGCCTAGCATATGGAGTCGCGGGTTTGGAGGATATTGCTTTCTCTTTGATCGCATCCTTTGGCTTCTTGCCAGTTAGTCTTGTTACTTCATTGTTCAAGGCCGATACAACCTCAGGCAGCCTTTTCACCCAAGCAGTCGAACGGCTACACTGTAGAAGGCATATTCATTTCAACGGCATACTGATAACCAAACAGTCTTTCAGCCAGGGTGCGATTGAATCTCTCCACAATTGCTTGGTCTCTGTGGATATCAACCCGCCCGCGACGAATGGCCGTTTTGTTGTTTTCCATAGCCTTAGTCACAGCCCCCATAAACTCTTTCCCAGGGTCAACTTGTAAGAGTTGAGGCCATTTCAAAGGCCCACGTCTGTAAATCCGTGCAAACGCTTTTGCCACTTCTTCAGACTCTTTAGAAGTCAGTGGCTCTGCTGCTTTGAAACGGCTAGCCACATCAACAAGGGTTAATGCGTATTTGTACACCTTCCTCCCACGAGGAAGTTTGTCGTGGGGCAGGAAGAGAAGATCTGCTTGATGCACTGCATTGGGTGATGAGACATCAAACTTGGGCCGAGGGATATGGCGTGGCGCTGGGAGGTAAACTTGCCAAAGGGCTTGTTTGACCAGCCATTTCTTTGCGACATCATCAGAGGTCTTAGCTGCTGCTGCTAGCTTTTTTACAGCGGCAAAACCTTTCCAGTAGCCTTTCGGGCTGTAATAGATCTTTGAGAGTTTGGCCTCCATTGTGCGTATATGTGGAGTTTATGAATCGGTGTATGCCCATGTCTTATGCGGCCGGAGATGTGTTCGACCCGCGGCTATGCTGTGCAAAGAAAATGCGCAGCTCTTCAATATCTCTGTCCACATCAATTTCTTCAAAACGGTCGGGATAATTGTTTCTAGCTAGTTCACGCGCTTTATGAAACGCTTGTTTTATTTCCTCAGTTTCTTGAGCCGTTAGGAATGTTATGAGTGTGCGAAGCAATTCCTGATTTTTTCCCGGCATGGATGTGGGCATTTCTTCAGCAAGTTTCTGAAGCACTTTCGCCACTTCATCAGTTTGTTTATCCAGGGGGCATGCCGGTAAAAGGCGCAACTGTTGCATAAGATCGTCACGCTCTTCTTTAGAAAAGGCGGGTGTAGCCATGGTGGTATATACATGTATTGTGTTGTTTTGTTTACAGAAAGCGATAAGCCGCATACCCACCCGCAAGCAGGGTGCCTCCAATGAACACAAGTTCACCAGTCTGTTGTTGTGGGCTGGGCTTGTAGAAGTCCGAGAACTGAGGCTCTTTGTAGTCTTTGATTTGTTTATCTGGTTGTGTTTGGTGCATCTGGTTATACAAGACAAGGGCTTGTTCTGTGGTTTGGAAGTTTTTGCTAGCTTGGTGTTTTTCCCGATCGTTGGCTGCAATCCAGTCGAGGAGCTTGGTGTGGTCCTTCTGGTATTTGGCGTAAGCCGCTTGGTATTGTTCCAGGGCGTGGTCATGTCGGATTTTCTCATCCATTGCTGCCTTTCCGTTATCACCAGACAGATATTTCGCGAGATAATTGCCGCCCGTGAAAGCGGCCACATTGAGAACAGCGCCAAGGGCCATTATTGCAATCAAAGCCATTGTGGTCGTGTGTATACATATGTTTTTATATGTTGTCTGGGAGGATTTTCTGGTCCTCGAGATATTTCTTCAGCGCAATGGTGCCAGCCATGACGGCTGTGAACTTGACGTAGTTCATTAAGCTTGCACTGGGGTCGGCAGTGAAGTTTTCTTTGATGGTCTTTTTCCCAATCCAACCAATACCGGCGACAAGGCCAGTGATTGTTGCGGCGTCGAGGATAGACTTCACAAGCTTGTTGTCAGACATGGTTTGTGTGCAGTATACATATGATTTTTTTATTTTTCTGACTCGGCATTGGACTCGGGCTCGGGCTCACTCGGTCTCGGTCTCGGGCTTGGCCTCGGGTTCGGTCTCGGGCCTCAGGGCTCATTGTGCCTGTTCATTAACAAGCTGAGAATTGTTTCAATGGCGGCCGCGTTACATCCATACCAAAAAAGAAGCACACCTCCGATTGCAGCAGTATTCATCGCAACCTTGAAAAGATTCATGGTGCGGTATATATATGTTTTTTTTATTCCATTTTTTAATTCCTTGTCTTACCGGAATTCGAGATGGGGGTGTTGCAGCGGGTGCTGCAGCGGGTATTGCTGGTGGTGTGTTTGCTTGTGTGTTTGCTGGTGTATTTGGTTTGCGTCCAAGCCTTTGCATTATGGCTTCGCGTTGGTAATAAACACCAGCACGAGAGACAGCCAACCCTCCAAACCCCAGAATATAAAAGATTGAGTTGCTATTGCTGTCACTTGTTGTGCCACTTGTTGAGTCACTTGTTGCAGAATTGTTTTCACTTGTTGATGGTGCAGGCTTTTGTGCTTCGGCTTTTTTCTTTGCTTCACGGGCCAGGCTGTTGCGTTCTGCTAGCCTTTTGCCAGAAGCAACGCGGCCGGGGTTCTTTTCTGTTGCGGGCTTTGTTTTCGGGGCCTCAGAGGTAACACGTGCAGGTGTTGGAGTTGGAGTTTCTTCAGGGATCGTCTCAAGTGGTGTGGCCATCGTGGGTATATATATGATTTTTTAATTTATCTTGTGATGAGTGTGCTGATAAGTTTGCTGATAAGTTTGCTGGCAAGATGTGACAAGTGTGCTGCCAGGTTCCAGCCAGGTTCCAGCCAGGTTCCAGCCAGGTTCCTTCAAGGTTCCTGCGAGGTCAACACAGGTCCCAGCCCAACTTCATCAAAGCCCTCAAGTGAATAACCTTCACTGTCTCTGGTTGGATGTGTGGGTTGATCTTCCAAAACAATTAAGTCATGCTTGTGATCAGTCTCTCGGTCAAACTTGATGCGGTTTGTTGTGATGAGAGCAGCATTGGCAAGCGCCAACCATCGTCCGCATCGCAGGGCAAGACCCCCAGCAAGCTTTGCCAGCTCCTGGTTGATGATGTAGTTGTTCTTGAGTTCTTGCTGCAACTCCTTAACATCATCAATCGGGACCACCATACCAACGCCTTTGGTCACGAGCGTGATGGCGGAATCAATTAGGGATTGATCTTGATGTCGGGTAAAAGAGTTTCAAGCTCACGTATAAGTCCCGCCGTGGTGTCTGGCATAGAATTCAGCCGCAAGGGATATCTGTTTAGAAGCATGAGGCGCAGATCTTCCTCGCCAGCGGCTTTGATAATTTTGTTTTGCGCATCAAGTGTGTGTTTGTGCAATTCATCCAAAAGCTGTGAAAGCACAGTGAGCTTGTGTAGACTGGTTGGAATATTCATAGCCATGGTATATATGTGTGTACTGTATATATTTGTGTGGCTGTGTGTGTTTAAACCTTGTACTCAATTCCATACGGGTGCCTAAGAGAGAAAACCAGGTGGGAGAACTTGCGGGATTTGAGTCTTGCAATAAGCTCTTTGTACTCTTCATGGGAGAGCTCGCCGGCATAGTCTTCGAAGAGGGCCTTGGTGGTCTTGCTGGAGGGCGTGTAAAAGAGCACGATCGCTGCAATGTTATCACGATATGGCTTGGCAATGCTGGTGATCTGCTGGGTCAAGACCCACACGGATATGCCGTGGAGGCGGCGCAGTCATCGAGAATGAATAAAGTGTTGGTGCATGTGTAAAAGAAGCTCGCCAGCTTCAACCAGGCTTCGATCTCATGCTGTTGGCAGACAATCACGCAGATGTGCGGATCGCGGTTCACGAAGCCATCGTATGTCTTGTTCTTGACAAATGTGGGGCAGAATAAAACGATGTAATCAAAACAACCCCTAAAGGGGCCTCGCAGTTAGGAGAGAAGATACTGTGTCTTGCCAGAGTTAGTGGGGCCCACGATTAGTGCGTTGAATGGCAGCTTTCTTGGGTCCATAACCAGCCGCTATATTAGTTGGTTTGTAAACTGGTGGGGAGGGGGCCTTTGCCAGAAGTCTTTGTATTTCATTGTGTGATAATGGTCTGGTGGATGGCAGGGGAGCCGGCTTGGCATAGAAGTTGATCTTGTTTGTGGCCATGGGCTGGTGGGTATATAATATGTGCGTGTGTTTGTGCGTGTGTTGTGCGTTGCGTGTGTTGTGCGTGTGTTGTGCGTGTGTTTACTCTAGTACTGAACAGATTCCAGCTGCTTGCCCAAGATGTTCATCTGTGAGTCTGAGATGGTGAAGATGTGGCAGTTTGCGGTTCCCGAACCTTTACCGTCTCGTTCGATCTCGAGTTGCACGCCATCCTGTGTGTTGACGAGCCGTTGGCCGTTGCCGTGCAGGGCTGTGTCAGCCATGGACCGCAGGTCAATCCAGAGACCAAACTTGTTGCCTGTGAGATATTTGGTCAAGTTCATGTTGGGCCTGCCGTCCGTGTGTGGGGTAAAATGCCGGGTTATCTCTCTCCACATGTCAGTACCACTGATGCCCTCGATGTAGATCCTGTTTGGGACCCTGTTGACTGTGACCTTAACTTTGGTGATGTCGGGGTTGAAATAGTTCTCAGAGTCCCTGGCGCCCGCTACATAGGGATTGAGGATGCCCTTGAGAGACCGGCGCTGTGGGTTAACCCGAAGATTCAGCCGAGCGTCAACGCCTTTTGTGAAGGGATGCACCCGATCTCGCATTATGAGGTCATAAGCGAACTCCTTACCGCTAGTGTAAGCGCTTATTGCATCGTCGGCCAGAGTCTTACTTCTGATCGTCTCATACTCCAGCTGGATGTTTTCCAGCTTGTACACGAGCTTGCTTGTATCTGAGCCACGGACAACTTGGCTTGCGGGAGCAAGGGTTAGTTCGAAGACCAGATCGTTATATAACGCTTGAGGATATATGATTCCGTGATCAGTTAAGATTTGGTGATCCAGTTTGATGCGATACTTATTCTTGTATATTGTCTCCAGCTTGTTCTCTGCATCCACGCCTGAGGTCCTCTTATCGCCAGCAGCAGAGCGGATCTTACACAAATCGGCACTCTGGATGCCCTCCATAAGCATATTTTCCCGCTCATCGATTGATTTGAATAGGTCTTCGAAGATCTTGTAGATGTCGTACCCAACCGTGTCTTGGACAGTGGTGGCGGCAAACTTTACAACGAACCTGTCCACCAGGGCCCGAGAAACATTTTGCACGAGATAATTGTTCACGTGGCCGCCGGAGAGATTGATGTTAAACACCAGTGCAAGTGAGTCGGACACAATGACATCGTGCTCGCCAAGCTTGGGCACCGAGACGTACAGTGTCTCGCCGGGATTGGCCTCAGATGGGTTGAATGTGATGCGTTTAACGGTTCGCTCTGCCTTCATGGCGCCCAGTGTCTTTTCACTGTGAGATGGAAGTAGATTCGGTTGCACAGCCATGGTATATATTTGTGTAATATTTTAATTTATATTTTATATTTATATACCCACGATGGCAGAAGGCGGATATGATCCAACTGAGACAACTGACAGAGACCCTCTCATCCCAGGCACAGAGGATGGCGGCGATGACGACGGTGACGAGTTTGAAGACAGGTGGAATCAAATGTCCCCAGAAGAACGGCAAAAAGTCCAACAATGGGCACAAGACCAAGACACCGGCCCCATTGTACCAAATGCTGCTTCCACCCCGGCTGGTGAACGAGTACCCTTGGCCACAAGAACAAGGTTGCCCTCAGAACAACAAGGCTCCCGCACTGAAGAAACCTCTTTCATTGAGGGGGCTACTCAAGGCCGGCGGGTGATGACCCAGGAAGGCATGGCATTAGCGGAATCCATGGTATGGAGAGAGATTGAAGCTGAATACCCAGATGCAGATGTATCGAAAGTTAAGCTTAGGTACGTGAGGGCACCCAGATCAGGAGGCGCTGTTATCGAGGTGAGTATGAGGGGTAAAGATAAATGGTATAGACTTTCAACACAAAGCCCTGGGGATAAACAAAAGACTTTCAACACTAATCTTACCAAAGAGATCAAAGCTGCTCTAGGAAAGTCTAGGGATGAAGAGTTCAATGACACAAATGCCGCACTTCAAGCACAACAAAAAGAACTGGAAGCAAAACAAAAAGAACTACAACAAAAAGAACAAAAGGCTGCTGATATGCAAAAAGATCGCCGCGAGATAGATGCCCTCAGTAATAGAACCAAAGAGTATGAGGACCAGATTCGGGAACTGGAAGATGCAGGGCCACTGGATACGGAGGCAATACAAAGACTGAAAAATGAAAAGAGACAGGCTGAAGCTGAGAAACAAGCTAAACGAAAAGAACTGGACAAGAAACAAAAAGAGGCCCAACAAGCAGACAAACTAAAAAAAGAAATCGACAAAATCATGCTTGACAAAAGGGGTTTAACCAGACGCTTAGAGGAACTTAGAGCAAAAAAGGACGCCATAAAACCCCTGGACGAACTGAAACAGAACAAAGAAGAGCTTGAACGACAGATCGCAGAAGACAAGCGCGTCATAGAGGATGAGAGCGCGTCTTCCTCTGAAAAAGATGCTGCGAGAGACCGGGTTACTGAGCGAGAAGAAGAACTGGCAAGGCTCAATACAGAAATTGAGGTGCGGGAGAGGGGTATGTCTTTGAGAGAGAGGGTCAGAGAAATCTTCAAGAAATATGGATGGACCCTGCAAGCGATTGTTCTGGCAGCTGGCATCACCATCAGCGCTGTGGTACTCGCCACCTTGAACGGCCTGGCAAAGGCCACCAAGGCTATTGGAAATGGGCTTAAAGAGCTTGGCAAAAAGGCAGCCAGCGCACTGCCTGGCCTCATTGGCTCAATTGTGGGCTTCATCTTCAAAGCGGCTGGGTCGGTCATCTCATATCTGGGTAAACACGCCTGGCTGCTCATCCTTGCCGTGGTGGCCTTCCTTGTTGAAAGGATCACCAAGCGTGCGAAGTCTTGAACACTTATCTTAACCAAACGAAAAGCCCTGCCAAAACAATCACACCCACACCAATGAGTGTCTTGTTTACGTGATGTGAGTCTGGCTGTGGTGCGGGTGTTGGGTCTGGTTGCGGTGTTGGGGCTGGTGTTGGTGTGGGTGTGGGCGTGGGTGTGGGTGGGGCGATGCCCTGTGCCTGTGTGGCCTGTTTATGTATCGGGTTTGATGGGTGGCTGTTTGATCTTTGTTGTTCCACCGTCCATGTGGCGAAGGGAGGCTTTTTTTGTGCCCAGATTAACACCACTGTTCACGCCCAGCTTCATCCCTTGCGTTGCCTCCTGTAGGTTGTTGTTATACCCGATCACGCTCTCTGTGTTGATAATCATGCGCGATGGCATGAGCCAGCTTCCGGGTGCTGTCGCAAAGTCTAAGCGCACTTTTGTTGCTTGGATGGCAAGCTGGTAACGCTGTACGCTTGTTGCGATGTCGTTCAGTATTATGGCCTCCTCTAGATGGGTGAGGAATACTCTCTGCGTTTCGAAGGCCCGGCCTCCTCTTCCAATGATGCTGCTGCAGGTTTTGGCTTGTGAACCAAGAATGCAGTACACAAAGGCCTCGATTGATTGGTTCATACGCGCGAGCCCTGGCTGTGTTAGCCCCTGTGCGTAATTTGGCACAAAGTGCTCGAACTGGGTGTCCGCCCCTTGGTCGTTGCGAACGAAAGTTATTCCATTGGCGCGATAGTTGGGGTCTTTTCTGTCAGTCACTCGCTCATCATCGAACAGAGCTAGATCAGAGTCTGGATAAGTGTAATCGGTAGAGATGGGGCCACCACCGTATTCCCAAATGTAGACATTCCCAAGCCCGTGGTTCTTTCCGTATGTGTAACGGAAGTCAGAACTGGGGTCGATGCCGAACTCTATGCAAATCTTCTTGTACGCGTCGATGTTGTACTTGTTGTCTTTCTGGTTGAATGGAGGGTCGTCTGGCAAAGCACTCACGTTTTGTTCCCCGCCCATCTGGTAAAGAATTCGCCTTGTTGTGAAATAAACGTGAAACCGGTAAAACGACCGGAGCTGTGGTGTTAGGGATAGACTGGAGTTCTTATCCAAGAGAATGTCACGCGAGATTCCACAGCCGGTTGTTGCACACCACAGGGCGAAGGAGAGTTGTTGCGGCCAAAAACTCATATGCGGCCCACCGAGCCACTTTCGACCGTATTTCGCGGTTGTGAATGAAATCTGCGTGTCCCTGAAGATATTTCTGTATTTCGTTGTGAAATAATCAGTTGGCGTGACGTAAATCTTTTGCTCTTTGTCATTTAATATTGCGCCAATCATCATGTCTTTGTCTATTGTGGTGGTGAAAGCAACAGCCGAAATTGATAACATTTGTTGCCCCAACGATAACTGATAAGGGAAACCACCGTCATAATGAAGGCCAAGAGCGTCTCTTTCGGCGCCAGTCCAATCTTTGTGGGGTATTTCTGTGATAAGTGCCAATGAGCCTTGGCCCTCTTTGTAAAGCACTTCCCCCGTGGCTGTTTTGTGGTCGTCGCCAAAATCTACTTGCACTTCAAAGTGTGACATATCAGCGCGGGGGAAACGCTTTTTGAAGTCTGAGATCGCCTTGGCCTTTGCCACGGCAGAGAGCTTGACAGCCTCCGGCGAACTCAACCAAGCAATTTGAGGATCAGGGGTGGTGGCTTTGGCGCCACATGGGTATAGGCGTTTGGAGGCGAATAAAAAGGGGGTGGGGGTCCGTAATTGTGGCCGCCGATGTTTATGCCAAGATTTGAATTAGGATTAAATCCACCAGGCCGTCTGCCAAACATGATTGTATATAATTATATTTTTAAATGTTTTCCTGTGTATATTTATTTTTTTCCAATAAACTTACATATACACACCATGGTGGTGCTTACAGTTACCACAACTTCGAACCCCTACACTCTGTACTTTGATCACGTGATCCAGAATGCACACTTCATCCGCCTCCTGTCTGCTTCGTTTTACAATTCGTGGCATAACTTGGTAGAAAAAGTGAAAATAGCCGCAGTCGTTTCTGGTGATAACCCAAAGACTACCATCATTGACATTGGCCCTGGGTTTGTTACTCCTAATAGCCTTGCAGACATGATAAATGGTAAATTTAAAGAAAAAGGTATTGCTCTGCAGGCAAAACCATATGAACTTGGCGTTCTTTCTATTTTAAACCCAGGACAAAAATACATAATATGGGTTTCCCCAAATCTCTCAAGATTGTTTCATCTAGACATAAAAACATATCCTAATTTTACCATAAAAGGTTTCAAACTTCCAGGCACATACTTTGTCTACTGCGATCTGCTTGACAAAGAACAGAACCTTCTCAATGGCAAACCTTCAAGCTTATTGGCTCGTTTTGATGTAACCGGAAAACCTTTTGAGAAGATCAACTACCAAGGGCCCCAACATGGCGTCTGGCATATTGTCGATGGCTCTGGTAAACATGTAAATGACATCACACTGTCGATCAGAGATGAAAAGAGCAACCTTGTTGACTTCAAAGGCATGCCATGGGAATTTGAAATTGAAATAAAATAAACTTATATATACTCGCATCTGTCATGGTTGTGTTGACATTTGTCACGACTTCGAACCCATACACTGTGTACTTTGATCACGCACTTCCGATGCCCAATTACATCCGGCTCCTGTCTGCCTCACTCACCAACTCGTGGTACAACTTGAAAGAAAGAGCGGTTATCTCAGCACCTGACAGTACTGGAAAGATTACTGAAGTATTCTTAATTCCGGGGTTTTACACAGTGGACGACTTTGTAAAAGATTTCCTTGAGATAAAAACGAATAGACCAGTTATTGATCTAACAGTTGATACACTCACAGCAGAAGGAATAATGTTAATTAAAAGTCCCAATAATGTAACGTTTAGTAAAAATCTGACAGATTTTCTGGGTATAAGTGGTACACCGTTTTGGAGTGCAGTTGTCAAAGGGTTTACATCTCCAAGCACTTACTTTGTCCACTGCGACCTGGTTGACAAAGAACAGAACTTGCTAAATGGCAAACCTTCGAGTGTGTTGGCGCGCTTCGACATTCGTGGGAAACCATTTGAAAAGGTTCATTACCAACCAACACCACAGCATGTCTTGCGTGACACCTCGTCTGGCGAGTTTGTTAACTCTATCACACTGTCTGTGAGGGATAAAGATGACAACCTCTTTAACTTCAATGGTAGGCCTTTGGAATTTGAAGTTGAGATAAATTAAAAAATCATATATATACCCACGCCATGAGTTCTGCCAATGTGCTTCCATCGGCCCCCGAATACAGCGAGACACAACAGCTATACCCTATGCGTGAGATCACTCAAATTAATGCAGAAGACTTCCGGCTCAAAAAGATCTCTGACTTGCTGAAGGAGTTGTCTGACGAAGCCAAGCATTACAGGCAAGTCGCAAAGAAATACAAACGAACCCAATCGTTAGTTCATTACTCGGCAGTTTGGTTTGGGTCACTTTCTGTCGGGCTGTCATCAGGGGCCCTTGCCACTGCATTGACTGGGTTCGGAATTGTTGCAAGTCCAGCACTTGCCGGCGTCGCCACCCTCTGTGGGCTGTCCTCTGTTGGCTTTACAGCTGTCAATAAGAGGCTGGAGCGTAAAGTGACTAAACATGAGAAGATCTATACACTGGCACTGGCTAAACGCAACACTGTCAATGAACTTGTCTCAAAAGCTCTGGAAGACAAGAGGATCAGTGATACAGAATTCACCATAATTACTTGTGAGGTGGAAAAATATCACAGACTCAAAGCCGCAATCAGGGATGGTGTAAAGGCATCAAAAAACGTTGCCACTCAAACACAATCACCAGACCTCGAGAAACTCAAAAACGAACTTCGCAAGGAAGTCAAACAAGAGTTTCAAAAAAAGATAAATCTTCTCACCGCAGAATCCAAGTCAGATTTGAGAAACTAAACTCTGGATTTAACCTCTACATTTCGAAGGATAAATCATTTGCGTCCAATTGAACACACAACACGGTGTATATCCATGGAGAAGTTCGCCAAACAACTGGCTGATGTTCGGTCCTTGGACACTAAAGGCGAATACAACGCCAAACTCTATGAGCTGGAGAAAGAATACAAATTTATCCTCCTGCGCTCACTCGACAACTACAACAAGGAAATACGGCGTTCAAAACTGCCAGAACGCCTTCATCGCATCAAGGAGTGTCTTTCTCCCGAGGCACAATACCCCCCACACTCACCTTTCATCCTTTTGAATGAAAGGATAAAAGCTTGCCAAAACTGCAAAGGCAAATTAAACCTCAGGATGTTGTCATCAGAACTTTGCTGTGAGGACTGCGGGCTCTTAAAGCCTCTGGATGGTGTGACATTCGATTATAACGAACTCTATGGTGGTGATTACAAAATTACCAAAAAAAGGAGGCCCACCAAACGCTACAACTTCAAAAGCTATCTCAACAAACATCTGAAAATTTGTGAACCCTACTTTTGCTTGTCCTATGATGAAATACAACATGCAAATGATTCCTTCAAATTCATCGAAGAATATCTACCTGAAAGAATCTCTATGCCATTTGTAGCCTATAAAATCTTTGACGAAATTGTACAAAAATATCCACAACAGGATATTGTCAATTACTTCTGGCTACAAGTTCCACAAAAATCAATGGATAAACATGAACAAAACTGGAAGATCATGCTTGAAAAGATGGGTCACGTTGTGTGACATTGCGTTACTTGTCACGCGTAACACATTGCGTGACAGGTCAACAAGAAGGGCAAAAACCCTTGCAGGGGGGTGCTGGTGGCAGTTCTTTGCCTAGCCTAGGCTAGGACTTTAACCGCTGACAAGGCGGTTGTCATTTCCACATTTTACCTCTGGGAGCGAGGGCGAGAACTCCTAGGAGAACTCTGTTTGGCACCCCCCTGGAACCAGTAGGGCCAGAGCGGGCTCACCCGGGGGTACTGTCCACTGGAAGACTTCCCCCTCTACTCTGTAATTCAACCTTTCGCACAAGCCTTTAAACGGGATTCAGAAAGTTGGCCAGCTTTCACCTCCCTAGACTTCACCAAAATCTGTCGAACTAAGAAATATATGGGATGTTTCTTCTATTTATAGTGGTTAGTTCAACAATCCGCTTACTTGTGGTTTCGCTTTTGGTTAACACTGAGAAATTGAAAGCAATACGCATGCGTATTTAGGGTAATAAAAACCAAAATACTTTATAAATAATCCAAAATATATATTCTACATGAGTCAAAACACTATATTCTACATGCGGTTTTGAGGTAATAAAACCCAAAATACTTTATTCTTACCTTGTAAGATTGAGAAAAACGTCAGACAAATAACATATGAAGCTGTAGAATCCATCCTGTAAGTATTAGAGACTGAATCATCAGTTAAACAAGCCCAAAGAAGCACTTTCCTCTCGATCGTAGATCGATTTATAAAACTGCAAATCCGGAGATTTTTTCACTTTCTTCTGATTCTCTCACTCTGAAAGTTTAGGTAGCATTTCTCGAAGCTACTACGTCCACATCTGCGGTGTATTTTAACAAGATTGAAGCTCTGGTGTTATTTTATCGGCCAAAGTTTGTTAGCAATGGCCGCCAAAGTAAAATCGAAGGCTCTGGCCGCGTGGGGACTGAGACGGGCAAAGTAAACCGCGTGTGGACTGAGACGGGCAAAGTGAGATATTGTATATATGCAGCACGAAATGTCCAAATTACGAAAGGATGACCCTCTGGGGCAGTTTGCTAAGTAAAAACTCTTCCATCAGGGCACTGTCATCACCGATGTTGTTTTCAAAAGTTTCAATAGGCCTGGGTTTGTCAAGGTGTTTTTGTTTTGACAAATTTTCATGAAAACTTTTGACTGATTCGTGAATATTTTCTAAGACATTTGGTTGTTTTGTTTCCCAAATTTCTGTTATGTCCAGCAGCTTCCATGCGAAGAAGGCTACTGTCTTGTAAAGGTTTGGGGGCCAATCTTCACTGAATGTCCTTCTGCCTATGTCCTTCAAAAATTCTAAATCGTTTAGTTTCTGACCCTCATCATATGCCATATAAAACCAATCACCGCTGCACAAGATATCCCCCGATGAAATTCCTCTCATAATTTTTTCAAACATTGCTGTTGATTTTGTTGCGCCGAGGTTAAGTAATTTTGTTTGATCTGGAAATAATTTTTGCTTGCAAGATAGAAGGTAAATACCACAGGTGAGTGCTGATGGTTTTTTGTTTTGTGTACAACCCATTCGTTTGGTAAGGAATTGTGTTCAAAGCTAAGGCTAAGCTGCTTCAAAGAACACATTCTGAAATAGGCATCGACAAACAAGCCTTTGTTAACTCTCTCACCGCTGAGAGCAAGGCCGGTTTGTATTTGATCACGGTATTGTTTAGGAATTTTATTGACTGCGATCTTTCTGGTGTAAGGGCACTTGAACTCTAACAAGACTATTATCTCGTCTTTATGCGAGAAGTATCCGTCTGGACTGCAAGTGACCTTCCCAAAAAGAGGGTGATCCTTTGCAAGATTTAGAGAGCCCTTATATCCAAAAACTTTGACGGACTAGAGGCTCAAATAATGTGCCCCAAGCGCAGGCCACATTTTTGCTCATATCGATGGGGTGCAACTTTTTGCGAATTAGGCTTGACCGGCTCTCAAATGGCGAAGATCCTGTCAAGGCAGAGATCTCCGATGCGCCGAGTGTATTTTGCCTGGCTTTGACCCATTCTTCGCTCTTTTGAATCAGGCCTGTTTCACGCGATTTCAGGAATCTCTTGAAAGATTTCACGTTTGCCATGTGGGTGGGCATATACAATGGGTGTGATTTCTCCAATTGGTAATAACAACGACAAGTTGTTTACCTTTAAAAGATGAAAATGCTTTGGTTGAAATTTTACCATACTCAAAAAGCCTCTCCTCACACAGAAAGCTTGTTTCACTTGAGAAACTAACTGATACATTGCATGTACCACAAGAAAGGGTTAAACATGACCAGCAATCGCAATAAGAGGAAAACCAATTATTACATAAGGAACACTCCCGCCCTGACATTCTTTTGCTTGCTGGTGAACGGCAGTATGTACATATGAATTGTCCACCAAGCAGTATAAAAATATCTCGGAGACGTTTTCCAGGTAAGGACTCCATCATGATATACCAAGAGTAGGGATTTCTTCAATTGGCTATACCAGGCCGGTGTGGATTGTGCTGACCGGGTTGGGCCCGTGGCTGGATTGCTAACAATTAGTAGTAAGTACAGTGCTAAACCGGGATAACCACGACATATTAAAATAAGGGTTCCGAGCCGGCGAGGAACCCTTATTTTAATATGTCGTGGTGGTCCCGGTTTAGCACTGTACTTACTACTCATTGACGTGCGTTTAAAAGTTGGTGAAGACGTTTTCCCAGCTCATCGCATTGTTCTCGCTGCGAATAGCGATTATTTCCACGCCATGTTTGCTCATGGAATGCAGGAATCGAACCAGGAAGTGATCGAGCTCAAAGATGAAAACATTTCAGCAGCTGATTTGAAAATCGTGATGGATTCTATCTACAGCGGAGATTTCCTTGTCAACGATGAAAACGTTTTTGATGTTCTCATTGCAGCTGATCATCTTCAAGTCACAAGTGTTGTCAAACAGTGTTGCAATTATCTGCAGACCGAGTTTCTTCAGCTTCGGTTTGATGTGCAAACGTATTGTCGCATCTGCACGATTGCTGATCGACACGGTCTGACAGATCTGCAAGACGCTACACAGCGAAAAATGGCCTCGATGTACAAGGGAATCTGTGAAAGTGAAGAATTCTTGACCCATATTGACGCAGATCAGTTGTCGTGGCTTCTCAGTCGAGATGATCTCAATGCTCCTTCAGAGACATTCGTCTTCAAATCAGTGATGCAGTGGATCAAGTACAAGAAGAAAGAGAGGATGTCAGTCGCGGCCAGAGTTATCGGAGCGGTTCGTCTGGGGCTGGTGGACATTAGGGATGTTATTGAAGAACTCGACAGAGAGGAGATAAAACAAGTGCCAGAGATTGTCTTACTTGGCTTTGAATCACTTGTGCATAGCTACAGGCTTTCCAACAGTTCCAAGTTTGCTTTAGAGAAAGCTAAACCAAGGTCTATGAGCCCGGTAAGAAAAGGCTTGACGATGCCACTACACGACTTTTATGTAGTACCGGTCGTAATTAAATGACGAAATTCGTAAAAGCCTTCGGGTGGAAAAATAAGGCATTTTTACTGACCCCTGTTAACTAATAACTGTGATAGTGAACGAGTTTCTGGAAAATAGCGAGTCTGGAATAGGTCTATGATAGGGTAGGGTTTTTCGGTGTCTATAGTCTAGAATAGGGTTGCAAAATGCAGCTAAAATGGTCTAGTACAGGTTAAATAAGGGTCTCAGAGTCCCAGCGGCACACCCCCACCCAAAAATAACCCCCGGGGTTAAACGCTCACCCTTTCACTTCCAGAGTAAGTTATGGAGACATGTAGTGTAGATCTAACTTTTGCCTTTATGGACGAAATCTTATGGTGTGACCATTCAAATGAAACCTCTTCAGCAGTACTTTTGCATGGTACCACTTGTTTTGTAATATTTTACAAAATGAAATTTGGGATTTGTCTTGAATTTTGATGTTTGGCACTCTTGGGAGTGAAAGGGTTAAAGGCCCACCTTCACCCAAAATACTGTGTGTGCCGTGATCTCTTTCTGTGCTGAATTTCGTGTAACACGAAATTCATGTTTGAATACATACAACCAATCGGATCATGAATATGAATGGAGCATTTCAAAACAAAAACAAACGACCGCAACGTCTTTTGGGTGAAGGTGGGCCTTAATTTAAGCAGCACAGAGACCCTTCGATTAAAATGTTACTTCAGGTGCAAGCATTTTAAAAATATTATCTAAAAATGTGTCAAAATTTGTCTTTTCAGGTTCTTGTTGCAATTCTTCCACAAACTGAGATGCAGTGCTTTGACATCCAAAGTAAAACATGGAAAACTTTGCCTTCCATGACACTACTGTCTGAGGCAACAGCATGTCTTTGTGCTGAATAAGTTGGTAATAACTTGTATGTAGCAGCAAAGAGGGGGAATAAGTTTGTTAACTATCGTTATCATATAGTGAGTAACACATGGGAGACACTCCCATCTTTTGCTAGTTTAGCCAATCAAATCAATTGTCTATGCTGTATTGAAGACCATTTATATGCAATATACCAATCACAGGCACCTTACAGATATCATATAGCTACAAATCAGTGGCAATGTGTAGCTAAATTGAGTGCCAAATATTGTAACATGCGTCCAAGTTCATTTTGTAAACAAGCAACTGTAGTTTTTCAATCTTGTGTATATGTGATTCATGGACAAGTAAAAAGAGATAAAGAAGTTCGTCAAGGTATCGTATATGACAAATGGGGACCAAGTGTGGGTATATTGTATTGTTTTGATCCAAAGAGAAATGCATGGGAACAAAAGGCATCAACCAAAGGCTATCACTATGGTGCCAGTCTTTTTGTAGTAAACGATAGACTCTTCATTGCTGGGGGGTATTGTTCTATCAGTTCATCTACTGCTGAACCTTATGGAAATGCAGCTTCAGTCGAAGTATATGATAAAGAAAACAACACTTGGTCTGTTGTAGACCAACCTCACATTCCCCCAAACAACCTCGGAGCCATAGAAGTTGAAGGGAGGGTTTATTTCATCATTAACAACTTGCCAGTAGACAGTGGTATTAAAATCCCACCGGGGGAGGTGTATCCTGTTCCTTTGGATGAGTGGGAAAATCTAGGGAAGGTGGACAAAAGTGCGATTTTGTGCTATGTGTCAGCAAAGACAGAAAATTTGACTGTGGAATAATCTATCTAAAATGATGAGTTCATACAATGCTTATACATCTATCTAAATTTTAGAATTAATTAACTGCAGTCCAAGCAATACATGTATTTGCATATACAATCTGTGTTCAGCCATTATGCTCAGAGGGGAACACTGATATAAAAGTGACATGGGCGCTTGTTGTACCTTTTAGCGGTTAAAAATGGTTTTGGGTGCAGGGGCGTATCCAGGATTTTTCTATGGGGGGTGGCTACGGGTATATGCCTAATACCCCATTCACACCAACGCTTAAACATGTTTAAATGTTGTTTAGTTTAAAACAGGTTTAGAAAAATATCTCCTAACCTCCGGTTATATTTGGAGTAAAATCTTTACTAAAACAAACTTTATTGACTTTATTACCATTCCAGGTAGTTTGAGTCATATACATTTAAAACTTTTTAAGATAGAGGCTAAAAACCTAATTAAACTAAACAACATTTAAACATGTTTAACCGTTGGTGTGAATGGGGCATAAGTCTAGAAATTTTTTTATTGTTGCACTTAAAAAGAAAACTGTTAAAACCGACGGTCTAAAGGGGGGTGGCTAGCCACCCAATCCACCCCCCCCCCCCCCCCCTCCCTGCATCCGCCCCTGAGGATGTTCCATTTCAAAACACTTCACAGTACTTTTGTAGTTTTCACTGTACCCTTTAGGGTTTAAATAAGGTAGACATAATTTCATAAACATGTTTTATATAAAACCTTTAAAAGTACTGATGTTTAATTTGTAAAACAGTTCTTAAATCACAAAATTATACAAATTTTATATCATGCAGTCAGTTATGATTTTCTTTTGGTACCTTTTAGGGGAAAAATGTATAGAAATTAGAGTCACGCCCACGAAATGAGATTCTAGTACCTTTTATAAGGGTATCCTTGCAAAATTTCTGACTTGCATCCCAATCACTTTAATACAGGAATTGCAGCCCCCTCCCCTTGCTGGGTGTCAATGATCTAATTGATTATTGTAATAAATATATCACCTTCATGTAGAGCAAAATTTCTTAGTTTTAATTTACAAATCGTGTACAGCAAATTGTTGCTGGTTATGAGAATTGATGCACTAAACTTCTTTTTCTATAATTAATTGGATATACATACATTTGTAGGTTAAACCCTAATAAGTAAATAAGCCATGGTAATGTATGTTTGTGATCTGGGTCAATTAATGATTCAAGTGAGGATTGAAGGCTAAGAATGACAAGCCATTTGTATACAGAATTTGAATAAAAGTTTGTATTATTTATTGCTGTGAGAGATAAAATGTTTTAAATTTAACTTAGCCTGGGATGGAAATTTACGGTACGGGGGTGAGGGGGGGGTGAGAGGAACTCTGGCCTCAGAACGTTTCACTCAAGCGCCTGTCGTTTGTGGAATGCTCTTGGTCACAAATATGGGTCGATCTCGCACACCAATTTTAAAAATTACTTATTTAATCTTTATCTCAGTAGGAATTCCTCTATTGATCATTTTAAGATTTGTAAAACTTATTAATTTAATGTTGTTAACTAATTCATGTTAGTAGATTATTTAGTTAATTAATTAATTATTACGGTGTATTAGTTTTATTGTAGGAGGGCCATTATGAAAACTACTGGGTGACCTGTAATTAATGTATTCCACCCTCGATAAATAAAGTTATATTATTATTATTATTATTGTCTTCAATTAAAAAATGACTGGGATGACCTTTGAGGTATTTGGTGACTTTTCTTATCGAACTGATCGAAATAATGATGCAGAAGCCTTAACCCATTGATGGCCGTGCTGGCCAAAACCGGCCGTACAATACTCCACTGCTTTAAAAAATTGCAACTTTCTCAATCGCGCGAACATTGCCTTAACCATCAGTTGTAAGAATTGACTAGAAAGTCCTTCAAATTGAGATACCCAATAAACACAAAAAAGTTAGCGATTTTTGCAGAATATCAGCGTTTGAATTTGGACAATAACAAAAATGACAGTTTTTAACGTCATAGAAAAACAACAAAAATCACGTTTTTGCCTTTAGTTTTTTTTATTCAAATCATCATGGCAAACCCAAAAGTCAACATTCACAGCAAAATTCAGTCCTAGTCCTAGCTTAGCAGTGAATTTTTTTGCTCTTATTTGTAGCCTGCGTAGCAGGCGTCGGGGAGAAGGGAACTGGGGAGAGAGGGAAAGGACGCCTGCAATAAAGACCCCCATTTGTTCATTTCTGCGGACGCTGGCGGCCGCAAATTCTGATTGGCTAATTCGCGCTGGGCGGTAAACAAAGTAAATTCCCGCGTGAAGTCATCCATGCGTAAAAGCGCGTGCCAGTTTCTGATTGGTGAACGTATTGACAGTTGACGTAATTCAATTACAAGGAAATCGGTGGGCGTAATGTGAATAGCCCGGTTCTTATAGCAGGCGTTCCTTTCCTTCTCCCCCTTTCGTTTCTCGCGCCCCCTCCCCATTTACACCTGCCACGCAGGCTACTTATTCGTTGCTCGGGCCGAGCTCTAACCTCTCGTTCTAATGCATACTGACCTTGCCTCGATTTTCAATATCACCACCGCACTGCATGCTGGGAAATAGCCAAAAATTTTGACAGCGTTCAGTTTGACAGCCACTCCGACCCACCGCCGAAATTTCGCGCTTGTTGTATTCTCCTGTGGTCGCAACTTCCAAAATATGCCGCGATAGGTCGAGAAATTCATCCAGAGTCGAGTCCCAAAGCTACTTCGTTTCATGGCGGCCATTTTTCCAGTTCAACGAGCCAAATTCGTAAACGAAGTACAACACCTAACTCGCTTCGTTGAGAAGTGGACTCTGAACTACCTCCAAGCTTAATGATGCTCATCAGGCAGCTACTGAAGATAAAAATGGCTGTGGACTTACCAAAAATCGCAGAAACACCATATTGAAGACTTTATTGCAATCCAACAAAGCAAAAAACTCGAGCCTTCAGTGTTTTAGAACAGCAGCACTTTCAATGGTAACTTCAAATATGGAGTCACGAAATCCTATGGATCGTTAAAATACAGAAAATCACTCAAAAACGAAAAAAGTCGCGTGCGTCAATGGGTTGAGGAATAAAGGCAAGAATTTACCTGAGGCTTTCTTGCTTAACGGTCAGTGTAAAACGCAGACTGCAGACTGCAGACTGCAGACTGCAGACCGGGGGTAAAATGCAGACTGAGGGTAAAATGCAGACTGCAGACTGCAGACCAGGGGTAAAATGCAGACTGAGGGTAAAATAAAGTATTAATAATAAAAACAAGACTTCGGAGTGTTCCTATGCGTACCCGTAATTTTTTTTTTCAAAATCCCGAAAACTCAAACCAAAAGGCGTTTATTCGCCTTAGTCAAACATATTATCAACCTCGAGTTCTTGAACTCCCCATTTTGTTAAACCAAGTTTCCCACAAGCGCCCAAACTAATCGTAATTCTATGCATCTTACCTTTGTTTACGTGTCGGCCATTTTGAATTGTGCTTACGCGATTAGGTCTGGGACCGAGTAACTCTTTCAGCGTTCATATTCTTCATATGGCCTTGGAATTGTTTGGAACACAAGGCAAGCAAAACACGACAGCACAACAACAAGGCAAGGTAAAAACTTGGGGAAGCGAATTCCCACATCCAGGTTGTGACCCCCTTCATATACGTTAGTCCTAAAAATGAGGGGGGGTCAGTGACATTTTTAGGACTAACGTATATGAAGGGGATCACAACCTGGATGTGGGAATTTGCTTCCCGTAAACTTGTAGGTATCGAGCATAGTTTGTGAAAGACATTCAATCTTTGTACTCGACTTCAATGTATCAAGAGGTTTGTGAATTGATATTTGCTGAAAGGTGACAGTGGGCTATCCAAACACGAAAAATTATACATGATGTAACATTTCGGCGTTGATTAAATGAAGTTGAATTTTGCACACGTCGAGTCTTGGCATCTCTCTTCTATCAAAATGGTCATAGTAACGATTATTTGAGAACGCCGAAATGTTATAATTTTTCGTGTTTGGATAGCCCACTGTCATCTTTCAGCAAATATCAATTCACAAACCTCTTGATACATTGAAGTCGAGTACAAAGATTGAATGTCTTTCACAAACTATGCTCGATACCTACAAGTTTACCTTGCCTTGTTGTTGTGCTGTCGTGTTTTGCTTGCCTTGTGTTCCGAACAACTCCAAGGCCATATGAAGAATATGAACGCTGAAAGAGTCACTCGGTCCCAGACCTAATCGCGTAAGCACAATTCAAAATGGCCGACACGTAAACAAAGGTAAGATGCAGAGAATTAAATACGATTAGCCCCCGATTAGTTTGGGCGCTTGTGGGAAACTTGGTTCAACAAAATGGGGAGTTCAAGAACTCGAGGTTGATAATATGTTTTACTAAGGCGAATAAACGCCTTTTGGTTTGAGTTGTCGGGATTTTGAATAAAAAAATTACGGGTACGCGTAGGAACACTCCCATGTCTTGTTTTTTTATTATAAATATTTTATTTTACCCTCAGTCTGCATTTTACCCCTGGTCTGCAGTCTGCAGTCTGCATTTTACCCTCAGTCTGCATTTTACCCCCGGTCTGCAGTCTGCAGTCTGCAGTCTGCAGTCTGCGTTTTACACTGACCGCTTTCTTAATAATTAAATCTACTTTATTGTGTCTGCCTTTGGGTTTCAGCAGAACTTTTGTCTACAAATTTAGGTGACTGAGAATAAACGAGATGGTCAGCTTATAGTGGACATTCAATAAAGCTGAATTCCTAATTGGTATACCACAGGAACCAGAAGTAACTCCGATGAATGGTGCACCTTGCTTGTGTAAATTGAAGGGCCGAGAGCATATCCAGCCTTTTTAGGCCTTTTTTTATTTTTTCTCGCTCAGAATAGCCTCATTTTATTATTCAACGAATGATATCACAAGCCCTTGTCGAATTTGCACTAACCCTAAGGAATTTGACCAATTTCACCTGAAAAAAGCAGAGTTCTGGCCCTCCAGTGCTTTGACTGTACATTCAGAGCGCAATTTCGAAGCCATTTCAAAGCCGTTTGGCCGTGAGAATACGCGACTGCAATACTGCAATACTTCTGACCAGTGCGAACAACCTGAACGAAAATACCGTTATTTACGCACGCCTGGCTCGCTTATCTATCGTGAGCTCACTGGCGACAACACATCGCCTCTGTAGCCAACGTGTATGAGGCCCGTCCGGTGATTGAAAGACATCATTAAGTCCGGAAATCCTTAAGTCTCTAGCACTTCTCAAAGAAACGAGTCGTGTTTCTTGTCCTTCCTCGCGCTCGAGGTGAAAAACGGACCTTGGTGGGGAAGATGAGCTGGCGGGAAAGTCTGGAATCACTTCGGATCAGAAAAGGGGCAGCGTTGAGAGTTGTGGGCCATTTCCCATCCCGTGCCGTGTTCGAAATGCCCGATATCCGAAGTGCTTTAAGACTTCTAGTATTTTGCAATAATTTTCGGGCGGGAATGTTGTAGGATTTCCCGACATGCTTTGCGACAGTGGTAGATGGGTCCGCTGTGCGTGGTCGGGCACTTGAAATACAGCTTTGGGCAGCTCGAAGTGAGTTCTTGCTGGCCGGCGGTAAGATGTTTCGCATTTGGAGTCTTTAATGCAACATTAAAATCGATCTAAAAGGATTTTGAAATCGAGATACGCGTTTTGATGCGTATCAACCTTTAAATAATAAAACTTAGTCTTACATGTGTTCTTCGGTGGTCTAGTGGTTTGGTCCGGCATTTGCGCTCGGACGGCTCTGCGTTCGATTCACGCTCAGCATCTTTTTTTTTTTTTTTTCCGAACTGGACATTATGAAAGTGATTTAGTTTTTTTTTTGCGTTCGTCAAAAATCCTTACGTTTAATTTAAAAAAAATATATCGAACCGTGTCAGTGTGAAAACAGAAGCTTACCGCAATATGGCGTTATAATAGGAGCCTTAGTCTGTCTACAGACCGATTTATTTTTAGCCCAGCGTGAGCGAAGCGAACCCGTGCGAGAGCGTAGCTCTCGGCCCTTCAATTGTTCTGTACCATTTCACTAGGCAATAACAAGCTGTCAGGTACACTTGATGCGACTACAGTTATCATTCTACATTATTAAAAAGTATATAAATTATTAACTATATGATTTGAAAATAAGGTTTTATACAAGAACTGAAGCCAGCTTTTAATGCAAACAACAGTAGCGAGAAGCTGATGTTTTATTAAGTAGCTGTTTCTTTTTATAGATCAACTATTAAGTTTTGTACTTAATCTCGGTCCCAGTCCCTTTTTAATACTATATAAGTATAGTTTTCAACACTGTAACGGTCACTTTTGAAAATGTATGTAGTAGCATACGAAACGTCAAGTTTTATAAAAAAAATGAATAAGTTCAATATGTTTATCACCGCAGTTTGTGTTCTATTTCTTATCAAGGTTCATCTGACAATTGCAAGTGATGCCATGACAAGGTGAATTCAGGCTGAGTGACGTGCATGGGGGAAAAAGTAGCGACAGCACTTAAAATAAAATTGAGACACAAGAATCCCTTATCAAGAACTATCTACAGCGACAACTTAGACCCTTCTAGGCCTATGATAATAAAAAATGGGTTAACTTTAAAATTACGACACAAGTCATACAGAAAGGAGGAGTGATCAGCCTAGCTTGATAAACCTGTCCTCCCTCCATGTAAATTACATGTTGTTTTGGTTTCATCAACTGATCGCTTGTCCTTCGTCACAGCGAATCCTAGCGCTCAAAACGTCAGCTTTTTTTAATCTATTTTATACTGTGGCCAATTTAAACCAAATTTTCATGTTTCACTCCCCACCGACGCAGTACCACGGTTTCTTTAGAAACTATTATTAACCCCTTTATTCTTAAGATGTTAGTGTTTCTTATAGTAAGGATCCTACTTTTTACGTTCGCCATCTATTCGTGGTTTGCACCGTCACGCAATCGGGCGAAATAAATTTTTAAAATCGAAACCATTTAGTGAAAAGAAGCCAATAATTTGTAATGTTATAAAATACTAACAAATAAACAACTTCCCCAAGTCTCAGATCTGTGCAATATCTCGTTGTTGAATTATTCGCCGAAGTATTCGACTCAAATTTACAGAGCTTTGTATGGAAACGCCATCCTACTGTCCCTCCGAGGGACACCAAGAAAAATTTTTTTTAAATCGAAACGATTTAGTGACAGAAGCCAAGAATTTGTAATGTTATAAAAGAGTAACAAATAAACAACTTCGTTAAGTCTCAGATATGTGCAGTATCCCGTTGTTGAATTATTCGCCGAAGCATTCGACTCAAATTTACAGAGCTTTATATGGAAACGCCAGATGGCCGCCGGAAATCAAAAACAACATCTGGCCTTTGGACTTCACTTTCGCTCTGAAAGCTATTACATTTTTCTCGTCAACTACAAAACATTCACATACACTGCTCTCCTAATACTTTAACTACTCAAAGTGCTAAAAATCACGAGGAAAGGCCTTTCTTTCATAGGATAAAGGTTTGTCACGGACGTAGACTTGCCACAAGTCGGCCATGGTTTTTTTAGTCGAGTTTTATTCGATAAATTTGCGCGCGGAATTAAGTTAAGTTGCGAAAGGACGACTTGTTTCACTTGCAACAATTTGAATCACACGCGCATTTTTTTGGCGCGGAAAAATGATTGACAGTCACAAATTTTACGCGCTCCACGCGAAGCTCCGCGTGGTCATCGCGAACTTGAATGGCGTCAGACGAGAGTTAAACTACTACGAAAACCTTTTGTAAAGTTGTTCTCTCGCCAAGATCAAGAGAAGTAATTTGTATCCTATGCGGAGAACCGCCGGGAGCTATTTCATTCACCGACCAAAAAAAAAAAAAACAGAGCGTAGAAAAAGTGCTTGGTTAAACACTTGTCACAATGACTTTGTCAAGACAGCAGTAAGCTTACGACAAGACTGCAACTTTGGCGAAGAAAATAGAGTCAGCTAGGGAAAATTTCAACGGCGTCAAAGTTCCTGAAGTTCTCTTGGCTGAAAAGCGATGACAAACAATAACCGATCACAATACAAACAATAAAAGACCTTTTCGCTAATTTTGCAAAATAAAAAAACGCATAATGATCACCCAACTTGAAACCGAATAGTTTTATAATAAAGTGAGAAAAAACATGCCTCGAGAATGTAAGTTTTATTTTCCATGAAGGAGCACGGATCGTTCAATGAGTTCAATGTACAAACTGTGCTTGAATGATGTTAATAAGACCACACCTCATTCAGTCGATGACATACGGTGCAATTTCAAAACACAAAATCTTTCCCGAGAAACACTTGACGTCTCTGCCGATAAATACTGAACCCTCTACTATAGTTTCCTGTACTCCTTTCAAGTCTTTCAACGCGTCATGGACAACCCCTACTGAATAGCTTACGTATAAAAATCCATGTTTGTTAATTATTTCAGATCTGATGTTCAGGTGTGAAAACAAAACAGCACTTTCAGCAATGGCGGCACAAAAATTTTTTAAGCCATTGACGACCGGGCTTATTTTTCAATTTTCAGCGATTCTCAAAAACGGTATTACGCGGACCGTCTGCGCAGTAGATTTCGGGTGCAAAAAAGCTTAGAAAAACAACTTTTCTCAGTCTAGAATAGCTAGAATGACTAATTTCCGAATAAAATACACCAGTTACGTATCAAAAATTGCCCAAGAAACTGATTTTGAAATCAAAATTGCAAAAAACACACATAAGAACTTGCATCTTTGCAAAAGGCGACGCGAGTGAAGTTATAACGTATAAAGTCTTATTTTGTTCACATAAAATCGCTTTTCATCCTATGTATAAATGAATGAACAAACACATACTGTCAGCAAAGTCTTGTTTTGAAAAATTTTATTCAATTATCCGTTAGTTTATCTTAAAAGCAAAACGTGTACCGTTAGCGTATCGAGCAACTGCCCTCGCAAACAAAAGGCGAAACTCATGAATTTGGGCACGTTTTATAAACATTTCTCAAAATCTAACGAAAATGAACACAAAGAAAAAGTCAATCACAAATTGATATCAACATAAATTTCCATCGAAAAATGTTATTTCTTTTACCGTGATGTCCCTCGTCTGCTTGAAAATTCTTTAAAACTCCGCTTCTTCGGTACTGACGTCCGGAGAAATATCGCCCCGCTTCGATATAAGTACTTAAACATATTGAAGCTCCTCGAAGCAAAATTTCATCGCTTGAAGCTCCTCTTTTTCCACTATAGTGGCAACTGAGTATTCTTGAAACTTTTTCTTTCCATTTTATATCTTTTAAATGCGTGCTATTACTCGGATAATGCGAAACAAAGGAGGATTTTTCAGGTATCCCATGATGCAACGCGAATGAACTATATTATCAACTGAAAATTGCGTGACCAGTCATTTGCCATGGAGTGCTCGAAGCGAGCGCATCGTTCACTGCGTAGATTTTAGCAGTTAAACATATATCACATCGTCCAATCTGGCTTGTTGTAGGTTCCCAACGGTATTTAGTACATGTTTGCTTCCCCAAAAAGTAAAGAGAGCGGCGACTTTTTCTATTTCTGAACACGGACAAATTGAAAGGCATCGATGACAATTTAGACTTCGATTTCCGGATTTCCGGTAGATGAAAAAATATTGCCATCTTCCATATCACTTGTAAAAACATGAACATCAAGCGATTTATTAGCTTCGAAGCGAAGCAAAGTGTCCAACGATCATATGATTTGACCAAACTCATAAAAGGAAGCTGCAATTGCACTGATACGATTTTTCCTTCGACTATAAAAACCAAAACAAAGAATCTACGCGATCGAAGCGAATTTCAACAACGTTTCGGCGCCGATTTTGACCAAAATTCAACGGTCATAAATTCCTACAAAACGTGGGGACTTAAAGGGACCTTGTACTGCATTTAAAAGAGTCACTCTTCGGGCACTATCAGGCGTAATTATATGCTAATGTCCCCAGGATTAAAAACGAAACACGGCAAAACAAATCAACGGTTAAAACACAACAAAGAAACGAAGCGGATCAGCCATGCATGCCACTCGAAACAAAGACAAAAATATTGCGATACATAGGCAAGGCTCGGATCAAATGATATCTAAGTAAACTTTAATGTATATAGAAACCAAATAACGATTTGATTCACCTTTTATCGCGTTGGAAACGAAGAAAACGTCTCGCGAAGATCAGTAAAATTTCACCATGTGTACTCGCCATCGCAGGAAATTTGACACATCAGGATAGATAATTACGCGCTAGGCGTCATGGGATACCTGAAAAATCCTCCTTTATGCGAAACTACGGTTTTAACAACCAAGTAAAGGCGATTCTTGTGATCTTGTCCGAGTAAGATCGATTTTTCAGTGTGTTGACCGCGCGCGAACCTATGACGTAGATCAGGAATTGCTTTAATATGTTCTTACGTCACCGGTGGAAAAATCCACCCGTGAAGATTTCGCCGCGCTGCAAGTGAAACAAGTCCCTTCCAACGAAGAACCTAACTTATCGAAAATTAGTATTGGAAGGGACTTGTAGCAAGTCTATCACGGGTGCTATGTTGTTCTCACGTAGGGTGAAAGGTCAGAAATTCAAAATGCTGTATTTTCAAAGCGAAAGACGCTACCGAGCTGGAAACTTGTGAAAAGACATATTTTTAAGTTATCTTTTACCTGGTGGACATATAAACTCAGAAGACATTGCGATTCATGATTTTCGAATTTGATGACGTTACGTGCAAACCAAGAATTTTATCTCCAGCCGAGATACAAACTCAAAAAGTAGCGCAACGACGGTCACTCTTGAATACAGTTTGTGAGAAACAAACCAAGATTTGCGTGACTCTTCACAGCTCGCGTGACGTAATAAGATATTGAATCACGCTATCAGATTCTTTCCCAAGCTTCTGCTCCAGTCAGCCCCTCTCAATCAAACATGGTTGCCCATTCCGAGATTCTTTTGTCAAAGTGTGCTCAGTTTCGAGAAGAAGGTGAATTTATTGACGTGCGTTTAAAAGTTGGTGAGAACGTTTTCCCAGCTCATCGCATTGTACTCGCTGCGAATAGCGATTATTTCCACGCCATGTTTGCTCACGGAATGAAGGAGTCGAACCAGGAAGTGATCGACCTCAAAGATGAAAGCATTTCAGCAGCTGCTTTGAAAATCGTGATGGATTCTATCTACAGTGAAGATCTCCATGTCAACGATGAAAACGTTTTTGATGTTCTCCTTGCAGCTGATCATCTTCAAGTCACAAGTGTTGTCGAACAGTGTTGCAATTACCTGCAGACCGAGTTTGTTCAGCTTCGGTTTGATGTGCAAACGTATTGTCGCATATGCACTATTGTTGATCGACACGGTCTGACAGAGCTGCAAGAAGCTACACAACGCAAGGTGGCCTGGATGTACAAGGACGTCTGTGAAAGTGAAGAATTCTTGACCCATATTGACGCAGATCAGTTGTCGAGTCTTCTCAGTCGAGATGACCTCAGTGCTCCTTCAGAGACATTCGTCTTCAAATCAGTGATGCAGTGGATCAAGTACAAGAAGGAAGAGAGGATGTCAGTCGCGGCAAAAGTTATTGGAGCGGTTCGTCTGGGGCTGGTAGACATCAAGGATGTGATCAGAGAACTTAACACAGAGGAGATGCAACAAGTGCCTGAGATACACACGCTTCTGCACGAATCACTGTTGCATACCTGCATGCCGTCTGCTAGTTCTAAGTTTGCTGTAGAGAAATCTAAACTGCGTTCAAACGGTCTAGTAAGTTATGATTTTATCAGCTATTTTCCGTTCTCTAACTGACATAAACTTGAAGGAATAGTGTTGCCGAGGCCCTTTATTTGGTGGTAATGCGTGAACTTCGTTTACACATGTACCATATGGTATGTGTGTTCTAAATGGCATGCAGTTACGCTGGGGATATTCACCTCTCAGAGTCCCTGGAATAAATTCCCCCCCCCCCCCCCCCCCACACACACACACACACACACACACACACACACACACATTCCTACTACCCCAAAAACCGTAAACCGAACTGACGATCGCAGAGTTGTGTTTTCTTTGTGTGTGAATATTGGACACAGCTTCGAGCAAGGAATATTGATTAATCGCTCACCTCGAATAATTGCCGTTTTGGTGTAAAAAATGTAATTGCCGGCTCGGTACGTATAAACTATATGGACTGAGAAATATTCAGTTTCACCTGTCATAATCTTCTACTTAATAATATCCCTTTTCTGGTTTAAAAGGTCAGTGACCGGTATTCAGTTTTAGCTGTGTGTATATGATTTCTTTATTCTCATTTCAGGTCCTTGTTGCTGTTTTTCCTGGGCCTTACATGAAGTATTTTGATGCTGAATCAAAAATATGGACATCATTGGAACCCCCATGCAAATCTAAAGAGGGGACATACTTCTGTTGTGCAGAGACTGTTGGTAGCAAGTTGTATGTTGCTGGATGTGATCAAAATGTTAAGAGCGGTAATTTTGTTATTTCTTGTTATGACATAGAACGAAGTGTGTGGGGAAAACAACCATACTCGGGTGGAGAAATCGCTCAACTATGCACTGTAGGTGATTGCATGTACGCATTAAGTTCAGGTTTTGATAAGATTCCTCAAAGGTATAACTTTGCTGAACGTCAGTGGCAGAGTTTTGAAAAAGTAAACATTGTGTCGGGGGTAAACTTTTACAATAGTGGAGCAACAGTACTTCATTCAAATGTGTTTGTACTTTATGGGAAAGGATTTCGTGATTCAAAATCCCGTTGGGTTGTGCAGAATGCCTTGCTGCATTGTTTTGATCCGGTAACAAACGCGTGGGAAGAAAAAGCATCGACCTGCCACCCTCATTTTGGGTCCAGTCTTTTTGTGGTGAACAACAGACTCTATGTAGCAGGGGGTTATGATTATACTGAACCCACTGATAGGCCATGCGGTACACGTGCATCGGTAGAAGTTTACGATGAAGAAAACAACAAGTGGTCTGTTGTCGAACAAAAACATATCCCCCAAAACAAACTTGGTGCAGTGGAAATAGAGGGGAGGGTTTATTTCATCATCAACAAATTTCCAGTTGATAGTGGGATTAGAATCCCACCAGAGGAGGTGTATTCTGTTTGTTTGGATGAGTGGAAAAATTTAGGAAACATTTCCCAAGAAGCAGCCCTGTGTTATGTGCCAGTCAAGAGCCGGAGAGCTTAAAAGTTGAATGAGGATCTAAAGATTTTAGTTTCCAAAACCCGAATACTGTTGGTAAATATTTGAAGCTTTCACGGCTGTCTGTGTAAAGACCTTTTCCAATAAACATTATTGTAATTATGGGTTCGAATCTCATCTGGAACTTGGAAAAATTGTTTCGGATTTCTTGCTCTCCACACATATTATTCTTTTTTCAATTATGTAACCTTTAAAATAAATCAGAATGAATCATTGTTTCTACTTTTACAGACAGTCCTATCAGGGGCGGATCTAGGGGGGGGGGGGGGGGGTGCAGGGGGTGCGCACCCCCCCAGAGATGACCTAGTCTGCGTTGTTCGCTTTTAAAATTTGTTTACGTCACCCTTCAGTTACGTCATTCCTTAGAGGTGCACTCCCTCCTAAGAAAAATCCTGGATCCGCCCCTGCCTATAAAGTCCTAAAACATTCAGAACATGAAAACCTGGTTGGACACACCAGCTGAGCGACTCTTGAATAACTCTGATACTTTCAACTGTTGACAGCTGAATTTTTCTAAATGACATATTTCACGCTGTATTAACGGGGTGGCCGTTAATACAGCGTACAAAAAGTTTGGGTAAACAAAAGAATGTCAAGAAAAATAAAACACCGAATTGTCTTGTTATTTATAGATTCTACATTCTAGGTTGTATTTACATTGTACGTGTTTTTCTCAGTGTAGATGATACAAAATACTTCGTTGAACGATAAATGGCAAGAACTGAAGTAAATGCAAAAATCATTGTTTTTTTAAAAAAATATTGATTCTGCATCCTTTATAAGTTGCAGAAAACAGCAGTTTTACCGCACTGTAGGTGTCGGTAATAATGGCAACAACTGCTCAAATGTTGTTCTGCGGTAGAAAACGATATAACGAACATACTTACACACGGCTGGGGTATCATTACTGCTCCAACGTCGTCGAGTCCATTTTTACCCAACTTAATTCCAGTTCAACTTTCGTTGGGACTTTAACCGCTCCCATGTGCTTACGTTGAACCAAATTTACAAACAGCAACAAAATTCTTATTGTAGAAGTGTGTTTTAGTACGAATTCAACTGAAGTCCTTCTAGTGTTCGTATCCGTGATGATTTCTAGAAGTAATTGACACCGTATAAATGTTTTTACGGGACAAAAACAAATTCGTTAAATCGAAGTTCCTTGCATTGGTGTCCAGAGACGGAAAGCCAGTATGCGGCCAGCAAATGTGTTCGTTATACCGAGTTACAACGTATTTAGTTTATTTGCGTTTTATATATTAGTGTTTTTACATTTTACTAGTAATGCTTTCAAGCCAGTTGAAATAATCGGCCTAATAGTATTTGTGAATAAAAAGGTGAAATTGTTTTTTTATAGCTATAGCACTTGTAAATATTTATGTGATATTAAGTAACAAGGTCATTTAATTAACTTTTATTAAAAACCTTTGTGAAATACTGTTAATAATGTTTAAAATTGAATAAATATCCTTAATAAACCTCTGACAGACATGCCGTGTTTCCCACAGTGAGTAGAAATGAATTTCAGTATTTCCTGGGTGCTGGCAAAATCGTTGTAAGCGATTAACCATGTCCTCGGACAGGTCCCACCATTGCACAAGAAAGATGGCAATCTCTTTTTGTACCTATTCTCCAACATTTAAAGATGGTGTCTTGGTGTGTAGACCCCACTTGATTTCAGGAGCAAAAACTGAGAAAAAGTCAAATATTCGTAGCCATGCAAGCTTTTAGTAATCAGAAGTCTTATGTCACATTTTGAGATCAATATATTTTGTTCACGAGGTTAAGGCGGGATTTAACCTAAATTTGAATGAAATTTGATGAGGTTTTAAGAAGGGATAGGAGTAAGAAAATGATTTTTGGAACACCAACAGACAGTCGATACCCACGCAAGAGCACCCCAGGTTGCTAGTGGACTAACTTGGTATCCGTCTATTAATTATTAACTACAAATTCTAATTTTTAAAATTCACTAAATCTTCAATATTTCCTATTTCTCTAAATTTTACCATCCTTTGAGAAAAACTATTTCCTCCTAACATACCCAAAAATCACCCAAAAATGTTCAAAACATCCCATAACATAGGTTTCTGTTTTAAGCATAGGGTTTTTGGATTGCTTGAAACGTGAACGAGATATTTCCATTAAAGCCATGTCAAGTGGCGGGAAAGTAGCGTTTAGGTTAAGTCCCGCCTTAAACACATACACGCTGTAGTAAATAACCCGTTTGTCCTACCTCTAAACAAGGCAAGTCCTTTCTAAGTTCACTTCTTACTTGTTCTGACTATTTCTCTTGGTATTACATTAAAGTTTAAAGGAACACTGTGCGGCCGAACTAACGAAATTTTACTGACTTAATTTCCAAGTTATATCACCATTGCCACTAAAGATACAACTAAATTGGATAAAAAGATTCTATAGAGCAAAACAGAAGCAGTTGGAAGTGGATTACAGTTGATCAATTTTGATTTAGTGGCAGGCGATCAAGAAATCAAAGCTTTCATTAAATTTGGTGGAATGTTGAAAGCAAACTCATGGCCATAATCATGAAAACACGATATTTCAGACAGGACAGTGCCCCCTTCATCCTATCACTTTCTAGAAGCGTTATATGGCCCTCTTGCACCGCGAGGTGGCGGTCCCATTGTCCTTATATGGGGTGGCTGCACAATGGTTCCAGGGAACCTGGGCGCCGCTGAACGAAACTGAGACTGCAGTGCAACTGCATGAGCTCCAAATGGAACAGCCATGGGTTGGGCTGCGACAACTTGATGACGAGTATAATGGGCAGGGATGGCGTGTCGAGCAGAAGGAATGGGTACAGGAATGGGAAGGGAGGGCGTGTGGGTAGTGTACACCTGTTGTATTGCTGTGTAGCCAAGATTTGGCTGCGTGCCGTGCCACTGACTAGGGGAAGGGTGGGGATCCGGTTGAGCAGGTCCAGGTTTGCCACGCCTGTTGGGGGTACTGGTTGTCCTGGGAGTTCGCCCACTAGGACTGGCTTGGTCAGCATCCCACAGCTTGCAAAGGTCTTCACCAATTTTTGGCTCCAACTCCTGGGGATCACAAATAATTGATCTGTTAAGCAATATGTACAGGGCATGTTTTCTGTAGTTATTAGTATACTTTATATTTTTTGACGTGTTTTGATTGCTGGCTACAACAACGTTGAAAAAAGAGAATGAAACAGTGCTCTAGTCTTGCTGTAAATAGCAAAAGGCAGCAGCCACACACTTGAGCATTACACAGAGCGAAGTAGGGAAAAACGTGAGAATTGCTTTACGTTGCATCTAGCCTATTACACCCCGTTTCTCCCCTATACATAACCCTTCCTCCCACATGTAAAAAACCACTACTTCTCACATTGGCATTCCTACCTAACACATCTGTACCCCTTCCTGCCACATTCATACCACTTCTTATCTCATTCGTATGTTTATCTACCAAATCTTTACACCTTCCTCCTACATTCGCATTTCTTCCTCCCGCACCTGTTCCACTATCCTTCACATCCATAGGCCTACCCCCCACGTTCATACTCCTTCCTTTTACATTCATGCTCCTTCCTAATATATTCATACCCCTTCCAATTTCTCCAACATCGTAAGCCTTCCTTCCACATCCCCACTGTTACCTCTCACATTCATACCCTTTCTCCCACATCTGTACCAGTACCTCTAATATTCGTACCCCTTCCTCCTACATTTGTAACCCCTCCTCTCAAATCTGTACCATTTTCCCCACATTTGTAACCCTTCCTCTCACATCACTACCTCTTATTCCCACATTTGTACCCCTGCCTTTTTCATATGTACCCCTTCCTCCCATAGTAGCCTTTCTACTTCTCACAATCATACCCCTACCTATGACATTCAAACCCCTTCCTCACATTCATACGCCTTATTCCCTCAATAGCATCTCTTCCTCCCACATCTGTTAACAACCTACCATTTAAATACATCTCCCATCCTACCACATTCGCTTCCTTTCCTTCGTAAATTATTCCCCAACCTCTCACATCAGTACCCCACATCCCACATCATTCACTCAGTACGGCCTTAACCTACAAACACTGTGTAGCATTCAGTCTAGTTCGTAAGTTTGTCTGACCTGCCCATCAGAAGCCAAGAATTTGTAATGTTATAAAAGAGTAACAAATAAACAACTTCGTTAAGTCTCGGATATGTGCAGTATCCCGTTGTTGAATTATTCGCCGAAGCATTCGACTCAAATTTACAGAGCTTTATATGGAAACGCCAGATGGCCGCCGGAAATCAAAAACAACATCTGGCCTTTGGACTTCACTTTCGCTCTGAAAGCTATTACTTTTTTCTCGTCAACTACTATACATTCACATACACTGCTCTCCTAATACTTTAACTACTCAAAGTGCTAAAAATCACGAGGAAAGGCCTTTCTTTCATAGGATAAAGGTTTGTCACGGACGTATACTTGCCACAATTCGGCCTTCGTTTTTTTAGTCGAGTTTTATTCGATAATTTTGCGCGCGGAATTAAGTTAAGTTGCGAAAGGACGACTTGTTTCACTTGCAACAATTTGAATCACACGCGCATTTTTTTGGCGCGGAAAAATGATTGACAGTCACAAATTTTACGCGCTCCACGCGAAGCTCCGCGTGGTCATCGCGAACTTGAATGGCGTCGGACGAGAGTTAAACTACTACGAAAACCTTTTGTAAAGTTGTTCTCTCGCCAAGATCAAGAGAAGTAATTTGTATCCTATGCGGAGAACCGCCGGGAGCTATTTCATTCACCGACCAAAAAAAAAAAAAACAGAGCGTAGAAAAAGTGCTTGGTTAAACACTTGTCACAATGACTTTGTCAAGACAGCAGTAAGCTTACGACAAGACTGCAACTTTGGCGAAGAAAATAGAGTCAGCTAGGGAAAATTTCAACGGCGTCAAAGTTCCTGAAGTTCTCTTGGCTGAAAAGCGATGACAAACAATAACCGATCACAATACAAACAATAAAAGACCTTTTCGCTAATTTTGCAAAATAAAAAAACGCATAATGATCACCCAACTTGAAACCGAATAGTTTTATAATAAAGTGAGAAAAAACATGCCTCGAGAATGTAAGTTTTATTTTCCATGAAGGAGCACGGATCGTTCAATGAGTTCAATGTACAAACTGTGCTTGAATGATGTTAATAAGACCACACCTCATTCAGTCGATGACATACGGTGCAATTTCAAAACACAAAATCTTTCCCGAGAAACACTTGACGTCTCTGCCGATAAATATTGAACCCTCTACCACAGTTTCCTGTACTCCTTTCAAGTCTTTCAACGCGTCATGGACAACCCCTACTGAATAGCTGACGTATAAAAATCCATGTTTGTTAATTATTTCAGATCTGATGTTCAGGTGTGAAAACAAAACAGCACTTTCAGCAATGGCGGCACTAAAATCTTTTAAGCCATTGACGACCGGGCTTATTTTTCAATTTTCAGCGATTCTCAAAAACGGAATTACGCGGACCGTTTGCGCAGTAGATTTCGGGTGCAAAAAAGCTTAGAAAACAACTTTTCTCAGTCTAGAATAGCTAGAATGACTAATTTCCGAATAAAATATACCAGTTGCGTATCAAAAATTGCCCAAGAAACTAACTGATTTTGAAATTAAAATTGCAAAAAACGCACATAAGAACTTGCATCTTTGCAAAAGGCGACGCGAGTGAAGTTATAACGTATAAAGTCTTATTTTGTTCACATAAAATCGCTTTTCATCCTAAAATTTCATCGCTTGAAGCTCCTCTTTTTCCACAATAGTGGCAACTGAGTATTCTTGAAACTTTTTCTTTCCATTTTATCTTTTAAATGCGTGCTATTACTCGGATAATGCGAAACTACGGTTTTAACAACCAAGTAAAGGCGATTCTTGTGATCTTATCCGAGTAAGATCGATTTTTCAGTGTGTTGACCGCGCGCGAACCTATGACGTAGATCAGGAATTGCTTTAATATGTTCTTACGTCACCGGTGGAAAAATCCACCCGTGAAGATTTCGCCGCGCTGCAAGTGAAACAAGTCCCTTCCAACGAAGAACCTAACTTATCGAAAATTAGTATTGGAAGGGACTTGTAGCAAGTCTATCACGGGTGCTATGTTGTTCTCACGTAAGGTGAAAGGTCAGAAATTCAAAATGCTGTATTTTCAAAGCGAAAGACGCTACCGAGCTGGAAACTTGTGAAAAGATATATTTTTAAGTTAATATCTTTTACCTGGTGGACATATAAACTCAGAAGACATTGCGATTCATGATTTTCGAATTTGATGACGTTACGTGCAAACCAAGAATTTTGTCTCCAGCCGAGATACAAACTCAAAAGGTAGCGCAACGACGGTCACTCTTGAATACAGTTTGTGAGAAACAAACCAAGATTTGCGTGACTCTTCACAGCTCGCGTGACGTAATAAGAGATTGAATCACGCGATCAGATTCTTTCCCAAGCTTCTGCTCCAGTCAGCCCACCCCTCTCAATCAAACATGGTTGCCCATTCCGAGATTCTTTTGTCAAAGTGTGCTCAGTTTCGAGAAGAAGGTGAATTTATTGACGTGTGTTTAAAAGTTGGTGAGGACGTTTTCCCAGCTCATCGCATTGTACTCGCTGCGAATAGCGATTATTTCCACGCCATGTTTGCTCACGGAATGAAGGAGTCGAACCAGGAAGTGATCGACCTCAAAGATGAAAGCATTTCAGCAGCAGCTTTGAAAATCGTGATGGATTCTATCTACAGTGAAGATCTTCAAGTCAACGATGAAAACGTTTTTGATGTTCTCCTTGCAGCTGATCATCTTCAAATCACAAGTGTTGTCGAACAGTGTTGCAATTACCTGCAGACCGAGTTTTTTCAGCTTCGGTTTGATGTGCAAACGTATTGTCGCATATGCACTATTGTTGATCGACTCGGTTTGACGGAGCTGCAAGAAGCTACGCAACGGAAGATGGCCTGGATGTACAAGGACGTCTGTGAAAGTGATGAATTCTTGACCCATATTGACGCAGATCAGTTGTCGAGCCTTCTCAGTCGAGATGACCTCAGCGCTCCTTCAGAGACATTCATCTTCAAATCAGTGATGCAGTGGATCAAGTACAAGAAGGAAGAGAGGATGTCAGTCGCGGCCAAAGTTATCGGAGCGGTTCATCTGGGGCTGGTGGACATCAAGGATGTGATCAAAGAACTGAACAAAGAGGAGATGCAACAAGTGCCTGAGATACACACGCTTCTGCACGAATCACTGTTGCATACCTGCATGCCGTCTGCTAGTTCTAAGTTTGCTGTGGAGAAATGTAAATTGCGTTCAAACTGTCTAGTAAGTTATGCTTTTATCAGCTATTTTCCGTTCTCTAACATAAACTTGAAGGAATAGTGTTGCCGAGGCCCTTTATTTTGTGGTAATGCGTGAACTCAGTTTACACATGTATGGTAAGTGTGTTGCATATGGCATGCAGTTACGCTGGCGATATTCACCTCTCAGTCCCTGGAATAAATCCCCTTCCCCCCCCCCCCTCTTTGTGTGTGAATGTTGGACACAGCTTCGAGCAAGGAATATTGATTAATCGCTCACCTCGAATAATAGCCCCGTTTTGGTGTAAAAGATGTAATCGCCGGTACGGTGAAAAGTATATATTCAGTTTCACCTGTCATAATCTTCTACTTAACAATATCCCTTTTCTGGTTTAAAAAGTAAGTGACCGGTATTCAGTTTCAGCTGTGTGTATCTGATTTATTTATTCTCATTTCAGGTCCTTGTTGCTGTTTTTCCTGGGCCTTACATGAAGTATTTTGATGTTGAATCAAAAATATGGACATCATTGGAACCCCCATGCAAATCTAAAGAGGGGACATACTTCTGTTGTGCAGAGACTGTTGGTAGTAAGTTGTATGTTGCTGGATGTGATCAAAATGTTAAGAGCGGTAATTTTGTTATTTCTTGTTATGACATAGAACGAAATGTGTGGGGAAAACAACCATACTCGGGTGGAGAAATCGCTCAACTATGCACTGTAGGTGATTGCATGTACGCATTAAGTTCAGGTTTTGATAAGATTCCACAAAGGTATAACTTTGCTGAACGTCAGTGGCAGAGTTTTGAAAAAGTAAACATTGTGTCGGGGGTAAACTTTTACAATTATTGTGGAGCAACAGTACTTCATTCAAATGTGTTTGTACTTTATGGGAAAGGATTTCGTGATTCAAAATCCCGTTGGGTTGTGCAGAATGCCTTGCTGCATTGTTTTGATCCGGTAAGAAACGCGTGGGAAGAAAAAGCATCAACCTGCCACCCTCATTTTGGGTCCAGTCTTTTTGTGGTGAACAACAGACTCTATGTAGCAGGGGGTTATGATTATACTGAACCCATTGATAGGCCATGCGGTACACGTGCATCGGTAGAAGTTTATGATGAAGAAAACAATAAGTGGTCTGTTGTTGAACAAAAACATATTCCCCAAAACAAACTTGGTGCAGTGGAAATAGAGGGGAGGGTTTATTTCATCATCAACAAATTTCCAATTGATAGTGGGATTAGAATCTCACCAGGGGAGGTGTATCCTGTTTATTTGGAGGAGTGGAAAAATTTAGGAAACATTTCCGAAAAAGCAGCCCTGTGTTATGTGCCAGTCAAGAGCCGGAGAGCTTAAAAGTTGAATAAGGATCTAAAGTTTTAAGTTTCCAAAACCTAAATACTGTTGGTAAATATTTGAAGCTTTCACTGTTTGTGTAAAGACCTTAATTTTCAATAAACATCATTCCAATTATGGGTTCGAATAACATCTGAAACTCAGAAAAATTGTTTCGAGTTTCGTTCTCTCCACACATATCATTCAGAATTAATCAGTTTCGACTTTTACAGACAGTCCTAGAGAGTCCTAAAACATTCTGAACATGAAAACCTGGCTGGACACACCAGCTGAGCGACTCTTGATTTGAATGAGCCATAACTCTGATACTTTCAACTGTTGACAGCTGAATGTTTCTAAATAACATATTTCATGCTATTTTACTTGTTGACATTGAATTCATGACAAAACATGGCGAAACAACAAAACCATTGGCATTCATGTTTATAAAAAAAAAAATTTCATAGTGTAAGCGTCCTGCAAACTTTGTTCAACGATAAATGACAAAAACTAAAGTAAATGAAACGATCATTGTGTTCTTATAAAATAGATTTTGCAACCAAAGTTGCAGAAAACAGCAGTTTCACACTGTCGGTAATAATGGCAACAACTGCTCATGTTGTTCTGCAGTAGAAAACGATATAACGAACATACTTACACACGGCTGGGGTATCATTTCTGCTCCAAAGTCGTCGAGTCCATACATACCCAACTCAATTCCAGTTCAACTTTCGTTGGTAGCTAAAACTGTTGTGTTTGGCAAACCAAATTCGCAGTTTGGCACGACTAATTCAGATCGCTCCCATGTTGTGCTTACGTTGAACCAAATTTACAAACAGTAACAAAATTCACATTGTAAAAGTGTGTTATACGTTAACTAGTACGAATTGAATTGAATGCCTTCTAGTGTTCGTATCCGTGATGATTTCTAGAAGAAATTGAGACCGTATAAATGTTCTTACGCAGTTGCTTACGGGACAAAAACAAATTCGTTAAATCGAACTTCCTTGCATTGGTGTCCAGAGACGGCAAGCCAGTATGCTTCCAGTAAATCTGTTCGTTATACCGAGTTACAACGTATTTAGTTTATTTGCGTTTTATATGTTAGTGTTTCACATTTTACTAGTAATGCTTTCAAGCCAGTTGAAATAATCGGCCTAATAGTATTTGTGAATAAAAAGGTGAACTTTTTTTTTTTATAGCTATAGCACTTGTAAATATTTATGTGATATTAAGTAAGTAACAAGGTCATTTAATTAACTTTTATTAAAAACCTTTGTGAAATACTGTTAATAATGTTTAAAATTGAATAAATATCCTTAATAAACCTCTGATAGACATTCCGTGTTTCCCACAGTGAGTGGAAATGAATTTCAGTATTTCCTGGGTGCTGGCAAAATCGTTGTAAGCGATTAACCACGTCCTCGGACAGGTCCCACCATTGCACAAGAAAGATGGCAATCTCTTTTTGTACCTATTCTCCAACATTTAAAGATGATGTCTTGGTGTGTAGACCCCACTTGATTTCAGGAGCAAAAACTTAGAAAAAGTCAAATATTCGTAGCCATGCAAGCTTTTAGTAATCAGAAGTCTTATGTCACATTTTGAGATCAATATATTTTGTTCACGAGGTTAAGGCGGGAATTAACCTAAATTTGAATGAAATTTGATGAGGTTTTAAGAAGGGATAGGAGTAAGAAAATGAGAGCACCCCAAGTTGCTAGTGGACTAACTTGGTATCCGTCTATTAATTATTAACTACAAATTCTAATTTTTAAATTCACTAAATCTTCAATATTTCTTATTTCTCTAAATTTTACCAATCCTTTGAGAAAAACTATTTCCTCCTAAACATACCCAAAAATCACCCAAAAATGTTCAAAACATCCCATAACATAGGTTTCTGTTTTAAGCATAGGGTTTTTGGATTGCTTGAAACGTGAACGAGATATTTCCATTAAAACCATGTCAAGTGGCGGGAAAGTGGCGTTTAGGTTAAGTCCCGCCTTAAACACATACACGCTGTAGTAAATAACCCGTTTGTCCTACCTCTAAACAAGGCGAGTCCTTTCTAAGTTCACTTCTTACTTGTTCTGACTATTTCTCTTGGTATTACATTAAAGTTTAAAGGAACACTGTGCGGCCGAACTAACGAAATTTTACTGACTTAATTTCCAAGTTATATCACCATTGCCACTAAAGATACAACTAAATTGGATAAAAAGATTCTATAGAGCAAAACAGAAGCAGTTGGAAGTGGATTACAGTTGATCAATTTTGATTTAGTGGCAGGCGATCAAGAAATCAAAGCTTTCATTAAATTTGGTGGAATGTTGAAAGCAAACTCATGGCCATAATCATGAAAACACGATATTTCAGACGGGACAGTGCCCCCTTCATCCTATCACTTTCTAGAAGCGTTATATGGCCCTCTTGCACCGCGAGGTGGCGGTCCCATTGTCCTTATATGGGGTGGCTGCACAATGGTTCCAGGGAACCTGGGCGCCGCTGAACGAAACTGAGACTGCAGTGCAACTGCATGAGCTCCAAATGGAACAGCCATGGGTTGGGCTGCGACAACTTGATGACGAGTATAATGGGCAGGGATGGCGTGTCGAGCAGAAGGAATGGGTACAGGAATGGGAAGGGAGGGCGTGTGGGTAGTGTACACCTGTTGTATTGCTGTGTAGCCAAGATTTGGCTGCGTGCCGTGCCACTGACTAGGGGAAGGGTGGGGATCTGGTTGAGCAGGTCCAGGTTTGCCACGCCTGTTGGGGGTACTGGTTGTCCTGGGAGTTCGCCCACTAGGACTGGCTTGGTCAGCATCCCACAGCTTGCAAAGGTCTTCACCAATTTTTGGCTCCAACTCCTGGGGATCACAAATAATTGATCTGTTAAGCAATATGTACAGGGCATGTTTTCTGTAGTTATTAGTATACTTTATATTTTTTGACGTGTTTTGATTGCTGGCTACAACAACGTTGAAAAACGAGAATGAAACAGTGCTCTAGTCTTGCTGTAAATAGCAAAAGGCAGCAGCCACACACTTGAGCATTACACAGGGCGAAGTAGGGAAAAACGTGAGAATTGCTTAACGTTGCATCTAGCCTATTACACCCCGTTTCTCCCCTATACATAACCCTTCCTCCCACATGTAACCACTACTTCTCACATTGGCATTCCTACCTAACACATCTGCACCTCTTCCTCCCACATTCATACCACTTCTTATCTCATTCGTATGTTTATCTACCAAATCTTTACACCTTCCTCCTACATTCGCATTTCTTCCTCCCGCACCTGTTCCACTACCCTTCACATCCAAAGGCCTACCCCCCACGTTCATACTCCTCCCTTTTACATTCATGCCCCTTCCTTACATATTCATACCCCTTCCAATTTCTCCAACATCGTAAGCCTTCCTTCCACATCCCCACTGTTACCTCTCACATTCATACCCTTTCTCCCACATCTGTACCAGTACCTCTAATATTCGTACCCCTTCCTCCTACATTTGTAACCCCTCCTCTCACATCTGTACCATTTTCCTCACATTTGTAACCCTTCCTCTCGCATCACTACCTCTTATTCCCACATTTGTCCCCCTGCCTTTTTCATATGTACCCCTTCCTCCCATAGCAGCCTTTCTACTTCTCACAATCATACCCCTACCTATGACATTCAAACCCCTTCCTCACATTCATACGCCTTATTCCCTCAATAGCATCCCTTCCTCCCACATCTTTTAACAACCTACCATTAAAATACATCTCCCTTCCTACCACATTCGCTTCCTTTCCTTCGTAAATTATTCCCCAACCTCTCACATCAGTACCCCACATCCCACATCATTCACTCAGTAAGGCCTTAACCTACAAACACTGTGTAGCATTCAGTCTAGTTCGTAAGTTTGTCTGACCTGCCCATCACGGCTGATCTGAACCTTCTTATGGTCATTCCAAGGATTTACCAAATGATGAGCTTGTTGGAATGGAATACTGGCCCTAAAGAACAAAGGGAAAGAAGACGTCACACTACAAAATACTTTGTCGTATTCTTAGGGGCTCGTGTGGGTATTTCGTAAGTCTGCATGCACACTGTGAAGAAGAGGACTTTAAAGAAGGGCTTGCTACGATCAATTTATCAACGTTTTCTACTTTATTTTTCAGGGGAGAGTATTTAGGCGATAGATCTGTGACAAGTTAGTAGAGTAAATAGGGTCTGGGACACCTGTGATGTCCGGAAGGACAACATTCTCGTTGCTAAGGTTCCTACTGAGACAAAAGATCCCTCTTTGCATGTTCTGACGTCACTGCGTCAAGCCACAAAAGTCAAAAGAAGAGCAGAAGCAGAGAAGAAGCTGAAGCATGTCAGAAAAGGAAAGATTACAGTTCCAGTTTATACTGGCCGTAACCTCTGGGGCGTTACTTTTCGTATTGCTCAGTAATGTCCAAACTATCAATTCTAATCGATAATGCTATGAAGCGCAGGGTTAAAATAATCATTTCGCACATACTTTTTTATCCATTCAACACTGAAAACACCACTCAAAGAACTTGAACCAAACTCGGGTGACTTGTCTTTGCCAATGGGCGATGTCATTTGAGCATATCCTGTTTCAAAAGAAACACAGAAGGTGAAATAGTTCAGAAACAATGTAAACACTTTTGTTGTTGAGGTCAACGGTGGAAAGAAAAAGAGATAAAGTGAGTTGTTTAAACTAAACCATCACCTTGAAAGTGTCCACTTCCTTGTACAGAGAAGACAAGAACAACATGCTTGCTTTCCTACGCAACAAAACATAAGCTAGTGAAATTAAATATCAGGGCCGTTTTTAGCTGAGTGTTGAAAGTAATTTAGCGATTGCATTTGATTTGCATTGCTACGGTTTGTGATTGGCTAAAAAATCTCGTGCCATTTTTTCAACCAATCAGAAGTAAAACTAAAACCGTGACTGGCCTGCACGCGTTTTCCCGCGCTTGGCGCCGGCTACATTTATTTGTTACGAGTTCTGATTGGTTCATTGGATTGTCTGCGCCTGTTGTGATTGGCCAGAGTGATTACTTTGGTTTTACGACACGCAAGTAGTAGTAGTACTCGGGTAATAACAAGTCAAGTTACAAACGAAATATGCTGTGTGATGGCCATTGGCATTCAACTTGTTTACGCTTGAAAATTTTTCACTTGGCCAAGTTGGATTTTTAATCACCGTTTAGCCAATCAACGAACCAGGACGTATGGGGCGCCATGTGTTTCAAAATTCATACTTTTTCTCACAAAGTTGTTGAAATGAACACATTTTATGTGAAATGAATACAAAGCGTATTGAAATGCCAATATTTGTAATGAAACGTACGTGTCCATGATGAATCACGTAAACAAAGTCTGAAAGTTGTACTACATTCACTGAAATCTTCGGGCATCAGCTCGAAATATACTCTGTTACAACTACAACTTTGCACAAGGAGTCTGATAGATAGATAGATAGATAGAAACTTTATTTAAGTGTCAAAAGACCTTATAGCCTGGGTAAACCCATACTAATTCTCAATGCAAATCTTGTAAACTTTTCACTGTGCTTTTCGCACCGAATCTCACGCTATGTTGCACATTTTCTCAGTATGTGCAGTGAACACGTTTTCAGTGTACTTTGCGAACAAATCTCACCATGATAATACTTCATGTAAACCTTCGCAATGCGTCCCCAAAATTCTTCGAGTCAAAAGTACAGCTCTCAGCAGGTCAAGACATGATGTCAAACAAAGATGGCGTGTAATAGTGGAAATGCTTCAGATATCGTGGAATCTATCCTTTCCAACCCTCAGGGCATTACTAACCTCGCCAGGGCCTTTTGTGGCACTCGTGATCAACAGACGCCTCGAATTGATCATTCTGTTGTGAAGAAGAAACGGCATCCATTTTTAGACGCCCGAGCACTACGCGAAACATCCTTCCAAACTCCACTTTAGTTTCTGCAGCTGAATTTACAATGCGGAGGAACTATAATAGCAACTATCCATTTCCTAAAAGGTACGAAAAGAATACGAACTTCGATTTCGAACTATTTGTTGTTGTGAAAGTAGTTCCCTCCGTGTTTGATTACCGCCTGAGTTAATCAAGTTAAGGACGCTTATTTTCTTCCTTTCTTTAGACGCAAGGGGTCGACCAAAGTAAATAGAAAACAAATGCAGGGTGCTTACACCAAGGAAGTGATGTTATTACCATCTTCAAAAGAACAAGCAGTGGTAAATTCAGCTGCAGAAAATGAAGTGGAGTTTGGAAGGATGTTTCGCGTAGTGCTCGGGCGTCTAAAAATGGATGCCGTTTCTTCTTCACAACAGAATGATGAATTTGAGGCGTCTGTTGATCACGAGTGCCACAAAAGGCCCTGGCGAGGTTAGTCATAACCTGAGGGTTGGAAAGGATAGCTTCCACGATATCTGAAGCATTCCCACTATTACACGCCATCTTTGTTTGACATCATGTCTTGACGGGCTGAGTGCTGTACTTTTGACTCGAAGAATTTCGGGGACGCACTGGGAAGGTTTACATGATGTATTATCATGGTGAGATTTGTTCACAAAGTACACTGAAAACGTCTTCACTACACATACTGAGAAAATGTGCAACATAGCGTGAGATTCAGTGCGAAAAGCACAGTGAAAAGTTTACAAGATTTGCATTGAGAATATGGAGAAAATTCAGACTACTTGTGCAAAGTTGTAGTTGTAACAGAGTATATTTCGAGCTGATGCCCGAAGATTTCAGTGAATGTAGTACAACTTTCAGACTTTGTGTACGTGATTCATCATGGACACGTACGTTTCATTACAAATATTGGCATTTCAATACGCTTTGTATTCATTTCACATAAAATGTGTTCATTTCAACAACTTTGTGAGAAAAAGTATGAATTTTGAAACACATGGCGCCCCATACAGGACGCACCGGTCATTGTAGAGAAAAGCAATCGTAGCGTTTATAATGATCAAATAAACCTGAGGATACTTATCAAATAGTTCTAAAATCAAAAATAAGTACCATTTTACATACAGAAATGCTCGCAGAACACCATGTGTGATGTATTGAGTGAATACTCAAAGGGAAAACAAAACATAAGAGAATGACTCTTCCATTTAAGCAAATATCAAACATCTTTTTGTAACACTATAGTAGCAATACTAAAGGTGACAGAGCCCCTTTAAATAGCAATGATACAGCAATTCTCACTGCAAACAAGCACAAGATCTAACCTTGAAAGCTCTGTTAAGTTTCTTTTCATTGGCCAGTGTTGTTGCCCAGATGCCCTTTAACGAAAGAAACAGGATAACGTCACATTTCAAATGAAATTTCAACAGATTGTTTTAAACGCCCGTCACTAAATTATTTAAGAAAAAACTAAGTTCCCTTGTAAGTTCAAGTTGAATAAATAGAGATGAAGACAAATGATGCGCAATGGGTTTAACTACCTGAAATAAATTTAAAAATTATGACACTTTTTTTTATTTTTTTATTTATTTATTAATTTTTTTTTTATTAATCTTCATATAGTGATATTAACATACATACATATAGTGCTATACGATACAATATAATACACACAAAACATACACAAAAGGTCATACAGAGTAATTTAGTATGCAGTTAGAGCATTCTATGTTTTACATTGCTTATATATTGTATATTTGTAGATATTGTTAATATAATGTATTATGTATTTCGTGAGAGGTTAATCTGAAAATTAAGGCGAGACCATTTCTGTGCAAAAGGCTTTGGATCATTATTATAACATGCAATTTGTTCTTCTATTTCCATTGAGTTTATAACTAGTTGTATATACACCTGCAGCTTAGGAAGCTTGTTTCCAAGTTTGCAGGTGTATATATAGTGTCTAGATATAAGGAGTAAATGATGAAGGAGAAAATCTTTTGTGTTGTCAATAAGACCAAAACAAAGAGACAAAGAAGGAGTAACATTTTCTAAGTCGTTAACGTTTTGGGAAATCCACTCGAAGATGCTCTTCCAGAAATCTTGTGTATGTTTGCAGTTCCAAAATAGATGAATAAGGGTTTCTTTTTCTCCCTCGCAGAAGGAGCAGGAATCTCTTTGTTTAATGCCTATCTTGTACAAAAAATCATTTGTAGCGATTTTTCTGTGAAGAAATTTAAATTGGAAGACCCTGAGCTTTGACTCCCTTGTACACAGAAATGGCAGACAGTACGTGCTTTTCCAATTTACTGTTATATTAGAATTACAAAATAAGTCTCTCTCTTCCAACCACTTACCCTGACTCCTAGATGGCATAGAAGCTTTGTTATTTATTAATTGTTCATATATTTTTTTGGAGACTTTGGTATAAGACAGAAGGTTGTCAACTTGGTCCTTTGGAGTTACATTGTTGCAGGCCGTAAAGTATATCTTCTTGTAATGAACTACGGCTGATATCACTTTGTAATATTCGAGATAATTGGTTTTGATTCTGTATTTATCAATAAAGGCATTGTAGGTTAGAAACTTCTGGTCATTACCTAACAAATCTCTAATCTCCTTTATTCCCGTACTCAACCATGATTTGTAAAAGAATGGACGGTTTTCTATTCTAATGTGAGAGTTATACCATATACATGTGGATGCAAAATCTAGATTCTCATCTCTGTAGTTGAATTTGGTCCAATGCTGTATGATTTCATTCAAGAACGGGTCCTTGAGATTGAGCAGTGTAGTATCTTGTTGTTTTAAATTACTTCGAAACAATAGTTTACCGCCATATTTCTCTAAGTAATGTTCAAAAAAGAGTTTCCACTTCCCTTTATTTTCTTCATTTAGATATCCTTGAATCCATTTCATTTTCAAAGCTTCGTTAAAGCTTTGAATATCTAACATCTGAAGCCCTCCATTCTCATAATTATTTATTATTGTCGTTCTTTTGATTTTATCGCCCTTATTGTCCCAAAGGAAATCATATAATATGGAGTTGATTTTCTTGATTATGTCAGGAGGTGTTGGAAGAGATGACAATATGTAGACGATTTGTGATACGGCTAAGGTTTTTATAATTGTAATTTTACCCAAGAGGGTTAGTCTTCTGGCCGACCAATTATCTAATATACTCTTTATTTTTTCAATTTTCTCAATAAAGTTTAAATCTAGGGAGCGGTCTTCTGAAGTAGAGAACCAAACTCCCAAAGCAAAGACCTTCTCATCAGCCCAAATTATAGGTTTGCTTGAACAAAAGGTAAAGTTAGAACTTTTAAGGGCGCCGATCCAGAGGGCTTCAGTTTTGTCATAGTTAACTTTCAAACCAGATATGGAGGCAAAGGCATCGAGTAAGTACAAAGATCTTGAAAAGGAGGATTCAGAGCCATCTAGAATCATAGTCGTGTCATCTGCGTATTGGGATAACTTACACTCAGTGTCGAGAATTTTTATTCCACGGACCGCCTTATCATTTCTCACTGCATTACCTAGTATTTCAGCGCATAAAATAAATAAATATGGGGATAGCGGGCATCCCTGTCTCACACCACGATCTAAGTTGAAAAAGTCCGAAGACCAGCCGTTGTTCAGAACACAGCTGCTGATATCAGTATAAAAAACCTTTACCCAAGAAATCAGAAAAGTTCCAAAGTTATAGTACTTCAGTGTTTTTTCTATAAAAGACCATTCAATACTATCAAAGGCTTTTTCAAAGTCAACAAAAAGTAAGAGACCCGGTATTTTTTTTATATTCGTGTAATTTATAATGCTATCGACGAGTCTGATGTTTTCTCCGATAAATCGGCCTTTTAGAAAACCAGTTTGATCATTGTTAATTATTTTTGGCAGGACCTTTCGTATTCTATTTGCTATGGATTTGGCCGCTATTTTGTAATCGCAGTTAAGCAAAGTGATAGGCCTCCAATTTTTAATGAGATTGGCAGGTTTATTCTTTTTAGGTATAAGAGTAATTAATCTTCTTCTTTGAGTAATCGATAAGAGACCTTTTGAATATGCGCAATTCAAGGCATTTAGTAAGTACTGATCAATGTCACTCCAGAAAACTTTATAGAATTCAGCTGGGAGGCCATCACTTCCTGGGCTCTTATTGGGTTCCATGGATTTCAAACTTTCTAAGCATTCGGAGGCAGTCAGAAAGCCTTCACACTGTATTTTCTCTTGCTCATTTAGATTAATAGTATTTCCTTCTGGGAAAAATAACATTTCTTCCGCAATATTAGAATGCGTATAAGTCGACGAGTAAAGATTCCGATAGAAGGATTTTGCTTCTTCTAATATCTCGCCATCGGTATTGACAACATTATCATTTGCTAATGTCAGGTGTTTGATGGTTTTTTTATTAAAGTGTCGCTTTTCCAAGTTTAGGAAGTATTTTGTATTTTTTTCTCCTTCATTATACCATCGAGATTTAGATCTAAGGATCGCCCCTCGCGTTTTATATTTTGCGATTTCTTCTTTTTGTAGAATCTTAACATCTATTTCGCTATAGATCTGAATTTTCTCATTTTCAGAGAGATTGTTTTCTTCTAACTTTTTTTGGAGAGATAATATTTCAGATTCAAGGTTTATCTCAAGTGATTTCATTTTAGCTTTCTTTTTTCTTGCGTAGTTTAAAGAGCTGGACCTAATTTGCAACTTCATGGTGTCCCATAATAGGATGGCATCAATCTCATTATTGTTCGCATATTCGTTTGCTACATCAGTGATTGTTTTCTTAATTAGGCCAACATATTCTTCATCTAACAAGAAAGAGGTGTTCAGTTTCCAAAAACCTGGGCCCCTGGGGTTTGCGTTATATGTCAGATGTATAGATATTAAAGAATGATCTGTTTTGTATCCCGGTAATATATCTGCATTAATAATAGCTGTAGTTAAACTAGAGCTTGTCAAAAAAGAAGTCTAGACGGCAATGTATGTCAGGTTTTCTTCTTCTCCAGGTAAATCTTTTAGCTTCTGGATTAAGACAGCGCCAAATGTCTATGAGATCCAATAAATTGGAGATGTATTTGACCTCTTTTAACGAGTTATTATGGGTTACCGGTCTTCCGCCCTTTTTGTCTTTTTGGACATCAAGCACTAGGTTAAAGTCTCCTCCAAAAACTATGTCACTGCAGTCAAAACAGAGAAGTTGATTAAGGACGCTTTGAAAGAACATAGGCTTGTCTTCATTCGGTGCATATATATTTACCAAGGTTAAGATTTTCTCTTCTGATTTGATATCAACTATGACGAATCTTCCCTCTGGATCGGAAAAAGATTTCATAATTTGCAGGTTAAAATTATTATTAAAAAGCACACATACTCCTGCGCTAGCGCTAGAAAGACTGCTGAATACGGTAGAGTACCCCCATTCCGCGCACCATATGTGCTCTTTGTCTTTTGTGGAATGAGTTTCTTGTAGAAAATAAATGGCATATTTCTTCATCCTAAGCCAACGGAAGGTCTCGCGCCTTTTTATAGTATCCGACAAACCTCTCACGTTTAATGAGCAAATTACTAGTTCAGTGTTGTAAGGGATAACATGAATAATTATAGACAGAGCAATTGTAAAACATAGAAATGTTTGGAATCTGCTGGTAATTTGTATGACCGAAACACCAATTTACATAAAAACAAAGAAAATAAATATTGCCACCAAAAACAAAAAGATACAAAAACAAAATAAACACATAAACCCAGGAAAACATTAAAAGTCCGTTGGTTGGGTTCATACAGAATCCAAAAGTTATTTCGTCTGATACGGGAAGAAGCCGTACGTTCTAGAGATTTAGATTAAAGAACTCGCTTAAGCATGAGCGCTGGATTGAAGAGGCTTAAGATCTTTAGGGATATTGCTTACGTTATAGATAACATCATTAACAATCAACTTTCAATCAACAACCATTGCCTTCAAACCTCTCTCCTTTGCCTGGAACATGGCTTTAATTTATATCTTCGATAATTTGCTTAAATTGCTCCAGGCTAAGGGCTTCAGCTTGTTCCTTGTCTTCCATCTCAACGCTGCTAGAGCGACGGTTTCTTTTTAAACAAACAGTTAATGCGCCGATGCGAGGTAAAAAAGAAAGCCGATTGCAGGAAAAAATTTAGTGTCCGTTGGTTGGGTTCATACGGAATCTGAAAGACATTTCGCCTGATACGGGAAGAAGCCATACGAATTAGAAGTTTAAATTAAAAGACTCGCTTAAGCATGTGCGTTGGATTGAAGAGGCTTAAGATCTTCAGGGATGTTGCTTACATTATAGGTAACATCATTGACAATCAACTTTCTATCAACAACCTTTGCCCTCAAACCTCTCTCTCTTGCTGTGAACATGGCTTTAATTAACGTTTTCCTTTCTTGTTGTATTGCTCTTGCGTAATCTTGTGTGATGTACATATCCTTAGCTCTCGATGCATCTTTCAGCCTATTTTTTGCTCTAAAAACTGTGTCTCTATCATACCTGCTTAGGAAACGTACAATAATTGGTCTTGGGGTGGTCTGGGAGGCGTCTTCAGAGTGCGGTTTCCCGACACGGTGGACTGCATGGAAGTGAATGTCTTCCACATTGATGTTGAGATCATTTTCTAGTATATCATACACCACATCCATGCAGTTTTCACCGCTACGCTCAGGTACGTTCATGAATCTAAGGTTCTCACGTCTAGAATAATTCTCCAGAGCAATGATGTTCTCTCGTTCTTCAAGCAGCTTTGTTTTTAAATTTTCAATTTCCGTTTGTTGGCTCTCCATCTTCTTAAATTTTGCTTTGAGTAGATCAAACTCTTGACGATGAGAATCAAGGTTTTGTTGGCATGTTTTCTTGTAGTCATTAAGGGTTTTTGTATTTTCTTGAAGGTCATTAATGAAATCCCAAGCCGTCTCTACAGATTTTTCTACAGCTCGCAGTGACGCTTTCACACCTTCGAGTTCTTGCTTCATTTCACACCTCAAGATTGAAATCTCGGTAGTCAAATTTCCAAAATGCTCATCCATTTGGTTATCTAAACGGGAAAGTTTATCCATAATTTGCTTAAATTGCTCCAGGCTAAGGGCTTCAGCTTGTTCCTTGTCTTCCATCACAGTGTTGCTAGAACGGCGATTTCTTTTTGGTGATGGCGGCTCCTGTGAAGACGAGCTTGATAATCTGTTTTCTCGTACGTTTCTTTTTGACATTAGAGGCAGTCAACGTCCACTTTCAGGTTTTAGCTTCGGTGTTCCTTTATCAAGGCATTAGAATACCACAATAACGCGAAAATTAAACGCAAGGCGAACTTCCCGTCCTCTAATTTACGCAGCGACAATAACACGTCTTGCCGCCATTATTGCTCGACCCAAACCCCAAAAATTATGACACTTACCTTTGCCATGGAAATGTCTAAATTTCTTTGATTGTTACATTTCATAATAAAGTAACGCGCTGCAACGAGAAGAGAAAGAAAATAGGATTTTAAAACATTGCAGGCATGTATATCATCATCATCTCTTGTCAGTGGAGAGATTTTGAGGAGCGCTTAATCATTAAAATAACAAAGTAATTTTAAGTAAAGGAGGACAACTCGGGTCAACAGTACTACAATACTCCAGTTTGCATAGCATGAAGCAACTAGGAGTATTGGTACTCCCCCCTGGATGGAATGCTTGTCCATCACAGGGTGACCTGGTTTATATACTATGAAGTGATTAGGAGTATTACTACTCCCCCCTGGATGGGATGCTAGTCCATCACAGGGTGACCTGGTTTATATACTATGAAGTGACTAGGAGTATTGCTACTCCCCCCCTGGATGGAATGCTAGTCCATCGCAGGGTTACCCCCAGCATTTTGTCGCTGGTACTCATTTACAAACCTGACTTTACACCCGAGTGGAGTTAAGTTTCTTGTCTAAGGAAACAACAGTAATGCTATAAAAAGCAAGTATTCATCACCAACCCTCACTTAATTTGTCAGACACCTGTGCCGGCCTTGACATCCAACCGTCACGGGATGCTTTTCCATTCTATACAGGCAAAAGAAAAGTAATAACAAGGACGTGATAAGGCTTTATGAACGACATAAATCCAGGAAAACGAAAGGGAAGTAATATTTTTGTCCACAAAGACGACGAAAAAAGCATTTTTTTTCTTCTCTGTTTGGGATCTTAACGTCTTTCGTTGTCAAGAAGGAAAAAAATTATTAACGTTGGATGTACCAGTTTGGGGGTTCGGGATCTTTTATAAAATGTTCCTTTTAGACTTTGATAAGAAAACCACAACGTTCTTCTTGAAAAGCAATTTCATCAGGCACTGCTTGAATCTGACAGTTATAATGATGCTACCAAGAGTTTCTTCAAAAGGTTAGAAATTAGATATTTAGCGATGGTGGATCAACGATGGTAGATCCACCAAACTAGAGTTACAGTACTGTGCAAAAGAAATGAGAGCGAAATTGGTTAAATTTCGAGATATTTCTTTACTTTTTGACGAAAATGAAGTAATTTTTAGCGAAACGAAATTCCGACGAATTTTTCGAAACCTATATTGTCTCGAACGACATTTCAGGAGGGAACACTATTTCGCAGACAATCTTTCAAATTTCGCTCTCATTATTTTTACACCGCAGTACTGCAGCTTATAGGTTAAGCAAAGCAATAGAAAACATAGACAAATTCGGCTAACGCATTGTTGTACCCAATTCAAACCTTTTGGGATTAGAACTCTTTGTTCGTCATATTTCCATATCAATGAAGCATTGACATGGAAATTATATGGAAATACTGTGAACAAAGGATGTTATTCCCAGAAGGTTTGAATTGGGTACAACAATGCGTTAGCCGAATTTGTCTATTGAACTATTGATGCTGTGTTAAGACTAATCAAATCTAAGACAAATGTAAAAGAAAAAGAATATTTACCCTTATAGGAATGTTTTGCAGTTGTAAGCATTCTTGACAAAATTCCCGTGTTCACGGTTTTCTAACTTTGACAATAAAACTCATAGGAACTATTGTTTATTGATACAGCTAACAAATAAAAGTCCCTTTAGGAAAACTCACTTGTGGAGACAATGGTCTTTCACTTTTTCCACGCGGACTTGACCCTGATAAATATATAAACACTGTTAGCTGCTTGTTATGCTGTATGGTGTGGTTTTAACTGTTGTGTCTCTGGATGTAACCCTTCACTGTGATATGAAAGCTACCGAGTTGCACGCTGCACAAGGTGAGGTAAGTCTTAACAAGCTTCATGGCTCACAACTGCCAGAGCTTAACCCAGTTTCTGTAGCATGAAGCAACTGATTTTATTACTACTCCTCCCTGGATGGGATGCTAGTCCACCGCAAGGTTACCTCAGCATTATGTCGCCGGTACCCGTTTATGCACCTGGGTGGAGAGAGACAGCGTGGAGCAAAGTTTCTTGTCTAAGAAAACAACACGACGGCAGACACCAGGCTCTAACCACTGACGTTCAGGTTGAAAGTCTGACGTGCTAACCACAAGACCACCGCACCTCCACAATGCTGCACAAAATGGTGGAATAAAACTATTTCTAGCTAACCAGATTGACACTGTTTTAAGGACGAGAATTTAGTTTTATCGACTGAGTCGATAAGGTAAATTGACCACCGTAAAAAGATTCAAATAGCTGACGTTTCGAGCGCTAGCCCTTCGTCGGAGCGAATCAAGGAATTGTGGGTAGTGTGTGGTTTTATATAGTAAGCGGTGGAGCTACGCTATTGGTGGAAATTTGGTGACGTGAAAAACAAATGTAGATTAGTTGAATGAAAAGCGTTCGTTGATTCCGTGGGGTTTGAGAGTGCCGATTTGAAAGATGATTTTTTGTTCTAGGTTTTTACGGCTTTCTGTGTTACCCTGGTGTAGGGAAAGGCCGCAGATTGTCATGTGTTGTTTAGAATGGTTAGTAAGATTAAAATGGCGCGCGACTGGTTTGGATGCGTCTTTGTCATTTTTTTCAACGTCTCGGAGATGTTCACGAAAACGGTCGCCCAGTCTTCTCCCTGTTTCGCCAATGTATATCTTTTTGCAAAAAGTACATGTTATGCAGTAGATAACATTTACGGAGGTGCATGTAAAACGATCAGTGATTTTAATAGATCGTTTGGGTCCTGTTATTTTGTCCGCGTTGTGAATGAAAGGACAAGTGTTGCATCGTGTGCGTGTGCATTTGAAAGTTCCCGGTACATCGTCAGATTTCAGTGCGCTCGTAACTAGAAAGTTGCCAATGTTTTTGTCACGTTTGAATGAAATTAGTGGGGGTTGTGAAAAAATTCTGCCAGTTTCGGGGTCGTTTTGGAGTAATTTGAAATTTTTTAAAATGATGCTTTTGACTGTGTTGTTGTGTGGGTGGAAAGTGAGGGTGAATGGAATTCTCTCGTTCTCTTCCTTCTGTGGCGTTTGTAGTGCTGATTGTCTGTCGATCTGTTGTGCACGTTGTTGGCCCGTATTAACAACAGAGTCAGGGTACCCACGTTTCTTGAAAAACTGGCACATTTCTTCTGATTTGTTGGAAAAATCAGAGTCATCACTACATAGACGTCGAAGTCTGAGAAATTGAGAATACGGAATGGCGTTTTTAACGTGCGATGGATGTGAGGATGAATGTAACAGATAACTGTGGGAATCTGTAGGTTTGTAGTGCACACTTGTGGATAAACTGTTACCGTTGATTGAAATATTAATGTCAAGAAAAGCGACTGAGGTTTCGGAAATTTCCCAGGTATATTTTAGAGCGGGATGAAAAGTATTGACAGAAGTTATGAATTGATTAAGTTCCTCTTTACTGGAAGAGGTAGCGCCAATGCAATCATCGATGTAGCGGCCGTAGAGTTCGGGTTTGGTTCCGTGGTACTGATTAAAAAATTTGTCTTCGATGTGGCCTACAAAAAGGTTAGCGTAGCTTGGTCCCATTTTGGTGCCCATGGCGACTCCATTTACTTGTTTGTAGTAGTTTTGGGAAAATGAAAAACAGTTAAGTGTCAAAACTAATTCGGCTAAGCGGAGCAGTGTTTCTGAGCTTGGGTTTTGAATGGAGCGCTGGTCGAAAAAATATTTTAGTGCTTGAAGTCCTTCGTCATTGGGGATGACGGTATATAAAGAGGTAATGTCCATAGTGAAAATTAATTTGTTTTCGCTGGGAAAACTGAAATCCCGGAAAATTTCGAGTGCGTGATTGGTGTCCTTAATGTACGAGGGTAGTGATTTGACAATGGGGGCCATGATTTTGTCTAAATAGCTAGAAATTAGTTCGGTAGGACAGCTACAAGCGGAAACAATTGGTCGGCCCGGATTGTTTGGTTTATGAATTTTAGGTTTGAAATAAACGCGTGAGGTTCTAGGAGTAGTGATGATGAGATTGTTGGCGGTAACTGGTAATTGTTGTTTAGTAATGAGGTCTTGGATAGTTTCTTTGACAATTTTTTGGTTGGTAGAAGTGAGATCTTTATCAACTTTGGCATAGAAAGCGGTGTCAGAAAGTTGCCGAAAAGCCTCTTGTCGGTAAAGGTCGGTCCGCCAAACAACTACCGCCCCGCCTTTGTCGGCCGCTTTGATAACAATGTCGCGTCGTTTGCTAAGACTTTTGAGCGCTGCCCATTCTCCTGTTGAAAGGTTTGAAATTTTGGTGTGGCGGTTAAATTTAAGTTTTTGGACATCGTGACGACATTTTTTGACGAAAAAATCTAGAGAAGAAAACTGGCCCTCTGGGGGAGTCCATTTTGATTTGCGAACGTTGAGTGTTTCAAAAACATCTTTTTCCGAGGTGTTAGAATTGTCTTCTTTGTCGTGGAAAAAAGCTCTTAATTGCACGCGGCGAAGGAATTTTTCAACATCTTGTTTGACTGAAAATTCGTCGGTTTGTTTCGCTATAGGAACAAAGTTTAAACCTTTACTAAGAACAGACCTCTCTGGGTTAGAAAGCGGCAAATTTTCCGGAATGGTAACGACGCCATTGTGACTATCGAATGAATGGTCGCCGGATAATTGAGGACCTATTAACTGTTCAAGTTTTTGGGTCTTGATTTGGTTAAGGCTGTTGAACAGTTTAGCATTGAGTTCTTGAATTTTAGCGCGAATTGATTTTACTAAGACAGCTGGACAAATTTTGGAAAGTTCGGAACGGTATTGGATAATTTCCTTTTCGAGATTGTTACGTTTAAGGCACATAGCTCTGATGGTGATCCTCATAATATTACGCGAGAAAGAATTTTGGGCATGGTGAATTTCGTGAAAATATTGTTGATTGGAATCAGAGAATGTAGAAGCGTGAAAATTTGAACGAAACCCTTTAGGAATGACTTTGGATTGGAGGCAACGGCCGATGAAATTGATGTGACTACAAAACCTAGTTTTGGTAAAGATGTGAGTGGCTAAACGAAAGGCTAAATTAGTGGAAATGGGGGAAAAAGGAATAAGATAACGTAACAATCTCGAAAAGGAAATTATCCAATACCGTTCCGAACTTTCCAAAATTTGTCCAGCTGTCTTAGTAAAATCAATTCGCGCTAAAATTCAAGAACTCAATGCTAAACTGTTCAACAGCCTTAACCAAATCAAGACCCAAAAACTTGAACAGTTAATAGGTCCTCAATTATCCGGCGACCATTCATTCGATAGTCACAATGGCGTCGTTACCATTCCGGAAAATTTGCCGCTTTCTAACCCAGAGAGGTCTGTTCTTAGTAAAGGTTTAAACTTTGTTCCTATAGCGAAACAAACCGACGAATTTTCAGTCAAACAAGATGTTGAAAAATTCCTTCGCCGCGTGCAATTAAGAGCTTTTTTCCACGACAAAGAAGACAATTCTAACACCTCGGAAAAAGATGTTTTTGAAACACTCAACGTTCGCAAATCAAAATGGACTCCCCCAGAGGGCCAGTTTTCTTCTCTAGATTTTTTCGTCAAAAAATGTCGTCACGATGTCCAAAAACTTAAATTTAACCGCCACACCAAAATTTCAAACCTTTCAACAGGAGAATGGGCAGCGCTCAAAAGTCTTAGCAAACGACGCGACATTGTTATCAAAGCGGCCGACAAAGGCGGGGCGGTAGTTGTTTGGCGGACCGACCTTTACCGACAAGAGGCTTTTCGGCAACTTTCTGACACCGCTTTCTATGCCAAAGTTGATAAAGATCTCACTTCTACCAACCAAAAAATTGTCAAAGAAACTATCCAAGACCTCATTACTAAACAACAATTACCAGTTACCGCCAACAATCTCATCATCACTACTCCTAGAACCTCACGCGTTTATTTCAAACCTAAAATTCATAAACCAAACAATCCGGGCCGACCAATTGTTTCCGCTTGTAGCTGTCCTACCGAACTAATTTCTAGCTATTTAGACAAAATCATGGCCCCCATTGTCAAATCACTACCCTCGTACATTAAGGACACCAATCACGCACTCGAAATTTTCCGGGATTTCAGTTTTCCCAGCGAAAACAAATTAATTTTCACTATGGACATTACCTCTTTATATACCGTCATCCCCAATGACGAAGGACTTCAAGCACTAAAATATTTTTTCGACCAGCGCTCCATTCAAAACCCAAGCTCAGAAACACTGCTCCGCTTAGCCGAATTAGTTTTGACACTTAACTGTTTTTCATTTTCCCAAAACTACTACAAACAAGTAAATGGAGTCGCCATGGGCACCAAAATGGGACCAAGCTACGCTAACCTTTTTGTAGGCCACATCGAAGACAAATTTTTTAATCAGTACCACGGAACCAAACCCGAACTCTACGGCCGCTACATCGATGATTGCATTGGCGCTACCTCTTCCAGTAAAGAGGAACTTAATCAATTCATAACTTCTGTCAATACTTTTCATCCCGCTCTAAAATATACCTGGGAAATTTCCGAAACCTCAGTCGCTTTTCTTGACATTAATATTTCAATCAACGGTAACAGTTTATCCACAAGTGTGCACTACAAACCTACAGATTCCCACAGTTATCTGTTACATTCATCCTCACATCCATCGCACGTTAAAAACGCCATTCCGTATTCTCAATTTCTCAGACTTCGACGTCTATGTAGTGATGACTCTGATTTTTCCAACAAATCAGAAGAAATGTGCCAGTTTTTCAAGAAACGTGGGTACCCTGACTCTGTTGTTAATACGGGCCAACAACGTGCACAACAGATCGACAGACAATCAGCACTACAAACGCCACAGAAGGAAGAGAACGAGAGAATTCCATTCACCCTCACTTTCCACCCACACAACAACACAGTCAAAAGCATCATTTTAAAAAATTTCAAATTACTCCAAAACGACCCCGAAACTGGCAGAATTTTTTCACAACCCCCACTAATTTCATTCAAACGTGACAAAAACATTGGCAACTTTCTAGTTACGAGCGCACTGAAATCTGACGATGTACCGGGAACTTTCAAATGCACACGCACACGATGCAACACTTGTCCTTTCATTCACAACGCGGACAAAATAACAGGACCCAAACGATCTATTAAAATCACTGATCGTTTTACATGCACCTCCGTAAATGTTATCTACTGCATAACATGTACTTTTTGCAAAAAGATATACATTGGCGAAACAGGGAGAAGACTGGGCGACCGTTTTCGTGAACATCTCCGAGACGTTGAAAAAAATGACAAAGACGCATCCAAACCAGTCGCGCGCCATTTTAATCTTACTAACCATTCTAAACAACACATGACAATCTGCGGCCTTTCCCTACACCAGGGTAACACAGAAAGCCGTAAAAACCTAGAACAAAAAATCATCTTTCAAATCGGCACTCTCAAACCCCACGGAATCAACGAACGCTTTTCATTCAACTAATCTACATTTGTTTTTCACGTCACCAAATTTCCACCAATAGCGTAGCTCCACCGCTTACTATATAAAACCACACACTACCCACAATTCCTTGATTCGCTCCGACGAAGGGCTAGCGCTCGAAACGTCAGCTATTTGAATCTTTTTACGGTGGTCAATTTACCTTATCGACTCAGTCGATAAAACTAAATTCTCGTGTTTCATCCCCCCACCGACGCAGCACCACAGTTTCTCTAGAAACTAACCCCATTCATTTACTGTTTTAAGGAGTTGAAATAACACATCTGCATAGAACATTTTACCAGAGTTTTCACGCAGGCGCTCCCTTGAAGGCGAAAACTGATCTGCTGGGCGGGGTCTGCCAATAGAATAGTTAATATCATAAGCGACAGTTCGTGGAAAAAAATGAAATTTCAATTGACTTCAGCAATTCGTGGTATAAAAAACTAAGTAACACTAGTAAATCAGTCAATGAACCACTGTTCTGATTAATTTTAAGGAAATTGTTGTGCACATGGTAGTACTTGATAATGGTTATATTGTTTTTCACAACCAACCTTAAAACTATTTAATTAAATTATTAAAGAAATAAAAAACGTGCCGAGTGCATTGTTAAGTTATATAAGCACGCAGGTATTTTCAAGAGCACGAGAGAAGTGAACTTTTCAAGTGTTATTAAAAATTCCCGAGTGCTTTTATAACTGAACAATGCACGAGGAACAATTTTTTTTATTTCTTTTATAAAATAAAAACGGTTATAAGGAACCTTACATCATGCGCGTACTTTATCGAGTTATAACTAGTAGTAATCATAGATTATAGTGCGTCTCCTTATCCCGTGGCACCTCGTCTTAGCCTAGTACCTCAGTTTCATGAATTAGTTCAGCCACTGTTGAAAAGGGCTATGTCGCGAGATATGTCACGCAGGCAAAAACGTCGGACTGTCATCAAACAAATTCACGCTATCGCCGTGGAATCGGGCAAAATCCTGCCGTGCTGTATACTCCGAAAGGTCTCAGATTTTTCCGACATATAAATAGTATATTTGTCTTGATTTCATTTCGGTTATTTCTCCGATTCTGAAATCATACTCCTCAGTACATGTACCAATACCGGAACCGGAAATGAGAAATTTCGACGTTTAAGTCACGCAACATTCAACGTGAAATTTCGCAAGATTTTTTCGGATAAAATTACAACTACCAATTGCAAGTAAGACACAAGACTGTTGAATATAATTCCTTTATTAGCTAGACAAATTTTAGTCACAAAACTGCGAAATCTTTAGTCGCAAATGCGCCCGATACAGGCGCAATTTCGAGCACTGTAAAGTTAAATTATCTGCGTTCGCCTGGCGCGGCCGGTCAGTGAATTATTGCTACAAGACATAAGCGAATTGCACCGTACCGTAGAACATCGCGAAGAACGACGTCGGTATTTAGGTGAAAGGTTCCCAAATCAGGCAGAGAACCACAGCAAAATCAAGATAGAACATTCAAAACATACCAGAACGGCAGCGAGGAAAATCTGTAACTTCTTGCTTGATTCCAAAGAGACCCAACAACTTACTTGGTCCGGAGAAGAACCTTCGTCCAATTTTTCCACTGCGTACTTTTACTAGGCATTGAAATATTGAGCCGTACGATTCCAAAATTGGGAAAATATCCGAAACTAAATCAAGACAAATAGATTATTCACATGTGACATTTCGGAACCCCAGCTCCCCAGGATGATGCCTGATTTCCACTGATGCTGGATACTATTGTGACGTTTCAAAATGGCGCAGATTTGGTACCGACACTTTTCTCGATTCGTTCCGCTTAGCCTAGACGACGCGCTAAGAATGCTGGATACTATTGTGATGTTTCAAAATGGCGCAGATTTGGTACCGACACATTTCTCGATTCGTTCCGCTTAGCCGACAAGATTAGGAAGTGTCTCCTTCGTCGACGCAATGAACTCGGTTTAACCAATCATAGTGCATGCATTTCCTTGAGCATTTTATAAAGTGTTACACAGAGAGAGAGAGAGCTAGAACGTACCTTTCTATTCTAGATCTTGGGTCAGGTGCACTTTCAATTCCTGCTGATACATACTGTAGTTAATAACATAAATAACATAACTTTTGCTCTACAGTACCAGCTGATAGGTCATGATTGTCAAATACTAAAAAGTATACACTGAGGGTTTTGCAGTGAAACACAGATTGTAATTGACTTGATAAAGCAGAAATGGAAAAAGGGGTGTAGCTTTTAAAGACGTGTAGTACCGCATTGGTGGGGAAGGGAAACACCACCATTTGGTATTAAATGAGTCGACTCAGTAAACTGGCCACAGTAAAGGGATTTAAAAGCTTAATAATTCGAGTGTTAACCCTTTGTTAGAGCGAATCCAATAAGGAAGAAGAAGACTCATCAGGAGTATGTTGCTTTTTGATACTTTCATGTTGGCTCTTCTTATCATTCCTATCATTGTTAATGTGCCAAAAGGGACCATGTACATAATAGCAGCAGCCAGTTGCCTGAGAGAAGAAAATGTACATGTGCTCATGTTGGCTCTTCCTATCATTGTGAAGCATGGCCATGAAAGTGTTGTTAATTCACCAACTCGGACCGAGTACTGGATATAAACTCATACTGGTACCAGACAGCTGCATCAGAGAAGAGACTGTGTATGTGTTCATGTTGTTTTAATGAACATCGCAAACATACCCAAATAATAATTTCTCAACTGATAAAAAAATATAACACAATGAAAGTAAGGATAAATCACATTACCTGGTCGTGTTCTCCTTTGGCGAGGGTACAATGATGGATTCATGATCTGCTCTTCAGCTGTTAACACTGCTGCTATTGCACGGACAACCATCTTTGTAACAAGAGAAAACCCAGACACTTTAGTTACGCGTAAAAGACTGATCCCAATATCTAACCTACAAGAAATCCGACTTGAACGGGACCCATAGTCTAAATTTTCTCAGGCTCACTTTTTTAAGGTATCAGGTTACCCCCCAAAACTCACTTTGCTTTGGGAAGCAAAGTAGTGTTTTGGGGTACCCTGATATCTTAATGTAATCACAAACGTCTTTGTCGTTGCTATAACAAAAACCTTCCTTGGAATGGTCTGGTCCGCCTAGTATCATTCTTGTGCAATTACCAACTAAGGACATTGAATGGAATTCGATCGTAAAGAAAAAATTGCTCCTAGTCTGATGGAAAGGATTTTATCTACAAGATAAAGTTATCCATTCTTCAAACAACCAGAGCCACATTTGTTAAAGCATTTACCCTATCCTGATAATATGTGCTTGTGTTTTACCTCATCCACTTGAGACCAGGGTCTGGAAGGAGAACGAATCCTCCTAATGAAAAGTGCTTGAAGTTTGTGATGCAAATATGACACATGGTTTACAACCTGAAATAAAAATAAAATATTCATTATACATGACACAAAACAACATTGCTATGACTTGTGTTCCAAAGAGCTTGATGAAGTAAAAAGAAGCAAATCTATTAAAGAAAATAAGTATTATAAACCATGGTGGTGGAAGACGAAAGAGAAATAAAGTTTTCAGATTCTAAAGTTGGATTATTCAGTGACAGATAAAGGAAGATTAGCAGGCATCCATAGCTATAAAAAGTACAAGGATGCCTTAAAAAGATGCTACATCCAGGTATGATATGCAAATAACAGACTGTGTTGGAGAGAGACATACGATTACGAGGCAGGTATAATATCATTACTAGCAGTAATCGGAGATTATGGAGACGCATTCGAAGGAATTTCCGGCGGAAATGAGTCCCTGAAAAAAGCAATAGGGGCGGCCATTTGGAAGACCGGACACCAAAAAATCTGAAATTTTACTGCATGCAAGGCACAGGTCAACCAACACGAAATTAGACTTGCGTTCTTCGAAGGCGATTACCTCTTGGTTTGCTGAAAGCGCAATCCAGTCATCAACCTTGAAAACAACACCCTTGTTACCATTCCCCTCTCCTGTTTTCTCATCTGTTTCACTGTCACTGCTCTCACTCTCTCGCCCCAGGCAATCTCCAGGGTATCTCTCACTGTCACGTGATGCTGAGGGATCCTGGGTAACGTGTTCAGAGGAGAGACTGGGACCAGTGAAGAGTGCCACTGTTATGGGTGACACAAGTGTACAGCATTTCACTGTCACTGTGGTGTACAGTCTGTTGAGAGAGTGAAGTGATCAACATATAACTTCTCCTTAAAATATCAATACGTTAACAAATAAACATGAAACAAGAACATAGAACATCATCAAATAGAGGATACATCGGTGAATTGTCACCGAATTCTAAGAAATTAAATAATACGATTTACAGTTCATAGCCACAAAGGTTGCTCATAACTACAAATGTGTGATGCTTGAATGTGTTATGAAGATCCTAGAAAAATAAGTACAAATAAACAAGTCTACAGCAGGTGGTCGGTCTATCTCAGTGGTTTTGTAAATTATAGAGATCTGGGTACACAAATGGGCCTGCTTTTCTCCTAAACGTAAAATATATTAGATAGATAATGCCAACAAAACGAAAAAACGAAAGTAAGAATTTCAGACAACAAGTGGTAATTATTGGAAGAAAAGAGCCTTAAAAAACTAGTTTGTTCTACTGTAGCTGTACGAACCTTGACATTTCCTCATAAATCAGCCAATCGGATGGAAGTTTGGCGGCCGCTTTGGTCTGGGCACTAGACACACTACCTCCATGTGCTGGGGGCTGGTACAAAATGGAGGAATTATGAAAACGAGCCTTCTTCTCTTTCCTGAAAAATGTTCAAACAATAATATGTCAAATCGTATCAATGGCTTATTGAATCGTTTAACACTAACACGCATGTTGCATTTCAATGTATCCAACATCATTTTTCTTACAAGTTGCTGGTTTCACATTGTTTGACATAATTTGCATGGAGTAAAAAGTATCAAATGAAGGAATAAAGTAGAAATAAAATGGTTCGTACTGTGTTGTAAGTTTACTTGAGCTTCTGTCCACACGGGCCACTTGAGGAAATGTTCCAGCACAAAGGGCTGCCTGCATTAAAATAAAATTGAATTCATATTTTAATTTTTAACAGCAATGCTCCTTAAATACTAGTTGTCATTCATCTCGTTCGTTTGAAGAGGTTATATCACAGGGTTTTCTATTCGGAATAATAATGAGGATCTAATTGCACCAATAGCAACAAAGCAACATGCTACATAAAGCGACACGTAACCAATCGACCTCGTCAGCTGATGAAGACTAGCAGTAATAGCAGTTGAAACGTCGACATCTCAAAGTGACTCCATCGTGAGACAAACAAACTAGCGTTCAGCTATCTTACACACCACGAATGACGATGAACAACAACCACATTTTTCATAACATTTTCTGTTCTTCTTTGTCAAAACATTTAAATTGTGCTAAATTCTCGCTCGCACATACAATGCTTCTATAACGCCAAGAGGTTGATCTCTTAGACTAGTAACTTTTGAAGGCCAAGGGACAGCAATAAAACCACAATAATACCATTTTAAAGTGTTATTTTCAAGACAAGGACAGAACTTGAAATACTAGCCCAACTGTTTCAAGTTGTGAACCATTTTCTGTCCTAACACTAGTATAGTGTCTTTAGACAAACCTGGACCATTAGTTGTAGGTTTATGTTGACTCACATGTGTTACAGTTCACGATAGCTGCCATACCTTAACAACTGCCCAGTTATTGGAGTTCGAGTTCAAGTCTCGTATGTCTCCTGCCCCACGAGGCCGAATAAAACCTGCAATTTTCAACTGACCAAGAATCTGTGACCTGTAAAACAGTACAGCATGTCAGAAACCAGACCATTTTTCTTTCAGCAAAAATTGACTATTCCACTCATGGACATGACAAAGTAATTTACATGTCACGAATCCTTGCCAAGAATTTAAAACAAGTCCACCCCAAAACAACTTTTGTTGTTGAAAAGGTGACCCCTTTTGGCTGCCTACAATTGTCATTATGCATGTTTACGTCAGACTAGCTAATTTCACCCCAAGCCTCGCTTTCGAAGTGCAAACCAGTGACAATCACATCAATGTATTCTAAAAGGAGCAAAGTTGAAAAGAATACCCACCCAAAAACAACGTGAACTTGTCAAAGTTCAGCGAGGAATTTCGTCCAAGCGAGGCTTAGTGGTGAAATTTGAGCTGGTGACGTCATCATGTATAAGGCCTCACAAGAACTAATATTTTAAATGAACATTTAGCCTCACGCAACAGACATGAAATACATTATATCTTTCTTAAAGTACAAATAATGATGATCATAAACATTCTGACCTCATGCCAGCCATCATTTCCAATGTGGCTTGAGATAAATAATTCCTGCGGCAGTAGTTTTTATCATATCCTTCAGATCTTGCACGCTGCCAGCCCTGAAAACAACAGATAATCACTTAGTCCATGAAGGTTGTGTTCATGACAAACGTGTTTCCTAATTTAATCATTGAAGCGAAACCAATGAAGACAGACCCTGGGAACGAGGTTGCTCAAGCCAAAAGAGATACAAGATGTACGAAGTGATAAACAGCACATAGAGCAGTTTTCAATTGAGTATCAAAAGTAATTACACAATTGCTTTGGTTTTTCATTGCTACGCTTTGTGATTGGCTAAAATATCTCGCGCTACTTTCTCGACCAATCAGAAGTAAAACCAAAACCAATCGTGATTTGCTCGCACGCATTTTCCCGCGCTTGGCACCGCCTACATGTAATTGCTTCGAGCTCTGATTGGTTCATTGGATTGTTTACGACTGCTGTGATTGGTCAGAGTAATTACTTTGGTTTTGGTTTTACCACACTCAATTGAAAACTGCTCTATAAGTCAAGTAATGATTGAGTCAAGTAAAAATATTGAATAAGCTTCTTAAAGAAACACTTTCCCGCCGAAATAACGAAATTGTCTTGTTATATCACCAAATGCAACTAAATTAAATTTAGTTAAGTGGATAAAACGATTCTATAGAGCAAAAAGGAAGCAGTAGTTTGGAGAAAATGTACAGGATAACAAAGATTTAAGTGGATTACAGTTCATCAATTTTGATTTCGTGACAAACGGTCAAGAAATCAAAGTTTCCATTCTGGTGAAATTTTTAGTTTTTTAGTCTTTATTTTGTTTGTTTATTTCATATTTCTTGTGCGATTTTTTCTTCCTATTTCAAAATAATAAAACAAGCTTAAAACAATTACAAAAGAACTCACCCTGAAGACTTGGACAAAAACCAAGTGATCACTAAACTGATCCAAGATAAATCTTTTCCTGGCTGCTACAGCTGCACGCCTCTCTGTAGGGCACATGGGTAGGACGACTGTGGCACAGTAACGAGTAATAGTGAGTAAAATCACAAAATAACCTTAGCCACTATATGCTTCAAGTAAATGCTGCGCTCGGTCCGTACGTCATGGCCTCAAGCCAAATATTTTCCCATCCGGCCCGACTTAACTTAGTCAATAAATACATATCCTTACATGGATCCCTGTAGGCTAGGGCACAAGCTATGGTGACTACTGGGTCCAGACACTTGAGAACTACAGCATATAAGATCATCTTCGCCAGCTGTGGACTGAGAGGCATGTCTGCAAGGTGACGACCTGCAGAGAATCAAGATATTACGCACGGTTAGTTGCATTAGGGCGTCTTATGTTAAGAAATGCAGGTAATAAGAAATATAAAGAAAATAACAACCCTTAGCAAACTTGGTAGTATTCTTTCGAACATTGAATGTTCTTACAGTAACAACCTTAAAAAATTAATATCAATTTTCCTTAAAATACTAAGTCAAAATATATATTATTTTACCATCAATACTAAACCAAAATATCAATTCTCCCTACAAAGCTACTAGAATTTGTTTTTTGCCAAGCGTTTGAATGACAGGACTTACAGTTATTGTAGATAAGATTTTATTATCATATATTTACCAAGGTCAGTCAAGTCCTCCCATTGATCCAAAGCATCAATAGTCTTTTAGTTAAAACAAAAAAACAACATTATTTTAACATTTTTCCAATTTTCTCATAGTTGTACGCTTTGAGTCCGTGGATGAAATATGACATTCATGAAAGCTAGTGAGCTGCAGTAATTTCCAATTCCTGATGTCCTGTGTCATATGCTGCAAAAGGTGGTACTAAATAATACTTGGGTGTGCAGTAATATGAAACTTCTCTTCAATTGTTTAACTGAGCACAGTGAATAAGTGAGATATCAGTTGAACACGAGAAGATAAATTCCATATCTCCCAGCAGCCATATATGTTTTTGTTATTATATAAATAACACTAATTGCGAACTTTTAAGCAATTTTCCGAAGATTTTTCCAAAGATTTTGGAAAATTCTCCGAAGGCTGTACGAAAGTTTCCAATCATTTTTGAAATTTCCCACGAATGCCGAAGATTTACGAAAATTTTAGGGAAAGATCTGAATTCTATGGTAGTCTCGTGGAACAGTTATTATTGTTTACTAAAAAAAATGCATAAGATAAATAAAGCACAACATAGGAAAAACAATCCAAGTAAAAAAATAATGACCATCAAACTAACCTTAAGTAAGACAACAGCATTTCTCAGCACCAAAAACGGAGGAGCCTCGGGTGCTTTAGACAGAAAATCAGTTATTGATGTGTTCGGTGATGCTAAAAGCTTTGTGTGTAGACAGAGTTCCTACAAAACACAAAATCAACTTGTTATAAACATAATCATGGCACAGTGTGACAGCGTGAGGAAGCGTGGTCGAGTGGTTAGGGCGCCAGACTTGAAATTCGGAGGTCCCGAGTTCAAGTCCCGCTCTGACCTCTAGCTGGAGTTGTTTCACGGTAGACCTGAGTTCAACTCCTCGGCCATGCTTGTAAAATAGCTGACTGGTCTGCCTCATGCCAGTTGGGATTTTTAAAGGGGCAGTATCACGAGGTCGAAACTTGAAAATGCCGGCCCAGTTTTCAAGTTTGATTCCGCAAATTCAAAAAGGCCATCGAGAAGTGGAGGTATTTGTTGAATCAAAAAATCCGTTTTGATAGCCGGAAGAAAGAAAAAATCACTTTTAACAGTGATATGTCCAAAATTCCGGTGCAAGAATAGTGAACAGTGCCGCGCGTGGAACCTCGTCATACTGCCCCTTTAACATGTTATGTTCAAATTGCAAGATTCGTTTCCATATTTGAGTGGCGTGCCTGTGAATTAGCTGGATAGCTAAGTGCTCGTCCACTTAAAACAACTAAAAACAACTATATTGGTACTGCACCCCTCATTTTTAACCTAACCATCATGCAACAACCCTAATGGTCATGCCACTGATAAAGAGCTATAACGTGCAAAACATTTTGGTTTTAACAGCTAGAAACACCACGGGACTTTAAAAAAGTAACGAATTCTGTTAGCCATCCACTCTTATCAATTATGCCATGTATTAAATAGCCCAACTACAATATCAGAAAAAAGACAGGTTAAAGGCCAAAAATTAATACTATGCGTTTTAAAAACTTTTTTATCAATTGCTTAATATTTAAATATGACTTAGCTTTATAGTTACTGTAATTATTTCTCAGTTTCTTAGTTTTATATGTAATTTCATGTAACTTTAACTCACCATTTTTAACACCTTGTAACAAAAGAAATGTATATTTTAAATTATCTTTCGAAACTATAAAGACTAACATTAATATTATTATTTTTACAAAAAATTCTATTTTTTCAACCATCAAGAAAATTTCCAAAAGGTGTCGCACATCCCAAGGGTTTAAATCAGACCAATGTATCCTGCTTTTTATAATTTTCAATTTTGTGTTAACACACTTTTCAAGTATAATTGACATATTACATGTGTATCAAGAGTTTACTTACCTGCAATGGAGTTCTTAACAACTCAGGTATCTGATATTCCAACAAGTTTTCATAACGAACTTGGCTAAATAAGTGAAAACAAGTACCTGGGGAGCATCTCCCAGCCCTGAAATGATAAATACTGTATTTACAACAGATAATAATAAACACTTAATGACTAGTCCGGAGGCAAACAGTGAATTTTGTTTCCCGAGAATCTCGATATTTCCCTTGACTTTATCTTGGGAAACATCGAGATTCACGGGAAACAAAATTCACTGTTTCCCGAGGGATCAGTCATTAAGGGATTTGTTATAAAGCAACACAAAAACACAACACAGTTTGAAAAATGCGCTGAACACTCGAGGTAAACATCGCATCATAATCATGCCACCTTTTGTCACGGTATGATCAAGTGCGCTAGCGGGCAACAGTGAAAATGTTGCCCGCTCATGGTGTACAAGGTGGTTCTAACATTTTCAGTCTGTGGATGGACTCAGAGGACCACCCATGTAGGAGAGGACCACCCATGTAGGAGATTCATTAATGAGGCTACACACTCGTACCGTCTTAGATCCCAACGGGTACATGTGCCCGTACCGCGTACAAATAGAAATAGGGACTCATTTATCCAGCGCGGGGCAAGGCTGCACAAGTAAATAGTATATAGGCATACAACTATATTGTATATAGTATAGTAAAGTTTGCTTTTTGATATCTTTTTAATTGTAAATTCAATGTAATTCTTTTAGCCAAAGTCGAGTATTAAAGTATTATTATTATGGAATCCTAAAGTGTGACCATTCAAATGAAAGCTACTGAGCAGTACTTTCCTGTGGTACTGTTTATTATGCTGTACAAGGTGGTTTTAACTTTTGAGTCTGTGGAAAAAATCCTAAAGTGTGACCATTCAAATGAAAGCTACTGAGCAGAACTTTCCTGTGGTACTGTTTGTTTCTTGATTTTCTAGAAAATGAAATAAGGATTATTTTCTGGGAATACTCTTAGCAGTGAACAGGTTAATAAGTATGCCGCTCACCTTCCTTTCCGCTGAATGGCACTTGCCCTGGACACCCACACAGGGTGTAGTGTAGACACTGATGTAAGAGCATCAAATGATTTCTAAGGAAACATTAACAGGCAGTCATTTCTTCTATGATTTCTTTTATCTACATCTACATGTACTATAAGTATTAGAACTGATAATAAATCAACTCATCAGAGTGATGGTCATATGCAAAATCACATTTTGACACTACCATCAAGCCAAGAAACAAATCACTTCCCTTAGCCTCTTCTTAAATCTCTGTATCATGACCTCTTACAGCTGCTGTAATTAAGGTTGTCCCTAAACAGTACACTGCAATACAGGCTACAGGTATATAGAAAACAAATACATTATATACCTCTTTCACTTTTCCACTATCAATCACAAACACGACATCATCAATTGTTACACTGGTCTCGGCAATGTTAGTAGAGAGAATCTGTGAACAAAAAAGGCTGTTAGCATACCACACAAAAGAGCAAAGTCAAAACAATATCAAACCACATTCAACATGTTCTGCCAGGAAAAAACAATAAAGTACAAACATCCAAAAACATTTCTTCAGATGCATTCAACACGAGGAATTGATTCCTTTTCAAATCTTGTTTTTTAGGCAGCCCACAAGTTAATTTTAGTTTCTAGCCCAGTTTTTGGGAAAAATACCTTTTTTTTAGTGGCATGAAAATTTTAAAGAACTTCCTGCAAACATAGTAAACTCAGAAAATATACAATCTTTCTGCCCCCAAGCAAAACATTTTTTCCCATTTTTTGTAGTAACAAACCTTAATTAGTATAATTGTAATTGGTATTGTAATTAGATTTTTATTGTCATTTTAAATTCTAATGTAATGTATTTTTTCAGATGCAGGGCCCCTATGGATACCAGCCTTTGAGCTGAATGCATAGGTCACCCTGGTTAAATAAGGTTTTACTTTACTTTACTATATTCTACTCTATTTTATCGTAGTGTAGTTGTAACTCCCATCCATTTCTAGGTTTTTTAAGTCAGCACTTACAATCTTTCTCATAGTGTGATGTAGTTTCCTGAAAACCTGGAAAAGATAAAAACAGACCACCATGTTAATAACCAAGACATATGTAGGTCTCCATTACTTTCAAGAATTAGCATGCAAAAGAAGGCTGTTAGGATAACAAGGGAAACTAGTTAAAATAATATCAATTTGAAAATCAGTTTCCTAATAATAATTAGTTACCTTTCTCTGTTCTGAGGGCTGCATGGAAGAATGTAAAGTGTAGATCTGATACCTGGTAGTAAAAAAACGATAAACCTAATCAGTATATTACGAATCATAGGATTGAATCAAGCCTTTTATCTTAAGGTTACTGCTGTGCCATACATTTCCTTTTACAAAAGATAAAATTGGTTTGCCTGACAGGGCCACTGGAAAAAGCACATAGGAAAAATAATTATGTTAGTTTTTATTTTCAGTCCTGCTTCTCTTCAGTAGAAGGAGCAATTATTGTTCTGTACAGATGTAGTATGGAATGAAGAAAACCATTGTTGGTGGTATCTAAAACCATGTTCGCATGACAGTTCTTAGTCCAACTGAAATGTAATTGAATTAATATTGGTCAACAGGTCATGCCATCCAATTTTATCCTCTGATTTATAAAATAGCAGAATTAATGTTCGTAACATTTTTTTTAAAACTAATTCTACTACCTCTCCTGCCTCGCTGGTTTGAATCTATCATTTGAAAGAGGCTGCCAGATTCCCACCACTCAATAAGAAAGTGCAGGCCAGTGTGAATATGATTATATTTATTGCCTGAACTCTGTGATTAAGTTAAGATGACATAAGGAAGTACCTTCTAGAATTTCCAAATTCCCTATGAGCAGTCAAAGTATCGCGAAGTGTTATGATTTCATCATAGCCGGGAAGGAACACCAAAATAGATCCTGTTATCAGATTAAAAACAGTATTACAGAATGCATAAAACAAGTTTGAGATACATAACTGTTCCACAAATTTTGTCACACTCTTTCCATTTCTGGCATTCTTTTTTATACTACCCATATAGATAATAAGAGGTACAATGGTGTAGGTAACATGATCAACTCATGCACAGAATCTATTGTCTTCTGTACTGGTACTTTCTGTACTTGAGCAAAGTCTGTGGTGGCACATTTTACATAAAACTGGCTTTTTGGACTTGAGAGTTCTTCACAATGTTTTTTTAACCCTTTCACCTCCAGAGTAAATTATGGAAACATGTATTGTAAATTTTGGTTCTGTCAATGAAATCTTATGCTGTGACCATTCAAATGAAACCTCTTCAGCAGTACTTTTGCATGGTACCATTTTTTTTTTCAAAATTTTACAAAACGAAATTTAGGATTTTTCTTGAATTTTGATTTTTGAAAGATACTGATACTGGAAAAACTTAATGCCATTATATGTATAATTTTAAAGCTGCTAAAAAATTAAGACTATCATCTTTTGGTGATTGTTCCCTTGATTCTCCTGACCTGTATGGTTGATAATGCAGTGATATCACAATGTAACGAAAGTATATTCTGTTGATCACTACTGGGAAAACTAACCTTCCTGTTCAGCGGTACAGATGTATGTCAGCAAACTCACAATCAGGTCATGATCGACCTAGAAATTAATCAAGATCATTGAATTAATCAGTTCCAAGCCAGCAAAACCTATTCTACTTACAAAAATAGTAAATCTGTTTCAGGCATTTCCAAAAACTAAAATATAATGTGGAATAATGTTCCTTGTCCTTGTTCCAATGCCAGAGACCACAACTTGATCCTCTGACCTTTGGATCAAAAGTACACTGTGCTGATCCTTTGAGCACCACATCTCAGCAAAATAAATATTCTCTTACATTCTTGCACACTTACTCTTTCATCATCAAATGTCTTGTGATAGATGGACAGTAGTTCCTTGCTTTCTTCACTAAGTTCATTAGATTCTTTTTCCAAAGCTGTTTCATCGACATATGGTACTTTAGGTGATAACCTGTAAATAACAGAGTCAGTTACACATACAAGCAACCACATGACTCATGTAAGAATCATACTCCTTCAATAAAAAGAAACAGTAGCGCTAATTGTTGGACTTACAGAGATGATTCAAGGAGCTCAACAACCTCAGCATGCTCCCATTTCTTGGCCCAGTCAACTGCAGTCCTGTCAAAAGATCATCACATAAGCACAAATGTACACATGAAACTAATTAAAAAAAGGATAAACCTCAGGGCTGTGCTCGAGCAGTGCATAGGTGCCACTGATGACTAACTTTTGTCTTTGTGCCGAGTTTGTGTACATAGCTTAACTGCTGGGCACCCTACATTTTATAGTTGAATCCCCTTGGGCTCTCTAAGATAACTCTTGGAGCACAGTTTTGAACCATGTTATCTTTGGTTTACAATTTTTTCTCGATTAAAATTAATGCCCTCGGCCTCAGGGATCCAGCATTTATTTCAACCCATAGGTATGCATTTAGCAGCTGTGAACTTATGTAGTACACAGGAAAGGAGTTCCTTACCAGCCATTTTTAGGTTCTTTGATGTGTGGATTAGCTCCTAAATTCAGCAGCTGTTCCACAACACCAGAACAGCCACGTCCTGATGCTACCATCAGAGCAGTGGCCTGGGTCTCAGAGTGCTGATAATCAACTGAAGAGAAAAACAATATACAATTTACATTTTTAAGAAAAAAGACGATGTGTTACAACAGTCTCCTTCAGCTCTAGTGAGAAGAATAATTTGCAAATTTATTTATAGAGCTCTACAAAGCAATGACTACCAGATAAATTTAAAGGTTATCAACCATATTCACCAATTAGAATGCAATGAACAATTTGCTGGCATAAAATGTTTTGTTTTGGATAAAAGTGGAAAACTAAATATAGCTCTTTATATGTACATAAACAGAAAATTGCTGCCTACTTACCACTGATGTTTTCATGCATAATCAAGTAAAGAATCTGCACAAATGACTCCTCATCACCCTAAAGATAAAAGAAACTGCTTAACAAAACATTAACTTGTTTATCTGGCCATGATAACAATTGTCAGGCAAACTTACAATCATGCTAGATATGAACTCACATTGAGCCATGCCTCAGAGATGCTGTTATCCATTTCTTCTCTTAAATATTGTTCTTCACTGTCACTTTCCTAACAATAGAAGCATATAATTATAGTATTATAAATATGAAATAACTTTTTATGGTTCAAAGTGTCCCAGCAAAATATCAAAATTTCACTTTCCTTAGCATTATTGCAATTCTCGCACATTCTATCATTTTCATGCTGTAATTATTAATTAATATTCTAGATTATTGTAACATTTATATCACTCCGACTAGCAGTTCTATTTCACTTCAAACTGATGATGGATGAAGACTCATCTCAAACATGTCAGTCTTTGGAATTGAAAACTGTGTTCACTTTTCTTGAGATTATTGAATGCTCTATAATCAACACAAAATTGACAGATCAACATGTATTTAACAGTAATATGCCAACACAACCAACAACAATAAATGCAATGCATCCAAAATAACATGAACCTGTTGCCATTTCTATGAATTCTTAACAATCAACACAAAATAACAGACCTACATCAAACATGCACTACATTCAATTACTGTGCACATACAGGGGCGTCGCCAGAAATATAATGTTGGTGGGGCGAATCTCCCATGCCAAGCGCCAAAGGCACGAGCTTCTAGGGGGGTCTGGAGGCATGCTCCCCTGGGAAATTTTTGAAATGAAACTCTCTGAAATGCTTTTTTTCCAGCATTCCTGAGACCAGAGAAACAGTTTCCAAGGCCAGCTTTGAATTCAGTTTAATTCTCATGAAAAGTACACAAAACACTTTCTGAAACTTGGGTGTAACTCCATTTTGGTTGTTTGTTCAAAGTAAGTTCGACTGTCACTCGAATATTCTCTGTCAGTTCTTTTCAGTGTGGGAAGGCTTTAATTGGACACAAATTTTCCAAAGTGATTTTCTTTGTCATTGGAGGCAGAAAGAAACTGATTTCCAATATCAGCCATGTTCAATTTGTCAGTTAATGTAATGTCTGGATAATGCAATGATGATAGGGTTGTCATTTGTGGGACATTTGTCTTTTCTGAAGAATTTATGTCACAAAATCCCCAACCTAAGATGTAAGTTGGGGGGGGGGGGGGGGGGAAGGAGTAGTTATTCATGCAGCATTTGTCTTTTCATCACCACCGCAGGGCTCCAACTTCTTGTTTAATTTGCATGCAATATGTCAGAGAATAACTGCACCTCATCTTGTTTATCAGTGCTTTCAGTTGCCTCAACTTGCACACTATCCTCCTCAACTTCTTCCAGTTTGATTGTTTCCACTCCTTCTTCCAGTTCTTTAACTTCTGTGTCATCCGTTTTCTCCACTTCCTCTACCACACCATCGTCATCTATATCTTCATCATCTCCCTCATCATTGGCATCATTGTTCGCTTCCTCCTCTCCTTCTAATAGAATGTCCTGTTCAATTTCTTCTGCATCAGCCAGCTCTTCATCCATTTGGAATTCTGGATCAAGAAAGTCCTTTTCTTGGGAGTCCTCAACTATTTTTTGCTCTGGATCATCTTCAAGTTCAAGATCTACAAAATTATGAAAAGGCATCAGGAAATCATGTAATTTATAGCCACATTATTTACACTATGTCAATCTCTTTAATCTTTCCACAGGGAAAGGTAAAGATGCAACCAGACACATATCTACTTAATAAACATGTATGAGAACAATTTACTCTTACATTTGTCTTAGAGCCCATAGAGTTAAAAGATGACCATTTCATCACATGTATTAGAATAGATGCCATACATCTTGTTGTCTAACTGCATTTCTTAATTAAAGTGTAATAAAATTAATGTAGTGGATATTGTGATTTTGTGTCACCAATTATTTGACAACTAACAGAAAAATGTAAAATGGTTATTAAATTAAAAAAGAGAAGAGGCTTATATAGTGCACATATCACATGTCTCATGGTACTTTACATACACTTATGAGAATGAGATCGGACATCAGCCTATGAAGGCACCTCAGACAGCCGCAATCATTCCATTGTTGATCTCATCTTCTCCACCCCACCCCACCCATGAACAATGTGTGGTCACAGCCAAGGTTTTGTTACGTCCTCAGTAGTTCTTTTACGTCCCCATCAGAGATGGGACCGCCATTTCTATGTGGTCATCCGAGCCATGTGAAGGTCAAACTATTTGCAGATGTCATAGCAGAGGCAGCACCTTCGTTCTCAGTTATTTTAAGACCCTGAGTGTTGGTCCAGCCGGGATTCGAACCCACGACCTCCCACTCTGCAGACTAGCTCTAGCCATATTTATCCATATTTAAATATTAATAAATAAAATGGTGGTCTGTCAGGGCTCAGATCCAATATGTTAGGCTTTACATGTAAGTGGCTATTTGCAAAATCTAATGAACCTTCTGTTGGTTGCAGATCTTCATCAAACATCTCATCAGGTTCCAAAGTATCCACATCAGGAGAACCTTGGAGCTCTTCAATGATCACATTGTTTCCATTTCCAGCCTCTTCAGCCTTTTTACTGCTTTTATCATCATTATTTCTTTTTTCTGGAGAAGATTCCTCCTTCTTGGCCAGAAGAGAAGGCTTAGTGTTTTTGTCCATACCTTCAGTTCCATCTTTGTTTTGTGCTGCAGAAGCAAGAGAAAAATAAAACATTAGTCAGAGTAGTGAGAGTGAAATTTATAGCGGAGCACTCGCCGAAGGCCGAAGGCCGAAGGCCCGGCTGCGCAGCCCCATACTCATAGAACCTAGCCCGTCATTTTTCATGGTCATGGCTAGCGGAATGTTTCGCGGGCGCGCGTGTGCCCACCGCCCTCCGCCGTCGCGCAGGTAGCTCTGTCGCGCAGGTAGCTCTGTCGCGCAGGACTAGCTCGCGGGCGCGTATGACGTCGCAAAACATGCGCGTATGACGTCATGTTGAAACCAAAGCGAGGCTTTTTTTCGTGCGGTTACACGGCTGAATGTCACGTCAGCTGGGAAAACACTTTGATGTTTTGCTGTGTTTACTGAGCGGAGAAAACGGTTTAAATTAAAGTCGTTATTTTCCTGCTTTTTTTCGTGGTTTGCTACTCAAGACAGGGATACTAATTAAGGGATACTCAGAAGCCGCTTTAGTGGAAAAAGAAGAGCTTTTGGTATAAAATATGCTTAGAGGAACTATATACGTTTATATCAATGCGAGAGATGGGTTCGTTTTACGGATTTCAGCACCAAAGCGGAGATTTAAAGAATTTCCAAGCACAGTAGTCGCCGGATTGACTTAAAGGTAAAACAAATTACATTTTTCGATGGGAATTTATCTTGATATCAATCTGTGATTGACTTTTTGTTTGTGTACTCGTTAGTTTTGGAGAATTGTTTTTAAACGTGTAGCTTAAATTCAGTTGTATTAATTTCTTGAATTTCATCGAAGACACGGCTCGGCCTCAATGCGCATTTTGCGTTTTGCTTTTAAACATAAACTAATGGAGATTTGAATCAAATTTTTCGAAAGAAGATTGTGTTGTCCATTTTTATGTGTTTGTTCATTCATTACAATGGCTACCAGTGTGTGTGAGAAGTGATTTTATGTAAACAAAACAAGACTTAGATTTTTTACTTGCGTTGCCTTATGCAAATATGTTTGTGTATTTTTGCAATTTTGGTTTCCAAATCAGTTTCTTGGGCATTTTGTGACAAGCAACAAGTGTATTTTATTTGGAAAATAGTCGTAATAGTTATTCTAGACAGAGAAAAAGTTGTTTATGTGAACTTTTGTACGGTCTAAATGTACTGTGCAGACGGTCGGGTAACAAGCTTAAGGGGGGAGAAACTTAACTACAAGGTGGTTGCTATGGAAGAGTTCCAAACGTCATATAATGAGTTTCTTTACTTCCTCGGCTATGATGTTTGGTCACGTTCATTCTGTTAATGGTACCATTAAATTTCATAAGTCACAGCCATATTTGGTAAGTCACGTGACCAGAACATAAAAACCCTTAAAACTCAAACATCTTACATTTTTTTCCAATAAAACCAATGTCAACGGCTTAAGAACATCCTAATAAAAAATCTGTAGCATGGATTTGTTAAAATTCACGTAATTGAAAAAGCTATGACGTCATAAAGGTGTATTTTGATACATTTTCTTTAATAACTTTCCTGTTGTTTCGCCTAACGGTAATTCCATGCTACAGATTTTTAAAAAGGTTGAATTGCTTATGATTCGGCAAAAAAATCAGATTTTTATCTCGTTTCCTTTGAGTTTTTACGCTTTTTCATTCTTACGCGCGGTTGGGGACTGGCACTAGTTACGCATGTGCAATGTCGATTTAGTGATGTCTTGTGTTCAGTTTCATAGTTCCCACCACATTAGCAGTTTATGACACGTGAGAAATGCTAACCATGAAATAATGTCCCTAGCAACGACTCCAAAACTGTAGTTAAGTTTCTCCCCCCTTAAGCTTACTGTTTTTGAGAATTGCTAAAATTGAAAAATAGCCCGGTCGTCAATCATAATTCCGACCTTTCATCTAAGTTAAGCTTGTTCAGAGGGTCTTCAGAGGGCAACGCTGTTAGGCCAAGCCTAACTATATATATTATACTGTGCATTAGTCAGTGGTTTGATTAACCTTTTCACTTCCAAGGTCAAACCATGAGTCAAGTGATGTAGATCTGAATTTGATCCTTGAACTCCCAAGAGTGTCAAATGTCAAAATTCAAGAAAAATCCAAATTTCATTTTGTACAAGATAGAAAAACAAAATTAATGGTACCTTGCAAAAGTATAGCCAAAGGGGTTTCATTTGAATGGTCACATGATAAGGTTTCGTCGACAGACTTAAAAGTTAGAACTACACACACACAGACACATGTACATGTCTCCATAATTGACTCTGGGAGTGAAAGGGTTAAAGCCAGTGGACACAATTCTATGGTGGGATATGGCAGTTAAGAAGCTAGACACCTTATTTTGAAAAATAAAAAGGAAAAGACCACAAGAAACTGAGGAGGAAAACGGAGGCAAATGGTAACATTTCTGAATGTGGAAGATCAGCAGCTGTGTGGGTTTTGTATCTTAAGAAATGGCAGATTGCTAACTACAGGCTAGTTTTGGAGGCTGAAGAAACCCAAGTAACTAGTTTTACAATAAAAGAACAACAAACAACACAACACAAAATTATTTTTAAGGCATTTTTGACAGTATTACCTCTTGTCATTTCTTTCATATGTTTGGCCATCTCTTTGTTACAATATGATGTCCTGTAACATAAAACAAGATCAATATTGTGTCATGTATTCAAACATACAAATTAAACTACAAAGCAAATAAAACAACAACAACAAAGTAAATTAAAGCAAAAACCCAACACATTTTAAGTGTTGTAGAGCCCTTACATTCTAAGCACATCTTCCAAAAAGTATGCTTTTACCTCATAGCATCGACCAGGAACTGTAAAAAAATGGTTCACAAAACAGGAATTTTGTGAGCGAAGTACATTCAATTGTCTTCATAACATCCATTAGAGAGATACTAGGGGACTTTAGATCGGACGACGAGTACGAGATTGAGTACGAGTACGACTTTTGAATTTAAAGCCAGTCACGTCCCCAGAGCTGTCGGTCCTTCCTGTTGCAAACCAGAAGATAAAAAGACTCTAGGTATACAATTTGTGTGGTAAATGGTTATTTAGAGTACACAAACTAAGTTTTAAAAGTTGTACTCGTACTCAATCTCGTACTCGTCGTCCGATCTAAAGTCCCCTACTGATCTTGGGAGGAGATAGAGCTATTGTACTGATTTTGGGTTGAAATGCTGATAGCTCGTGGTAGCTTTTGACAGGTCTATGTATTATATAAAGATGACTGCAAAAAAGGTATTACAGACATGTGCTGTCTGGTTGCTCCTATAATGAGTTGGGAGAGGTGGTTGTACAGAGGGGTTTGACTGTATTTAACCTAAGTACTCCCTACAGCTACTAACATGATAAACAAAAGCTTACCATGAACCACAGGACACTTTCCAAAGTAATCAATAAACAGGTTGATATCCAAAGCAGCACTCATCAATATCAACTTTAGTCTTCTGTTCACAGTTAGAAGATCCCTCAGGGCAATCAGCAGAAAATCTGAAAATCTATCGCGTTCATGAATTTCATCCTAACAACAAGAAAATAGAATTCATGTGTCATAAACAATTGATACAAGTCACTGTCAGCTTTTACTTCCTTCTGAACAGAAGCTTCTTAAAGGGTTTTTACTGTTTTAAATTTAAGCCCCAATATGAATGAATGGATGAATGAACAACAAACAAAAGAACAAACAAACAAATGGATGGATGGATGGATGATGGATGGATGGAAGATACATGGATGGATGACATAAATGAATGAATGCATGAACAAATGAACAAACTACACGTAATTTAAGGAAAAAGCAAGATAAAATGTACTTTAGATTCTCCTTATTGGCAAAGTTACATGTAGTTTAGCAGGAATTAATTTTTTATCCCCAAACAACACGGCTGGATTTTAAACCGTTAGAGAAATTTAATTATCACATATGTCAAGAAATGACAAAGGATACAATAGTCATAGAAGAGAATAATAAACCTCTCTGTCATATCACACAATAAAATTATTATCATTTATTACATCTATAACAGGGTAGGTGCTGTGTACCCAAAGAGGAACAATAAATCCTTGTTTTAATTTAGCTGTAACAAAAACTATATTATATACCCAAATAAACAAGTACAGGCTACAGAAATGAACCTTTCTGAAAACTGGCTACAAATAATATAATGTGTTAGACAAGAGTACATGTAAAATTACATTAGCAATCAATCCCTTAAAGCATTTATGTCCAAACAAAGATAACTTAAAATGCTTACCACAATGACATGCGTGACAAATGAGAGAGAGTTATCGCCTGACATCAGAGTCCGTAAAAGAACTCCAGTTGTACAGTAAGTCAACAATGTTTTTGGAGATATTCTACATGAAAAGAAAGTGCAAACAAGAGTGGAGTGGTTATAACAAACGTCTTTCCCCATCCACGTTATATTAAATAAATCAACCACAACTTGCTGATTCCAACAATGATTAATTACACTTTTTGGGATGTACAGTATTAGTTGCCTGATTATTTAATGAACCAGACAAGATTTTTCCATTGGTTAGATACTGTCCATATCTTGCATTCTTGGCTATGTTGTGGTTCAAATTTCTCTTTAGTTTGCAAATTTTTAATGAATCTGACAGAGGGAAATAAAAATTAAACTGGTTCGAAAATTGTCAAATCAAAGAACAATTTAAACCACAACAGCTAAGTTAAAGGTTAAGTGTACTACAACCCAAACCAGTGTAGAATTTGCATGTCAAAAACTCTTCATACAGAGAGAACTTGGCAACAAAACTACTGTATTTAGACACTTTCATTTTGAGGTACTTTTTTGGTACCATGGACAAATAGAACCCCACCCTCCCCTACCCGCCTCCAGTCAATGTTGTGTTTTGTTCCCCATAAACTATCTGACCAGTGGTGCAAGAATGAATAAAGGAGGGGGAGGTGACATTTTTAATATTCATAGTAGAAGTAAGAAAATAAGTGGAAGAAGTTTTTTCAAAGTGTCTCAACTATTTTTGACACCTAATATATATACCAGCATACCTGTTATCAAGCCTTATTTGATAGCCAACAGTCTGCCCCAGTCTCTCTCCTCTTTCTGTTGCTACTCTCTCACTGACTGATAACGCAGAGATCCTCCGAGGTTGAGTACAAACTATTCGGCATGGTGTGGACTGGGCACTAGCATCTTCTAGTATAAACTGTGGTACCTATAGAATAATAAAAAAAATATTTAGCAGTGAAATGAAGAAATGATCCTTAAATTATAAAATGATGAGTTCAGTTAATGCCATGTATGTAACAAATAATTCCTGATACACAATTCAATGCCTCATTAAACAGGTTTTGAACCCACAACCTTTGTCAGAGTTCCCATTAACGCACAGGTGTGCGTCATATACGCACAAAAAATGAAAAGGACGCACTGTTTTTTGCCAAAGTGCGTCCTTGGGACGCAGGAAAAAAAGTTCAGACTAGTTAGGAGACTGGGTCTAGTGGGCCCTACCCAAACGTCTTTGCGATCATCTTAGCATGTGCTTCGGTGAGCCCCCATTTTGTCACTCGTCATGTCAAAACAAAATACTTTATTCGAAATTGTTGAGCCTTCAACGTTGAGAAAACCTGAAAAAAAGGAAACCTGAAAGTGATACAGATCTCCGGGAAGATGCACAAAATCGAATTCATGGACCTTTAAGAAATAAAATGTGCCCAAGTGCAGTTGAATGTAAGATGCACATTTCTTATGCATCACATTTGGACGAGGAAAGTGTTTGTGACAGAGCATTAAAGAAATTCCAGGATATGAAGAAAAGAAGAAAGTAATACGGTACTAAATTGTATAATACAAAATGAGACTTCACATATACCTCACATTGCAACTTTTAGTTTAATATTATTTTTATGTTATATAATCTTAACTAAAACAAGGACTAGGGCGAGGCTCTAGTAATATAATAAGTATGTTGAGTTGGCATTAAGAAACATGAGGGACACACTTTTATTCCAAAAATAAAGCTTTATTAATCCTGTTACCATCTGGCCTTGGTTTCTGTCTCTGTGTTTGAAACAATAAAATTAGTAATAAGCAGCGGACCCTTGAAAAGCAAAAAGGACCCCCAACTTTTTGGAACTGGGGGTCCCAAGGACCCTTAACTTTCAAAACTAGTGGGAACTCTGCTTTGTATGAACATTAAACCCACGCAATGATATGCATGTCAGTGTTCTCAAATGAACTTGTAACCCACAACAGTTACATTCTGTGAGGGCTGTCACTAGTTAGTGATACAACAGTGCAATAGACCTTATGAAACAAAATTAGCAAGGCCTGTTGGCCATGTACAAAGTGTTATGCCTCAATGCAAAAATGGAACAGTTGATAAAAAAGTATTGAGAACCTTACAAGTAGATTTCTGATCTATTTATTTACCTGAGTTGTCTTTCCAGACCCTGTCTCACCAGATATTAGAACAATCTGAACAGACAAAATGGAACAAAAAGAACTTACATGTAACTTTGAATAAAGAAAAGAGATTGTGTACAAAATGGCCTATTTTGGAGTTCAGAAGTACAGAAACTTGGCAAAATTCTCAATAACTCATTTTGCATGGAAAGGAACGGTCACATGCACTCAGATCACAGAAAGTCCACATGGCTGGAACTTAATCTGGCTTTTGAGACCTGTGTACTCTCACTAAACTAAAGTAGAATAAAAACGTTTTGAAATCAGAATAAAAGAAAAAACACAGTGGCAGAGAGCACATTTTAACTGACACACTGACCAGTTGATCAACTGTTGTGCTTTCAAAACATGTTAAATAATTATTTTATGTTACACCAAAGTGCTGGAGAACTGTCAAGCAAACAGACATTTATACATTAAAATTGCTGGATATGTTTTGTTTTGACACAGAGTATTTACATTTGGAGAAAGACAATACCTGATTCTCGGATATAAGTTTTAAAATCTGCTCTCGCAGTTCAGAAATTGGTAGAGACTTGCGGAATGACAATAATTCATTCTCCTTCACCACAGGTGGAATAGCAGGAGTGTTGTTATTAAGTTTGCCAACAACTTTATTCTCCCTTGAACTGCGACCTAGTAAAGGGAAAAGTAAATTAAAGGCCTAATAGTGTTGTTACAGTTACTTTCTTCTATATATGCGTATCCATTCAAGGATGTTCGCGCAAAAATCTTATAACATTGATTTTTTTTTATAAAACCTTAGCTACAACTAGGCAACAAGTAACTCATGTCAGAAATGCAAAAAAATAGTGGGGTTACCGACTTCGTTCCTGAAAGACCACCTTATATTGAAAAATTGGTCTTCCTTACTTGATATGGCCCCAATGTCTGTATTTGTCTAAAATTATTGCAAATGAATATCTACTGAGAATGGAACTTCCCCTGCCAAATTTTATGAGTGGGTTTATTAAGCAAATTAAATCAACTGATCATGTCCCTTAAACCTTTAAGCCCTAAGAGTGATCAGCATTAAATTTCTCCTTGTAATATCAATGCCTTATCAATCAAAAAGGTCATGAGAATTAAGGACATGATCACACAAGATGAATTCTCTTGATAAACAATTTCTCCCCACTACTTGTATAGGAAATGTATAGGGACAAGAAATGAGAATTTAAATTTTGATATTAGGGCCTTAAGGGTTAAAGTAAACCTAATTTTTAGAGGAGAGTATTTGCAAACCCTGACAGCTGCAAGTTGGCAGAATTCGATGTTTTATGGTTAGAAAAATCAGATTTTTTTTTAACTTCCTACATTGAATTTTTGTTTATTTTTTCACTATTTGTAGAGAATTAGAAAAGAAAAGTATCCAGCCTAAAGTAAGTAAGGGTCACTGACCACCTAAGCGAGTTAAATCTAAGCAAAGTTAACATGAATTGCCTGCGCTGTAAGGATGCGCGTAAACAATTAGCATGAATGTCTTTAAGATCAGCTTACTGTATGTTAACAAAGGTATCATAATGTCACAGAAATGTAGGATGGCTTTACTTTACAAAAGAAATAGAAAAAGGTTTATTGGCCTCACTACACAGATTTAAAATCAACCATCATGTAAATAAAGTTGTGCATTAATAAAAAATATAATAAATGTATTCATTGCAAGCACATATTATTAAAGAAATATTATTAAACTTTCTGGGTATGTTGTGGTTCAAATTTTTCTTTGGTTTGATTTTTGTTTTTCTTTGTCTCAGGTTGTGATATTGAATCTGACACAAACAGAAATAACAATTAAACTGGTTTAAAAATTTTCAAACCAAAGAAAATTTCAAACCACAACATGTATATCACACAGTTTAACCATCTGACATGTATAGGCACTGGTCAACCAACAAATATGCTACACAGTATCCCAACAAATGTGTTCCTTAGAATTTTTAATACCAACCTGTATCAAATGTCACTGTAGATCTTTCAGTTTTGGGTTGTAATTCTTGCCTTTCCTTGACGTTTAAAGGAAACTTCTTTGATAGATGTTCAATTTGTTGAATAGCATTGCTTGAGAGCTTCAAAATGCTGTTACAAGTTCCAGTAGTGACATCTTTTTTAGTTACTGTGAGATATCTATTGCTTCCTTTCCTAAAAACATTACAATCTGATTAATTTGCTTAAAAAACATAAAACACTGTGCTGACATACAGTCGAAACTCTCATAAGCGACACCCTTGGGACCAAGGGTAACACTTATCCTAGTGTCCACTTACGGGAGGTGTCCACTTACGGGAGGTTGAAAAAAAAATAGTGTACTAAAGGGCGTATAATGCAACAGTACATGTCTTTTAAAGCTTTTAAGACCACTTGTAATTGTATTTTCCATCACAGGGTTGTTGGATGTTGCTTTTTATATTACACATAAATTGAACATTAATTTAAAAACTTCAGTTCAAGATTGAAAGATTTGCCTCTAAATAAATGCACATATCTGTGAAGCTCTCTCGTATTGTAGTCACACAAACTGATGTAAGCCATTTAAAAACAGTAACATACTCAATCCACCATGTTTCGGAGGTGATCAGAACAGAAGAAGTACATATTTTATCTACATTGTATGTAGTTATTTTCTAAAATGCAAAGTGTCCTTAGGTAAAAAGAAACTATCGATGAGTGTCTGCTTTCACGGTTCCCTGATTTAAGGTCTCTTAAGATATCCGACATCTTGGAATCTAAATGACTAGTTACCTACATGTAACTGTACTGTTTAGACTCACACTTCACTTTTGTTTAGGTCAAGCATAATTAAAACCATTAAAACCGAACCTATTTTGGTAGAAGTGTTCCTGATATAGTTTACTGTCCGCTTTAACATGGGAGGTTATTTTAGACTCTGTGGACCCTGAATAGGAAATAGGTGTCCGTGTCTGCTTACAGGAGGTTAAAAATGTAGTGTTGGAGAAGAAAAATTACCAGTTTTGTGTCTGCTGAAGGGAGGTGTCTGCTTACGGGAGAGATCTGTTAGTGGAGGTTCGACTGTACTAATTTACAACACATTTTGTTATAGACACCTCCATATTACAAGTAACTAAACACCCTTGATCCCAAGGAGACTAAATTTGGTGATAAATAAGGAGAGATGGTGAATTTTAAGATAGGTGATGAAATGAGACTTTTTTCCCTTTGTCCCATGCCCCTGACATGACTGACATTACATCTTTCTCAATTTTGTTACCAAGTTTAAAATTTCCCATCTTTCTTTTTTATCACCACACATGACCCTTTTGACATTGTTGATCCTAGCAGTACGCAGGACGCATGTCATACATGAACCTAGTATATGGCCTACCTCGCCACGAGTCTCTTATAGCTCAGTGGTTAGAGCATCTGACCGGTGTGTGAACCTAGTATATGGCCTAGCTTGCCACGAGTCTCTTATAGCTCAGTGGTTAGAGCATCTGACCGGTGTGTGAACCTAGTATATGGCCTAGCTTGCCACGAGTCTCTCGTAGCTCAGTGGGTAGAGCATCTGACCGGTGTGTGAACCTAGTATATGGCCCAGCTTGCCACGAGTCTCTTATAGCTCAGTGGTTAGAGCATCTGACTGCTGTGTGAACCTAGTATATGGCCTAGCTTGCCACGAGTCTCTCGTAGCTCAGTGGTTAGAGCATCTGACCGGTGTGTGAACCTAGTATATGGCCTAGCTTGCCACGAGTGTCTCGTAGCTCAGTGGTTAGAGCATCTGACCGGTGTGTGAACCTAGTATATGGCCTAGCTCGCCACAACTCTCTCATAGCTCAGTGGTTAGAGCATCCGACCAATGTAAGGAACATCATGGTTCAATTTTTGTTGGGGACTCAGATTTTGTTTTTGTCCCAAGCTTATGACACAATGAACATTTTGTCTTTCTGAAGACCAAATGTTAAGTAATCTGTCCTTCTCCACTGTCAATATCAATATTGCACCATAATGTCCTTTTACATTACATGTTATTATCACCTTCACATGGACAAAAATGCTCAGGGCTGTGATTAAGTTTTGAGATAGCTGGTTAGACAAGAAACATAGGCAGTCATTAACTCAAGATTAGCCTTTCATGGCTATTTTCCTTCAGTCATTTTCAAACTTTGAGTTGCTAGTCATCTTCACTGCAGTTGCCAGCCACAACCCTGAATGATTTGTTTTTTCAATGATCCTTGCCAGAAACTTAACACGCAAATGGAAAATCCTTGGTGAATATAACTGATCCTGCAAGACCTGGAGATAACAAACCCCAAGTGCAGGAATTACTTAGCCCTTTCTATTCCAGACAAAAGTGTAAATTAAATTTAACAGCTTACCCTTTGCTTTTTGTTTTGAGTCCAAGGTTTTGGCACAGTCTGTGTACATATGCTCTCTCCACAGATGTGAATGATGAAGGTAACTCTAATACTGAGGTGTAAAAAAGGAACATATGAATATTTTTATGAGGATTTTTTTCGGGGGGGGGGGGGGGGGGGGCGGGGGGGGGGGGGTGGGCGAGGGGGGTATTATTACTTTAACTTATATCAAAATATATCTATCATCTAAACTTTCCTCATGAATATTAATGTAATGTCATGCATCTAAACTAAGATATCGAACAAATAAACTTTAAGTTCTGAAAAATTTCAAGCACTAGCTGTTTTCTGTTTTCTTTTGAAGCGTTCAACAACATCTGCTACTGAGTGTTTAAAATATTTTTTGTCAAAGAACAATGACCTTATTAATGGGCGTGCAAAATGCATTAACAACACTTTGCAATGACACAAAGACAAGCGTCGTACCTTTCTGCTTCTCTTCAAAGCGGAATCGATCAATAGCGATTTTAACAGCAATCTTAAACTCCTCTTTAACACAAATTTCTGGCTGCTTTCTCTTTGATGGCCCGGTGGCCGCCATCTTGGATATCGTCGGCTACACTTTGTGTGAGCGTACATGATGAGTATCTTGCCCGCTGATCGTCTAAGGCTCAATATACCACCCCTCCCTAGTGAAATGTTTTGCTACACGTGACAACATGGCGGATAGAAGTGTTTGAAATACACTATATTTTAAGCTGCTTGTACGGAATAAGAAAGAGATTAGTGGCATGAAACGAAAAATCGAAGCTGCAGGGGACTCTGTTGGAGTGAATAATGCTGCCAGAAAGGTAAAATCGAAGCCAAGAAAGTTTGCTCAATATGGTGAAACTGTTTGAGTCAGTTTCAAAACTCCACGTGTTGTTTTCCCAATTATGTTGTTGTTGTTGTTAATAATTTGCTGATGTTCTAGATATGGAGAGCTGTTCAATAGCGTGATTGTATGATAGATAACATAAATTTGAAAGAACTAATGCAAGCTATAAGGAGACCTTTCTCAATAGATAAGCTTACAATACAGTGTACATCAACAGCTGTTCTGCTGGTGATGATGATGATGACGACGACGATGATTTTCTTTAATTGTTTTAGAAAACAGCTGTTGAGAATGGGGAAGGCTATCACAGAAAAACCACAAGCTACAAGGACAGTCTGTACCGCCCTCCCACTAGTGAGGAGATTAATGCTCTCAAAGAAACAGAGAACCTGTTCAAGTCCAGTCTTTTTCGTATGCAGGTTGGTATAGTTGGTAATAATTTGGTAATATAATAAGTAATCTATTTACTTTTTTTTCCCACTTTGACCACTTCTTAATATCCTGTATAGTCTTTCGACTGCTAGGATTATGTATATATTTACGTGCAGGGTTTAGCCAGGAAAACTAGGCTTGAACATCTGAGGTGCTTAGAACAACAGCAAAGGCATTCTATTAACAGCATTATAGAAAAAAAACATTAAGTATGACTAAAATCTGGGTTCATAAAGTCAAGTTGAATTACATTGAACCAAACCCTGGCGGACCAGTCTTTTGGTAAAAAAGTCCAAGCTGATAAGTCACTTGTTATGATCGTTTTCTTGCTTTTCTAGATAACTGAGCTTCTCTCTGAAGTACAACCAAAGAAGAACAGAAACAAAGCCCTTGATGAAGTTTTACATGAACTGAATACCCTACTGTTATCTTTACCTGATGGCAAAAAGGAACATGAGGTACTGTACATGTATATGTTGTAGGTTAAAATTATTTTTTATTTTCCTTTGTCCAAGATTTACATGTATTAACATAATCTCAGACAAAAGAAAATAAAAATTAACCTAGTTTGAAATAATTTTAACCTACAGCTGTATAACATAAACATATAATTTTGAACATTTAATTCATTGACTTATCAGAATGCTTACACATCTTTACAAGATGAAACTGATCATATGTCACGAGTGTGGGACAAGGTAAAAAAAAAACTAAGTCCCTGGCAGGAATTGAACCCATGCCTGCTGATAACTGGTTGGATGCTCAATCCAGTGAGCTAACCTGCACTTGCTGAGTGCTGAGGCTTACTTCATTCAAATATGTTGTAGGAGGGAAGAGGACAGCAAGATGTCCACTTTTATTTGAATCTTTGTCTTCATTTATTCAGCAACTAGAGGATGGCAAGGTACACTGTGCAAATAAACCTTAAATCATGTGACAAATTAACTGTCATGCTGGTCGCAGTCACCTTTTTGAAATCCTCATTATATTCCCTCCTCTTCTTCCATCTTCAACTGTCCTGGTGTGTTACCTCTTTGTTACAATGTCAGGACAATGATCATACAAATACATTCATTTGGCTGTTTTAGTTTAAATGATGTTTTTGACCCAAATTCTGGGACCATTAAAATTAATAGTCATCATTGGAAACCAGTTGAAACCTCACACTCGTTTTTGAAATAATTATAACTTCTAATATGAAATAGTAATATTGTGGTTTTGTTGTAGGTATCAGATCATTCATGGCTTCCAAGAGGAACCAAATTTCCCCTGCCATCTTCCCCTGCTCCAGTTAAAGGAAAGTTCTGTTTTCATAGACCTGTGAGTGTTAAAGTTGTGGGAAGTTATCTTCTTGGCACTGTAACAAAACCAGATTTGAATGTGGATATTGCAGTTCAAATGCCTAAGGTAAGTCCACAACCTATACTAACCATTTTTACTCCCAAAGTTAATATAATGGCACCTGGCACTAGCTTCTTTTGGATACCACCTGTCCAGCACTTAACATAAAGTCCCAAAAGTATCGGCCCAGGCTCCGTTACTTTTGAAATTAGCAGTCCCTAGCAACTTTTGTGTAGCAGCTACTTTCTGACTGTGCGCAAACAATCCATTCCAAGTTACTTGGATGTTCTAATGCAAAAATGACAGGAAGCACCATTGTCAACACCAGAATTCTAAGTATTTTTGTGGGGTGCTTTTGAGAGAATAATAGTTGACTTTCTTTTACATCAGGCCATACATGTACATGTAAGCACAAAGCGACCATTTTATCCATGTTATACAAGAAAGGCTACAAAATGTTATGTGACATCATACTCATGTTAGGATTACAGTGTAGCTGATCGAGAAAAGGTTATACAATGTACAACCAATCAGTGTGTGCATTACAGTTGTATGTGTATACAATTCTCTGTTTTTCTTCTACCTTAGGAATGTTTTCAACCAAAGGATTATTTAAACCTCAGATACCATCACAAGCGAGCACTCTACCTGTCAATCATAGCATCACATTTGACAAAGAGCTCTTTGTTTGAGAGTGTCAAGTTTGGTCACATGAATGGAGACGTGTTGAAGCCAATTCTGCTTCTTAAACCCAAAGGTTAGCAATAGTATAAAAAAATGATCAGTGAAAATTTGCTTTGCATTATACTGGTATGCAAACTGAATATAACAATTATTATGTTCATCGCTGCTGTCAACTTTTTCTAACAACAACTGTCCAACAGACCTATAATTTGATAACTCTCAAATGTGATCTTTTGACCCATTGCAGAGATAGAAATTTAATTTTGACAGCACCCATTATTTGGGCGAGTGACTTTCAGAACTGCGCAAAAAAAATGTATAATTCGTACTTGCCCAAGAATAGGGGAGCAGGGGTGGTATAGTGGAGGGAGCAGGGGTGGTATAGTGGTGAGAGCACTCACCTCCCACCAATGTGGCCCGGGTTTGATTCTCGGACCCGGCGTCATATGTGGGTTGAGTTTGTGATTGGTTCTCTCCTTGCTCCAAGAGGTTTTTCTCCGGGTACTTCGGTTTTCCCCTCTCCTCAAAAACCAACATTCTTAATTCCAATTCGATCTGGAAAGAGGACCTGCTTGAAAACCAGCTACAGCTGATGCGGCTTTCCTCTCTGAATATAGTTTTTTTTATTTGACACTACCTGGGCAAGTGGGCAAGTGCCAATTACCATCCCTTCACTGGACTAAGCTTTGTTTTCTGAGGCATCTGCAAAAAAAAATTCACTTTTGGCAACAGAACTGTTGGTTGAGTTCGAAACTTGAGAGTCTTGTGTTAATGAAAGATGGCACATTGAATTTGAACATTAAACTCACCTTCAAAAAATAAAGTTGGACTATAATAATTATTGGTAATGCTCAGATGTACATGTCACTAACCCTTGATATCTGTTATAGGTAAAGCAGGAAAGCAGTTTATCATCAGATTGCACCTGTGTTTATCAGAGGGTACATTTAAGCCTCAGAGGTTTGCCCCCAATAAGAATAACATCAGACAAAACTGGTTCAAGGCTAAAGAGGGCATGGCAGATGATGGCGCTGGTGAGTTGTTCAAAATGATTCTCCAGTTTCAAATAATTTTTTTAGGTGTGGCAATACAGATGTTTGCAGTACATGTATTTGCATTTTTTTTTATTGAATGCAATTATTATTATTATCATACATGTTCTAGTTGCTCTGTGCTCCTAAGCTGGACTTGTAGGCGTTTAAGTAACAAGTAGCTTGAAGTCATCTGTAAAGAAAGAAAAAGCCACCAGGGAAGAAAGCCAATGCAGTGGACTGCTCATGTCACATCATGTTCCCCAATGTCACCCATTGTCAGAGTTCACTTTGATTTTCCTAGAAAGATTTTTGTAGAAGGATCTGTCAGAAGGGTTAACCCTTATGCACTAGCTGTATTGGGTTTCTGCCTTGCTGAACATTTTTCTAGGTTCTCGTGATCAGTTTCCATTCCTTTATGAAGCTGTCATTGAAGACTGATCTTAGAACATTTTATATTTTTAGACACAGGCTCACCAACCCCACATTACAATGCATCAGTGTTGTCGGACATGATTCTTGAGAAGCATCTGCACCACTTGTACAAATGCCTGGTAGATTTCCCAGGAATGAAAGATGCTGTGGCTCTCATCAAAGTTTGGCTACATCAGAGAGAATTTGATCAGGTTTGTTTTCTTTTGGTTACAGAGCATGAATGACGTAAAAAGACAGAAAGTGATGCAGAACCAAAACAAGGCTAAAATGTAATCATACCTCACAACAAATAAAAGAAATGCATTGTGTGGCATTACTTGTAGAAGGATTAAAAAAAGTTGCAGTGTAAAATATTTATTTGTATTATATAAAGCAAGGTAAACTTAAAACAAAGGAAAGCCTGTCTGTTTTCATTTATACAAACTAAAAAAGGTTAAGAGGGCTGTAATAGCTAAAATCAGTCAAAAAGAATTCTTATTCAAGGTGTTCAGATATTTTCCAAGTATACACTGTAAGACTGGGCAATTTCCCCAAAGATCCTGGCCAAGTTTTTTCACATTTTTCAGTCATGTGATAAATCTTTTATTAACTATGCTCGGGACTGCACAGCTGGGAGGCCCTCTCCCAGTCGGCCCTCGCACTTGGTTAATAATACAGATAATTACAATTTATCAGATGGATAATAGATAATTAAAATTGAAGGGCCGAGAGCATGTCCAGCCTATATGACTTTTTAGGCCTTTTTTTATTTTTTCTTGCTCAGATTTGTTCAATTTTGGCATGTGAACTAGAAATTAGTTGCAAAACATTGTTCCGAATTTTTTTCTGTTGTTTTTTCTGTCGTTTTCGAGAAATACCGTATGCAAAAAAAAAAAATCAATCAATCAAAGGCTCCTATTGCAACACGACTCGTTTCTTTGAGAAGTGCTAGAGACTCAAGGATTTCCGGACTTAATGATGTCTTTCAATCACCGGACGGGCCTCATACATGTTGGCTTACACACACGCTACAGAGGCGATGTGTTGCCGTAGTGAGCTCACGATAGATAAGCGAGCCAGGTGTGCGTAAATAACGGTATTTTCGTTTAGTTGTTGGCACTGGTCAGAAATATTGCAGTCGCATATTCTCACGGCCAAACTGCTTTCAAATGGCTTCGAAATTGCGCTCTGAATGTACCGTCAAAGCACTGGAGGGCCAGAACTCTGCTTTTTTCAGGTGAAATTGGTCAAATTCCTTAGGGTTAGTGTAAATTCGACAAGGGCTTGTGATATTATTCGTTGTACGATAAAATGAGGCTATTCTGAGCGAGAAAAAATAAAAAAAGGCCTAAAAAGTCATATAGGCTGGACATGCTCTCAGCCCTTCAATTTATCTGACCTATTAACATTTTCATTACTCTCTCCAGTATTGAGACACCTATTAACTGATAAATTTTCTAAAATCTGTTTCTTTCATCCCTACAGGGTGCAGGGTGTTGTGGAGGGTTTTTGGTGTCCATGTTTATTGCTCATTTATTATCAGTTAAGAAGGTCAATAAACACATGAGCTCATATCAAATTGTGAGAGTTCTCCTCCAGTTCTTGGGTAAGTAATCAAGATACAATTTCAATTTGAATTTCAACCAGGACTTAATTGCTAGTTCTTTGTAATTAACTCAAAAATGCACTCACAACAAAACCACTTTGCCTCCTCCCTTATGCTCTATTTACCGGTACATGTACATGTATACCATCCAACTCCTTGATCACATAATGAGTTAACTATTGAAGTTATTTGCTAGACAGCACTGCAGTTGTTCAAAGTCTAATATACCCTTGTATTGGCTCATATATGCTAGGTACAACTGACTGGACAAACAATGGAATCATTATGACCACAGAGGAGAGAGAAGACAGTAATTTGGTAAGATGGTTGTCTCTTCTCTACACCCACACTCTCAATCATCTTAAAGACAAACTTCTGGGCACTTTTTTGTTTATGGCCATCATTTCTAAGGTGCATGAAATGAGTTAATGACTTGGATATTTAGACACAAATTAGCCTCAAATGTCTGGGGCATACCCCAGGGGGTAGAGGATCACACATGGAATTGACTGATACAGTATAATAGTACAGCTGTAAGTTACTTGAGCTGGTACTCACCCTATGCCCCTCAGTGGTTAACAGTCAAAAATCAAAAGATAAGACTAAGATCAAATGAAGGGCCGAGAGCATGTCCAGCCTATATGACTTTTTAGGCCTTTTTTTATTTTTTCTCGCTCAGAATAGCTCAGAATAGCCTCATTTTATCGTATAGCGAATAATATCACAAGCCCTTGTCGAATTTGCACTAACCCTAAGGAATTTGACCAATTTCACCTGAAAAAAGCAGAGTTCTGGCCCTCCAGTGCTTTGATGGTACATTCAGAGCGCAATTTCGAAGCCATTTGAAAGCAGTTTGGCCCTGAGAATACGCGACTGCAATACTTCTGACCAGTGCCAACAACTAAACGAAAATACCGTTATTTACGCACGCCTGGCTCGCTTATCTATCGTGAGCTCACTACGGCAACACATCGCCTCTGTAGCGTGTGTGTAAGCCAACGTGTATGAGGCCCGTCCGGTGATTGAAAGACATCATTAAGTCCGGAAATCCTTGAGTCTCTAGCACTTCTCAAAGAAACGAGTCGTGTTTCTTGTCCTTCCTTGTGTCTGAAGCGCCATTTAGCGCTCGAGGTGAAAAACGGACCTTGGTCGGGAAGACGAGCCGGCGGGAAAGTCTGGAATCACTTCGGATCAGAAAAGGGGCAGCGTTGAGAGTTGTGGGCCATTTCCCATCCCGTGCCGTGGTGGAAATGCCCGATATCTGAAGTGCTTTGAGACTTATAGTATTTTGCAATAACTTTCGGGCGGGAACTCCATTTCAGTTTTGTTGTAGGATTTCCCGACATGCTTTGCGACCGTGGTAGATGGGTCCGCTGTGCATGGTCGGGCACTTGAAATACAGCTTTGGGCAGCTCGAAGTGAGTTATTGCTGGCCGGCGGGAAGACGTTTCGCATTTGGAGTCTTTAATGCAACATTAAATTCGATCTAAAAGGATTTTGAAATTGAGATACGCGTTTTGATGCGTATCAACCTTTTCATAATAAAACTTAGGCTGAAGTGAGCATGTGTTCGTCTGTGGTCTAGTGGTTTGGTCGGGGATTTGCGCTCGGACGGCTCTGGGTTCGAATCACGCTCAGCATCATTTTTTTTTTTTCTTTCTTTCTTCGAACTGGACATTATGAAAGTGATTTACTTTTTTTGCGTTCGTCAAAATTCCTTACGTTTAATTTTACAAAAATATCGAACCGTGTCAGTGCGAAAACAGAAGCTTACCGCAATATTGCATTACAATAGGAGCCTTTGATTGATTGATTTTTTTTTTTTTAATATGGTATTTCTCGAAAACGACGGGAAAAACAACGGAAAAAAATTCGGAACAATGTTTTGCAACTAATTTCTAGTTCACATGCCAAAATTGGACAAATCTGAGCAAGAAAAAATAAAAAAAGGCCTAAAAAGTCATATAGGCTGGACATGCTCTCGGCCCTTCAAATAATCCATGCTCAAGACAAATTTATAATATGACCCTGGGTTTTTTTGCCAAATATTGCAAATTTGTTTAAATTAGTTACAATTGTCTCTTGATTTCCCTATGAGTCTGAAATACATATGCATACATGTAGAATGCATTCACAAATACTGAAGTTTGGCAGAAAGCCTTAGAACCATGTTAGAATTTGATATAACAAACATGACCTTTGTGACATCACATATCACAGCATAGAAATAAATTATTATTGCTTTATCTTACAGTAAAACCAAATTAATGGTCATGTTATTATAATTTGCAGCCCTCCAAGGCAGATTTTCATTCTGCATTTGATGTGGTGTTTGTTGATCCATCTGGCCATCTTAACTTGTGCGCTGGAATGTCTGCAGCACAGTACAGAAGAGTAAGTGACTATTGTTTTAACATTTTAGAATTTTAACTAAATTTTCATAGAGACAATGTACATGTATTATTTACACTCAGTTTTTTTTTACACTTAGTTACAGCACGAAGCCAGATTATCAATGGAGTTTTTGGACAGTAGTTCTTTGGATGGCTTTGAAGTTCTCTTTATGAAACCCGTCCCATTCACACAAACATTTGATCAATTTTTGCAGTAAGTACAAACAATGACAAAATTAATTTAATTTTAAATCCTTATTGCAACATTTCTCACCCAATTTTTGCTACTTAAGGTTTTACCATTCCCCACCCTGTCTCTTGTCTGAATAGTTTTTTAAGTTAAGTTGCCCATAATTGCATTGGGCACCCCTCAATCCCTGGATGGGATGTCTATCACAAGGATTCCCCAGTATTTCGTTTGTTGGCACTCATTTATAAATACATTTAGATAAAACAACAACAACAATTTATTGACAGTAGTTAAAATAGAAACAATATTGATGGAGAAGCAATGTGTTTCTTGTCTCATGATTGCATAGAACAGGCTTCAAACCACTGTTTGTCGGGTCAAGAATTTGTACAGTCATACTAAAATGACATACAAAAAATTGCAAATGGTTTACAGGAAGTTGATTGCTTTATGATTCTTTTTTTGCAGAATTTCAAATATCAATTCACTGGAAGCCATCTGCCACAGGAATGACCTTGTGAGTCACCTGATTGATCATCCTGGAGACTGGACCCCAGTTATTGCTGATTGGCTACTTCACCTTGTCACCAGGGGCCTGGGAAAGAGAGTAGAGATGCTGTGTTATAAACCACAAGCTCCTTGCCAGGTAACTCAACATTCAATGTGACGAAAAAGACCAAAGCAATTTCAGCACGATGATAGTTTTCTTTATTGTTTGTCTCCAACGTAGTCACTTTAGAAGTGCATCATAACATTACGACTTGTTGGTCTTCATCTGGCGATGCAGTTAACTGGATGTGTAACACTCTACGTATGACAGTGGTTGTTTGTGATTTGTAGATTTGGATGGTTGTTATTCCTGTTAGAAATTGTTTCATTGGATGCAAAGCAAAGCTGCCAATCGGCTGTTGTGTTTCTTGATCGTAGGCATCCATGCTTCACAAATTTCAATTCAGTTATCCCTATTGATTTTGTTAGGGTGAAGTAAGTCTGATGAGGATGGCCTCGTGTGACAAAATAGTGATCATAAAAGAAAACTATTGTTTCAAATCAATACCCTGTTGCAACATGTAACAATAGTTTTTTTTCATCTTACACAGTGGCCTGTTAACAAAGCCCCGCCATCTATAAGCCAGTCCAGCCTTACTCTGGGTTTGATGCTGAACTCTGATCATGCAAATGCCATCCTTGACACAGGGCCCCCAGCTGACAGTGAAGAGGTGAGTGGTTATTCTGTGGCAGTACTTTTGCATGGTACCATTTGTTTTGCAATATTTTACAAAATGAAATTTAGAATTTTTTGTAAATTTTGATTTTTGGCACTCTTGGGTTAAAATGAAAAAGAAAAAGAAAAAGAAACGTGTTAAAGTATTAAGGGTAATGTTGTAAGGGAAGTGTTAAAATAACCCTTAATGTTAGCTTTAGTAACCATAAACAGTGCAATCTTGACTCATTGTTTATTTCATTTCCCTCGTGCCATGTAGGCCAAGTCTTTCCGCGCGTTTTGGGGAGAGAAGTCGGATTTACGCCGTTTTCAGGATGGATCAATTCTTGAGGCTGTTGTGTGGCCTTGCAACAGCATCGCTGAAAGACGAACCATCTGTGAGAGGATTATTAAACACCTTCTTCAGAGGTGAGCTTCTAAAATCTCTTCACCATGCTACGAGAACGTTGACATCTAGCATAAATCCTTTTTCCCTTTGTTTTCACCCAGACATGGTGGAGTGGACCCAGCATCACTCACCTTTGTAGCAAATCAGCTGGATTGTGTGCTACAGACTGCTGGCTCAACAGATAGTGGCACAGGTGATGAGCAGGCTCAGAGGGTGATCCAGGTGTATGACACTTTATGCAAACAGATCCGTGCACTGGACTTGCCGCTCAATGTCAACACTCTTCAGGGAATTAGTCCGGTTTTCAGGGGTGCAGAGGTACGGAAAAGGCTACTCTTGATTGGTCTGCAGTAAAAATATCAGACCAGTCATTATTCTGATGTCTCAAATCTATAAAGCGTCCTTAATTTTGCACGATTTAGGTGCTGTTTTGCGAGGCTTTTTTTTCTGCAACTTGCAACGCAACGCTGACAAGAGCTGTTATGAGATAAGTTGCAGATGAAATTGTGTGTGTGTAACACCCTCTCTTTGCAACTTGTCTCGCAACGAAAAATGCGTCAATGCAAGTTGCAGAAAAAGTTGAACACTTCTCTACTTTTTGCAACTTTGCAAGGCAAGTTGCGCACGTGTAACATGTAATCTGCAACTTGTCTCGCAATGCTTTTGTTAGCGTTTTGTTGCCTCGTGTAACAGCACCTGTACAGTAGTCTGTTTAAGTACATGAACGGGTGCCTTATCACTGATGAAGATTCAGCTAACCTCGCCTCAGCTGAAGCTTACACAAGAAATTACCCTTAAGCTCAAGAGAACGAGAGATGACAAGAGTTTGACCTGCTCTCTCTCTCTCGTTTGCCTCTTTAACTTTGGCATACTCTTATAGACTCTATGCGCTCTTAAACAGTTTGAACTCTTGTTAACTCGTCAACTTTTGTTCGCGTTTGGCCCGGGCTTTCTTCTAAGATATAGCGCTTGGTGCACTCCAATTTAATATATTGCGCTAAACTTAAATCAAGGGCAAGAAAATCCGGCCATATCTCCATGTCCTGCCAGTTAGTGTAGAACGTATTTACCCGCAGAGAGAGTCAATGGGTCAATTGTGTTTAGTTTGCACGTCTTGTTGCAAATTATTACATGTCGATCTGTTTGTCCTTTAGGTTTTCCCTCCAAGTCCTTGCTTTAAGAATAGTAAAACGAAACCATCTACAGATGATGGAAAGTTAGCGGGCAATGTGCTTGTTCCTTCGGATACGAAAAACACGTGTTGGTGTCCAGCGATGGAAGGTAATTATTCCCGCATTGTAGAATAAGACCTTGTTTCTTCTTTTCTTGCTTGAAATAAGCGGATTCTGTGAAATATCTATTCGCAATGGAACGGCTCATTTGTGACCCGAAACCCCAACCCTAGTCTTAAGGCTCTTACCTGCCCTTACGAATTTCCGAATCGATTCTGACTCCTATTGGGCGATTGTACTGTTAAAGTCGATTACTAAACGCATAGGGTAACTTTTTCGTCGATTCCTACAGGCAGGATTGAAAATTTTTGCAGAATCTGGCAGACAGGAATTATGATTTGCGGAATCTGCTGGGTAAAGGGTGTTGTTTTTGCAGATTTCTGCTGGTCGTTGACAAAATTCGCTGTGAACCTCATTTGTGAGCGGGGTGGGGGTGGGGGACTGTGTGCGAGGTCTAAAAGCAACAGGTGTAAGAGCCAACAGCGATGTAATCGCTTTACTCCTTACAGTTGTATTGCAGTTCGAGACAAGCGGTAAATGGCCTGACGATGTGACAGCCATCCAGCACATTAAAGCTGCATTTCACATCAGGCTGGCTGAGTTACTGAAGACGGAGTGTTCACTTGTAACTGCTGTGTCACCTAAATATGTGGATGTTCATAAGGTTAGCAAATGTAAAGATTTTGAGAAAGGTGTTATGTTTATCGCGTCACGGGCGTGGGACAAGAAAAAAATCCCCGACAGGAATGGAACCCATGACCTTTCGTAAACCGGTCGGATGCTCTGACCACTGAGCTACGATAGAGTCGTGGCGAGGTAGGCCATATACTAGGTTGATGTATGATATGCGTCCTGCGTACTGTTAGGATCAGCAATGTCGAAAGGGTCATGTGAGGAAGTAAAGAAAGATTGTAAATGTAAAGCTCGGTAATGATATGAGAAATCTTAGTTTGTAATGTTCGTCAACAACAACAACAAAACACTTTATTAAATAAGAAATATTGATTTAAATAGTACCTACCCACAAATAGTTGATTGTTACGAGCGTGGGACTAAGAAAGGATCTCGTTCATCATAATGTTGGAAGGCACAGTTCACAGTATCGACCTGGTTTGCTACTCGTTTATTGCTATTAATTATACTATTAATTACAAGCTAAGCGAGAGGTTTTACACACACGCTGAGTTAAGCCAATTCAGCTGAAACGACTTTCTTTAGACGAAACCACGAACAACAAGAGCTAAGATAGTTACCACTCTTGAAGCGTTGTAAAACTCCAAATCTCATATATGACCATTCGCTGAGCTAACGGCGCATTTTTTTCTTCAGGATGGCTTTGTATTCAGAATCAAGATAATGCATTACAGAGAAATGGTGCTACTTCAACAAAGTGACATCACTAAAGAACACAAAGCAAGTGACGAGAAGGCAGCTAAAGAACTAGAGAGGGAAATAGTACATCTACCAATCTTAACAAGTACACTTCATGGGTAGGCAAATAAATACAATAGCTGGGGTAACACGTTTCAACATTAACCTAGTAGGTAAATTCGAAATAGCAATAGCCGCAGCACGCTTCATTCAGTGCGTAAAAGCAAAACAACTCTTTGGCACGTGCGTTAGAAAATTAGCAGAACAACATTTATGCACGTGCGTTAAAATAGTTTAATTAGCAAACCAACATTTCGCACGTGCATTAAAATAGTTTAATTAGCAAAACAACATTTTGCACGTGCGTTAACATAGCTTAATTAGGAGATCAACATTTCTGCAAGTGCCTACATTTGTTTTGTTTTTATTTTTTCAAAAATGTTCAAATCAAACATGGTCACACACCAGTCATTTGGAGACTCTGGTACTCCCGCGGGCATGAGCGGGACATAGCGGAGAAAAGCGCCTCATTGTTGGCCTACTCCGGTAGACGGGGTGAAACACCTTCTGACACTTGATACGAAAAAGGCACAGACAACAGCGCGTGGCGCTAGTTGCATGTTTTTCCGCGCCTTGGCACCGGGTGCATGCATTTGTTCCGAGTTCTAATAAACCCATTGTTTAGTTGCGGGATAAGTCGCTCCAGCAAAATGACGATTTTGATCTCCACTTTGTTATTTAGTAAGAGAAGTTCATTCAAGCTAGGCGCATGTTATACTAATAGAGCAGTTTTCAATTGACTGTCGAAATTAATTACACAATTGCTTTGGTTTTGCATTGCTACGCTTTGTGATTGGCTAAAAAATCTCGCGCCACTTTCTCGACCAATCAGAAGTAAAACCAAAACCAATCGTGACTTGCTCGCACGCGTTTTCCCGCGCTTGGCGCCCGCGACATGTAATTGCTTCGAGCTCTGATTGGTTTATTGGATTGTTTACGACTGCTGTGATTGGTCAGAGTAATTACTTTGGTTTTGGTTTTACGACACTCAATTGAAAACTGCTCTAATTGTTTTCGACTGTTTTGTTTTAGTATTCAACAACAGTTCAGTGCATTTAGCGCAACTGTTCGCCTGGCCAAGCGATGGGTCTCTGCTCAACTGCTGTGTGATCACGTGACCGAAGAGTGTATTGAGTTACTGGTAGCTTCCCTGTTTCTCTCCCCAGCCCCCTTCACTCCTCCGAGGTAACATATGGCGTTCACTTTGTTTTATTTATTCTGTGGTAATGTGTATAGTGACACTGTTACTTTAACTGCACTGAGATATATAGAGGATATTACACGGTGGCGAGAAGATGTGAATTTTATGTTTTTGCCACTCCAACAACTTCAAGCTAACGAGTAATTTTCTTTTTTTTTTTTACTATATGGACGGGAGTGTTTTACCCGATTTTACAAAAAACAAACCAAGTTCATTCAGCAAAGTTTAAAAAGGCGGGAATCGTGACGTCGTTGCTCGATATGACCACTCGTGTTACATACAAAAAATACGCCACTCGGTTCCCGGATGTAGTGGTCGTATCGATTCTACGAGTGTTTTAGTTCCCGGTAAAACACTCCCGTCCATATATTAAAGAATGATATGAGGAAATGATCATCGCAATTATAACTTTTTGTGAAACTGTGAATAAATGCTAAAATCTCGTAAGTATGAATCCTATGAATACTTTGAGAGAAGGTTAATTGTGGAGCTTTTTTTAGTTCTAAAACCTCATTTTTTTGCAGGTCGGCCCTCGTTGGTTTTCTCCGATTTCTTCATCTTCTTTCGTCTACTGACTGGCATTCAACTCCTATCATTCTTAATTTTAACAACGACATTTCTGGTGAGTAAGATTCCGTCCCCTCCTCTCATGACTCTCATAGACGTATTTTATGCAATAAAACTTACGTGAAAAGTAAAGCTGATTCTCTTTTCTTTCTACAGTTGAGGAATACCAAGAAATAACTTCCAAGTTCTCAAATAACAGAGCACAACTCCCAGCTGTATTTATTGCTACTCCTAAAGACAAGTTTAATTCTTTGTGGACCAAGGATAAACCTTCCAAACAGGTCTGTTCTTAGTAAGACTTTGTGTTTGCAGGGCCACTTTTGTAGTTTGATTATAATGTAAGTGGACCAATAATTTGAATGTCGACGGTAAAAGCAGCCATTGAATGGAAGAAGGCGCGGGAAAACGTTTTCTTCTGATTGGTCGAGAACGTGGCGCGAGATTTATTAGCCAATCACAAAGCGTAGAAATGCAAAACCAAAGCAATTGTGTAATTACTTTCGATACTCAATTAAAAACTGCTCTATTATTTAGAGTTAACCTAGGAGTAGCACTAATCGGGCTTTGAACAACCGGGCCCTGATTGTCAGACGGTCCGAGGTCGTTCGTACACACTCCCTCCTCTCCCCGTCCGATGTCCTTTGTTTGAGGGCTTGTTCCTGACGTCACCTGACTGTTGAATATTTCCACCAATCAGATTACGTTCAGTCACATTCTTGAAATTCCTGATGGCTAAAAAACCTTCTAAAAACCACTCTGATTGGTGGAAATAATCAACGGTTGAATGACGTCAGGAACAAGCTCTCAAACAAAGGACACCAGAAGGGGAGGAGAGACCATCTGCGAATCAGGCTAGAGAAGTTGTTGATTGGTGATTGTATTGCCCTTTGCAGATTGTTAACAGACTGTCGTTGCTGGCGAGGGAGTCACATCCGATCTTGGAACGTCAGATTGAGACATGCGCTTTACAAACAACCGACTTCAAGGTAGGAAGGGTGTGATATAAGCTGGAACTCACATCTGGTGCGGTTTATTAAATCCCACAATTTTTAGAGCGACAAACTTTATGCGAATACAGCATCTATATCAAAAGTTGATGTGAATTATTTGTTTTGAAAGTTTTATTTTGAAACGTATCCAACGAGCAAAAAACGCTCTGCACTGAAAGTCAAAGTCGCGTTTTCAGTTTTCTGTGTTTTTTTTTTTTATGCATTTTTTGGTAGTTTCTTGGTGTTGCGTATGGTGTGATCACCAAATGACGTAAAAAAAAGATTCAAAAGACACTGAACAATACCCACACCACAACACAAAAGCTAACCAACAATGGCTTCCGCAACGCCAAGAACACCCCATTTTTTCGATGAAAATTACTGTCAATTTAGTGTCAAAGCCCATGGGACTGAGTGTAGGGAAGACTGATTCACTTGTCGGATGACTACTTTTCTTAGTACAACGGGCGGAGAGATATCGATAAACAGATAACGTTTACGTGGCTTCATCACCTTTTTTACTTCCTTGCTTCATCCTTCGCTACTACCACATTTCAGCTTGATTCCTATAAAACTAATACCCGAGCATGTGTTGGGTTTTTTTCTGTGATTTAACGAATGCATGTATCTCTTGATGCAGTATCAAGTTATGCTAACGCTCCTCGCATTTCTCTATTAACATCCTCAGCAAATCTTTCGTCCTCCTTTGGATCACTATGACGTCATCATTCACCTCCACAGCCGTCTCCTTCCTCGCGGAGCTCAGGCTCTTGACCGCGCAAAACATGTGACAGAATCAGCCTCGTTATCGCGTCACTCAGTTTTACTTCCGGTGGTCAACTTCGACCCTGTAGAGTTGTACATTAGAGAACTGAAGGTAGGAAAGAAACTTCTGAATGAAAACTTGGTTTGCCTTGTCTTTGCTTTTGCTTCCAGCTGTCAGGACTCTTCTGTAGAGGAAAAGTGGAGGGAGGTTTTCTAAATTCAGTGTTGTTAATTTTCCAGGAAGCTTTTTCGGACATCGCCCTGTTCTTTCATGATGCTTATGGAGGAAACTTTGTTGGAGTTGTTTGGAAGCCGCACAGTTTCATTCCAACACAGTTTAAGGTATAATTAACGTTTTTATCTTTCTAGTCTGATGCTATAAAAGTCAACTTCCTGACATTGTAGAATTTGTTGCTATGTTAAAACTTTCCCTGATATTTACCTACCAGATATTGTTTTGAAAAATGCAATAAAAATATAGGTTACCATGCTCACTAAAGTTGCCCTATTTATCCATGCAGTACTGCCTATCACGCGCGCGATTATTTGATCGGTTCACGTTATTTTCAAGGTAGCTTGAAGCATAGTTAAAATGGAAAACTATAATAGATATAATACTGTAAAGCACGGGTAACCTAAAATGACACTGCCTCAAAACGATCCTTGCGTGCTTGATCTCAAGGTCATAATTTTATGCCAGTAAGGTGTTAACGCGTTTTAGCGATAACTTTATTTCTTGACGAAGACATTTTTTTAAACTCTTTTATCTCAAAGCGGGTGATTGTAACAGTACAGTTATGCAATAAAAGAGATAGGTCACCCTGCTCATTTAGGAGGAAACGACCACTTATTCATTTGGCCAACTTATCCTCAAAGGAAACCCTCTTGGTTAAGACTGTGCGCGCTTGTGCTCGTGCTAATGACGCAGCAAATTTTGCGCAGTAGCGATGTGCAATGCAATACAAGGTATCACCTAAATATATAGCCTGTTCCAGGCTCTCAGATAGTGGGTGCGAGCGAAGAAAAAAACGAGGGAGGGGGGTGGGGGAAGGGGCGTTTTTTTTCTTCGCTACCAACATTTTTCGCTCGCCCCCACTATCTGAGAGCCTGGAACAGGCTACTAAATATATAAATAAATAAAAAAATAAACAACTTTTGTCTGTTTACAGCCGGGTTTTTTTGGAAATTGATGGAGCGAGTGCGATTTTCTTTCATTTCACTTACACGCCAGACAATCATATAAGAAATACCGAGTAGGTGAATAAAAGGAATAAGCAATGTCAAGATTTAATTCCTTGTCCTTTCTTTGAAATTCATTAGGTGCTACACGCGCAATACAAGATGCCTTTAGCCAACCCTCAACCAAATGAAAAGGTTGGTCACTGTAATAATATATGAAATACTGTTTACCAATTGAAGTGAGTTGTTTAAAGTTGGTGTCGACTCAAATGAAGTTATTACTTACTGCAGCCGGATAACAGTAGCTGACTTAATAGTGACTTCATAGGCAATGAATACTTTTATTTCAGTTATTATTTTAGCCATAACAAAAAAGACTTAAAAACAGAAAGCAAAGACAACGATGACATACGTGACATAAATAAATTTTAAAGTAAGTCTACAATACAAGTACATAAAAGAAAAAGGTAGGGACACCACAACAGCATAGCCAATAAATATTTAACAATTAGATTATAAGATTATGATTATTATTTCTGTCGTTCGTCCTTATCAACTATCACGCATAGAAATCAAAAGTGAATAATCTAATCGTTTTAGTATAAATCCACTCGACGTTCAAAACTTAACAACAAGACATGCTCGCGTTTTTATTGAATAATGACGGATATAAATAACCGCACACACTCACTTTCTACAACAGGATTAGATGGTGAGTAGCGTAGATAGAACGCTAGCAGATTTGTACTGATAGGTAGTATATGTAATAATGGCGATATGGTTTTATTTACAGTCCAAACACGTTTCCAGCTGGGTTGTCCCTAACATATCAGCAGTGTTGTCAGACTTTCAAACAATCGGAGAGGGATTGGTGAAGAAAATTGAAGTGTTGAATGCGTAAACGGAGCGGCTATCCAAACTTCAAACATCCAGTACAGAGAATAAAGAACTTTTTTCTACAAAGCTACATTGTAATGCTTTATATTTGTTGGGACTGTTCTCCCCCACCACCTCACTTCTCCCCCCCCCCCCCCCCCCCCCCCCCCCCCCTGAAAAATAGCATGACCTGTGGAATGCAAGACAGCAGGGCCCGCAGATACCACGCAGTTTTCAGGGCTAGGGTCCATTGTTGTGTTGTTTGTTCTATTGTTTTCTCAGCAAATCAGAGAAGACCTTGTAAGAGCTGCATACTCCCCGACAGCAGGAGCCAACGCCTGTAGACACTCGTGCCCGGTCCTTTTTTTTATCCCTCCTTGCACGCTCTAGAGGTCACGCGAGGGTTGCACTTTGGTGCAAGGGGCGGGGAGGGTTTTTTTTCCCTTCCTCTTCCCCTCCCCCCTCCTTCGCCTTCCAGCCTAACTCCCACACCCTTGGTCACATCTTTTGACTCGCCTCAACTCGACAATGTAGGATAGGTGTGTGCCGCTAAGCTTAAGGTTCTCAAATCCTGACCCTATTTAAGGGTAGAAAATCGAGATTTAATACCCTTTTTAATGCCCAGTTTTAACAGACCATATATTTTTCGTCGAAACAACCCTACCCTATCGGGCGGCACATACCTATATAGGGTATATAAGGGAGTACCCCCTCCCCCCTCCTCCCGGGGTTCGCACCCCAAATACGCCTGCTTTGCAGGCTTCGCGAGCACAAGTATTGCCACATCGCTCGCCTTAGCCTGCAGAACAGGCCTTATTTTTTTAAGCGCGGCAGGCGAGCGCGAAGCGCGAGACGAGGATAACGCCTGTTCTGCAGGCTACGCTCGCCTGTTGCAGGTGTTCACATAGTGGGGATCAACGTGAAGGAAAAAAGCGAGGAAACTCTGTCGCGGGATCGCAGGCCTCCTATCCATTACAGGCCACAGCTTTGAGTAGCAAGGAGCAATATTTTTTTTCAGTCATCCAGTCAGTACGTGACCTACAGTAGATCATTCACTGTAACGTCACATCGCAGTTAGCATAAAATGGGCTCATCCTAGGTGTAAGAACCTGTGAAACTCATGAGTGACGTAAAACAAAGAAAACAAAAGGCATAAAACAATAGAGTCAACTGGGAATGCAATACTACAAAGGTAAAAAACAAAGGAAAAAGTCACAGGTTCTTACACCGAGGTAAACCCATAAAATGTCTCAACATTTTGCCAAAGTTATCCAGCCACTCAGGAAATACAACCGGTAGCCAGTCCGGGATGGTTATCAAATTTGATAACCCATACCAAAATAAACCATTAGCCAATCGCTGCTCAGATGCGAGTTCACGTGACATGTTATCGAGACAATTATTTTTATCGACTGAAATTTGATTGCATGTTAAATTGTGGAATGAGAAAGGAACAAACTTGGTTTACGTTGAAAATTTTGAATATAAAAGTATTTTCCAGTGGTTATTTTCGAAAATTATTTCCCAGAGCTTCATGTTTTTCTTTGAGGTGTTTCAAGCGCCTGTATACTCAAGCAACAAATGTTCCCAGTGAATGTGACTCAATGAAAGTAGACAAGGATATTCTATAACAAAGCGTTTATTCATAGTTTAATAATATACAAGAAAAAATTACTCGATTCTGATTGGCTAAGAGCAGTGCAGTTCAAGTGTAACACCAGTGCAAATTACAAATCAAAAAAAAAAATTTTTTTTTTCTCTTTTTTTTTTTAGCTTGGCAAGAAAAAAAAAATTCCAAACAAAAATGGATGCAAATTTTTTCATGTATAATTATTAATAAGTAATCATACGGTTTTCTCGTTCAATTTGGGATTAATTTGCACTTGTGAGTTTTTCAAAAAGCTTTGAGCTTTTTGAAAAACTCACTCGTGCAAATTAATCCCAAATTGAACTCGAAACCATATGATTACCTATACTAACATCATTCACCTTACTGACAACCATTTCTTTTTACTTATTAAAATTGCCAACAGATAACTTCTTGTTGTTATCGCAAGCAATGGCTGTGAGATTTATATGAAAAAAAAATCACTTCAGATTCAATTGGAAAGTTACCAGATCTGCTCATATATCCTACTATTTGGAACCTTGCCCAAACAAATGATGGCAATAAAACACTTCTTTTAACCAAAATAATTCTCCTTTTTCAATATTTAATTCAGGGAATGTGAATAATAAAAACACAATACAATATTATTTATTCCACTTGTTAAAATAGTAATCAAAAAGTCAAATGCCCCATATCTACCCAAGTTCCCTACCCGGTGAGCTAAAAATTGATATTTAACAATACCCCTTTCTGAAAATTAATCCTTTTCCACAATAAGCTCCTAAAACCCCTTGAGTTATATTATTCAGAATTTAAATTTTGGGATTCAATGGTTCAAGTCAAACATTCTCTTATGTTCTTTATAATTCTTTGTTCCCTCTTTGATCAGACTCCAGTCTGTACACCCATTATTACCTTTTGAAGCTTGAATCCTAGTGTGATAACCCAAGCATAAGCACAAGCACATGGAAAACATATGAAAACCAGCGAGAGATAAGCATATACACATACATCCATGTGCTAATATATTCTTGTCCTTATTTAACAAGTTGAATCAGGCCTTACTATGCTCATTAATGACCAATAGGCAAACTTGAACATTAAAAACTAAACTATATTGTAATGTCAGTGCAGTTCCAGAAAATATCCATAACCACCCCAAGGGATGGCCATTGGAAATTCCGAGCAGGAAGGGGGTCGCAAAAGCCAAAACTTTTAAAGGAAAGGATGAAGCTAAACTGGAATTTCCAGACAGACAGGGGTTCAACCCAATAAACCCTCAGTGGGTGGGTGGGTGGGGGGGGGGGGGGGGGGGGGGGGGTATGGATATTTTCTGGAACATCTCATACTACCATCAATTACATGACTGTATAATGGTAATGTTGATAACTAACAAGCAACGACACATCCACTCAGGCAATTGATGGTAGCATAAAATGCAACCATTGGTTGTGCTTTCAACTTCAGACCAGGTTTATAATTGCTATTGAAGGGCACTGTAACATTGGTTACTTACAAAAACCTTGTCACTGCTCTGATAAATCATTGTCATCATATTGACCTTCCACAAATAAAATTTCACCAGTGTCCACATTCTGTTTGAGTTCTTCACAAACTTCATGGAAGAAAGAGATCAGGATTTCGTTTTTCAGAGGACTGTTTCCTCTTAAGTTCATGCATCTTAGTTTGGAGCACAACCTTGACATCTTCATCAGAGACAAGATTAATTTTCTCCTCTGCTCTCTGGAGTATTTCCGATTTGGTTGCATTCTTAACATCCTCTCCCTGAATTCTGTCTTCTTCAGTTGTGTACACAGTTTTTATGGGTACATCAGCTCTCAGCTTCCTTTCCACAAAGTGCTCAAGTGACAACTGCTTTCTATTTTCCTTAAGTGTGTCATCCATGTTCAAAAGGTGCACCACTAAGCGAAATGTGATGGTTGGGGTTTCCTAAGAAATACCTGAAATAAATTATATTGAAACAAAATTAAATTTACAAAGATAAATAGGCTGTTCCAGGCGTTCAGATAGTGGGGAAAGCACGAATAGTTGGGGAAGGTGCGAAGAAAAGCGAGCAAAACAAATACAGGGTTCCCTCGCCTCCTCTCCCCAGTCTTCCGGCATTTTTTCGCTCGCTTTTCTTCGCGCCTTCCCCAACTATTCGCGCTTTCCCCACTATCTGAACGCCTGGAACAGGCTAAAAGATAAATTACCAGTATATCAAAACCATTATTTAAAAAATGTACAGATATAGATTAAGAAATACTGTAGAAAAAAAATACAGACAAGAAAATGTAGTAGTATTTAGTTGTATCAATGTCAAAAACTCATTAAGGTCGCCATGCAACTTGTGCTTGCAAAACTACTGGCAAAACCCACTAAAATGCTCATTAAGATATTTAGATAATATCCTACAATAAACTCGCATCTCACTATTTTTACATTGATTAGTCTTGTCTCCGTGATTTGCCACTGTAACATGTTAATCCTTTTTTTATCAAATCTAATTGAGGAGACAAACATTTGCTCACCCTGTGACTTGTCCCCTCAATTCAAACTGCTATGGTTTGAGTGTTGATGGTTCCCTTGTGTAGTGACTTTGTGTAAACACAGAAGGGGACTTGTTATAGGAACTCTTGTGTCAACAAGAGATTCCAAAAACAGGATTTAACAGAGGATTGAATTCCAATGGGTTTCTTTTTTCAGATGTATGGACTACCATTAAGCTTTGATATACCAGCTACACAAGGAAAGTTGGTGATCAAATACTCAAGATAGCCTCTTATGGCTGTTGTCTTGTAGTCATTTTCAAACTGTGAGTAACCGGCCATCAACACTGCAGTTGTCAGTCATAACAGCCAGTTGCTGGCTACTAATAACGGTTGTCACGAAAACTCAGACCAGAAAAACTCAGACCTCAGACCCGGAAAACTCAACACATGCATGTGATGTTAGGCGTGTGCTTTATTGAGATTCAATGAACTTGATCTGACCAATATAGTGCACCCATTTCTTTCAACATCTTATAATGAGATTTATTACACGACTAAGACAGTTAGAGGGCCAATAACTAAAATCAACCAATCAGAATGCTCGATTGCCAGTCCAATATTCTCTAAGTATTGACCAGGCATTGTCCTGCATGATCCCGCGCGATCCTCCCACCGGCAGAAGTCGTGTAATAAATCTCTTATTTACCAAGCTTGCTCGGGACCGTACTGGGAGAATATCGGCCCTCTGTCTTTTCTGTACGGACCTCGCTGCGCTCGGTCTGTACTGTCAAGACCTCAGGCCGATATTCTCCCAGTAGGGCCCTCGCGCTTGGTCAATAAGATTATATAATGAACTTCATCTGACCAATGAGCACACCCATTTCTTTGAACATTTTATAATACAAAATACTGATTTTTCTTGTATCAGATTCAGATAAAAACAAGACAGAATTCCATAGCAGAATATGAGAACAAGAAGAAAGACTGTATCCTTTTCATTAAAAAAAAAAAACAAGACAAATTTTCAAAACCCACCTTTGTTTTTTAAGACAGCTAAAAAGAAGTTGGGCGTGAATAAAAGTTAGTGCATTGGACTTTAGATCCCAAGGTTGGTGATTTGAAGCCTGTTCTCAGTTCTCAGCCATGGTGTTGTTTCCTTAGACAAGAAACTTAATAAATGACTACCCACGACAAAATGGTAGGGGTAACACTGCGATGGACTTAAGCATCCCATCCAGGAAGAGAAGCAATAATCCTTAACTAGCTTCATGCTATGGAAACCAGTCGAAGCTCCATCCGAGTAGGCCACCTGTGCCTCATTTGCATTTTGACTATCTGTTATATTGATTATGCATTGCTATATTGTAATTTGGATGAGTCCTTAACTCTTAAATTACATGTAACTATGTAGACTGCTAGAAAACATGAAGGTCACAAATCACCTGAAAATGAGATTGTAAGTTTTAACAGGATGTAAAACATGACAGCTTTATTGCTAATCTAGTTTTGATTTCCTTTAGTTGTCTCCATTAATGCAATAATATTGTTTTAGTGTGCGATTGGAGGAAACTGCAGTTGAATCTTGCATGTTAACCCATTCGCTCCTACACCGGCCAAAACCGGCCGTACAAGACTCCACTGCTTTAAAAAATTGTAACTTTCTCAATCGTGCGAACATTGCCTTAACTAGCAGTTGTGAGCATTGACTAGAAAGTCCCTCAAATTGAGAAAACCAATAAATACAAAACAGTCAGCGATTTTTGCAGAATATCAGCGTTTGAATTTGGACAGTAACAAAAATGACCGTTTTTAACGTCATAGAAAAACAACAAAAATCAGGTTTATGGCTTTTTTTTTTTATTCAAATCATCGTGGCAAACCCAAAAGTCAACATTCACAGCAAAATTCAGTTCTAGTCCTAGCTTAGCAGTGAATTTTTTTACTCTTATTCGTTGCTCGAGCTGAGCTACAGCCTCTCATTCTAGTGCCTGTTTCTGACGTTCTGACCTTGCCTCGATTTTCTACATCACCACCGTACTGCATGCTGGGAAATAGCAAGAAGTTTTGACAGCATTCGTTTCTTTCCCCACACATTTCATATTTTATACTAAGTCTGCTGCCACTCCGACCCACCGCTGAAATTTTACGCTTGTTGTGTTCTTTAGTGGTCGCAACTTCCAAAATATACCGTGGTAGGTCGAGCAATTCATCCAGAGTCGAGTCCCAAGGCTACTTTGTTTCCTGGCAGCCATTTTTCCAGTTCAACGAGCAACGAGCCAAATTCGTAAACGAAGTACAACACCTAACTCGCTTCATTGAGAAAGTGGACTCTGAACTACCTTCAAGCTTAATGATGCTCATCAGGCAGCTACTAAAGATGAAAAATGGCTTTGAAAACCAAAAATCGCAGAAACACCATATTGAAGACTTTATTGCAATTCAACAAAGCAAAATGACGTTTCCAGTAAACTCGAGCCTTCAGTGTTTTAGAACAGCAGCATTTTCAATGGTAACTTCAAATATGGAGTCATGAAAGCCCATGAGGCGACGACTGTGTATCCAGAAAATCGCTCAAAAATGCAAAAACCCTTGGGAGTGAAAGGGTTAAGTGGCCTTTCTTGGAAAGTGACAGAAGTCATAGTTGCTATTAAATGTGAAGACTCATTGGATCTAGGTGAAATAAAAAATAGAAAAAAAAAATTGGATGTATAAGGTTAGATATTTATTGGCCCCTGAGCATATCTGTAACATATTTTATAAGCAAGATAAGGACTATAATTCACGAAGTGACTTTCCAATTCCCAGATTTAACACTGTCAAGTATGGCAAGCATAGCATTAGATATTTAGGCCCTTACCTTTGGGGAAAGATTAGTAAGGAAATTATTACGAAATCAGGAGAGCGTTCAGTCATTTGGGAGGGCAATACGCTCTTTTGATGTACTGGACACATTGGATGGAATGTGCAAAATGAATGCTGTACATACAGTCATTAAAATAAGCTTGGAAGGAGTAGCGGTGACAACTGTCGCAAATATATCCATAGACGTAATATAGTATTTTTTTTATGTTTGTTGCGTCGACGAAGGAGACGCTTCCTAATCTTGTCGTCTAGGCGGAACGAATCGAGAAAAGTGTCGGTACCAAATCTGCGCCATCTTGAAACGTCACAATAGTATCCAGCATTCCCAACGCGTGGAAATCAGGCATCATCCTGGGGAGCTGGGGTTCCAAAATGTCACATGTGAATAATCTATTTGTCAACCCCTAACCCTAACCCTAACCCGATCCCACGGCGATAGCGTGAATTTGTTTGATATCGGCCCGACGCTTTTGCCTGCGTGACATATCTCGCGACATAGCCCTTTTAAACAGTAATCTATTCTCACCGGTCTCACCCGCACTCCTACCGGTTAAGTTATGGGAAATCTGGCGGCCATATGGATGTAATATACCTGCCCTGACATCTAAGAGCACCAGAAGAAAGAACACCCCAATACTTAAAAGTGCCCAAACTCAGAGCACACCCAAATCTAAAGCATCCCAAACTCAAAAGCGCTTCGGTGCATCCACATGAACAAACAAACAAAGCCCCATGCTCAAAGGCAAGTAAGATGCGTGAACGGAGAGGGCGATGCTTAACCCATTGACGACGGTGACTTTTTACGTTTTTGAGTGATTTTCTACATATAAACGAGCCATAGGATTTCGTGACTCCATATTTGGGGTACCATGGAAAGTGCTGCTGTTCTAAAACACTGAAGGCTCAAGTTTACAAGAAACGTCATTCTGACGTAGTGTTTTTGCTTCGTTAAGCGATACGAACAGATCAAATATGGTTTGTATGCGATTTTTGGTAAGTTTACAGCCATTTTTCATCTTTAGTAGCTGCCTGATGAGCATCATTAAGCGTGAAGGTAGCTAAGAGTCCACTTTCTCAATGAAGCGAGTTAGTTGTTGTACTTCGTTTACAAATTTGGCTCGTTGCTCGTTGAACTGGAAAAATGGCTACCACAAAACGAAGCAGCTTTGGGACTCGACTCTGGATGAATTTCTGGACCTACCACGGCATATTTTGGAAGTTGCGACCACTGAAAAACACAACAAGCGTGAAATTTCGGTGGTAGGTCGGAGTGGCTGTGGACTTAGTATAAATATGAAATATGTGGGGGACAGAACGAACCGTTTCAAAAATTCTTGATATTTCCCAGCATGCAGTGCAGTCATGATGTTGAAAATCGAGGCAAGGCCAGGATGCACCAGAATGAGAGGCTGCAGCTCGGCCCGGCAACGAATAAGAGCAAAAAAAATCACTTCTAAGGTAGGACTAAGACTGAATTTTGCTGTGAATGTTGATTTTTGGGTTTGCAACGATGATTTCAATAAAAAAAACTGAAGGCAAAAACGTGATTTTTGTTGTTTTTCTATGACGTTAAAAATGGTCATTTTTGTTCATCTCCAAATTCAAACGCTGATATTCTGCAAAAATCACTGACTTTTTTGTGTTTATTGGGTGTCTCAATTTGAAGGACTTTCTAGTCAATGCACACAACTGCAATGTTCGCGCGATTGAGAAAGTTGCAATTTTTTAAAGCAGTGGAGTCTTATTGTTCCATTAAGAACGATTTTGGCCGGGACCGTCCTCAAAGGGTTAAAGCGCCCCGACAAAATGTGGACGTAAACTAAAATATTAGACTAAAAGAAAATGAAGCTGAGAAGTTAATAAATTTTATCTTTTATCAATCCCTTCAGTTATGAACTAGCAGTCGTGGAAAGTCATATTGAGTCGGGCTGTGATGCCAGACTTATAGACTCACTTTTGGGAATTTTGCTTTCGTAAGAAAAGGTGTGTTTCAAGTGGTTTAAAGTGGTTTGCAGCCAGCGGGTAAGTATTTGTGTTTAAAATGTTTTGAGATAAAGAGTTTAGATGAACTGGTTGAAAGGTTGGCGTTTTCTCGAACTGCTTCACCTTTAGAAACATAACCGTCCTGTAGCGTTTATCGAAGTCTTGAAAATCCATCTGAAGTCGATGCACAGATCGGTTTTAGTTTTCCATAGTGAGTTGGAGGTCAAAGACTGCTTCGCGTATGCACAGATAAAAATGACAATAAAGTGACGTCATCATTTGAGATATAATAGCGACTTCAAGCTTACAGGGGATTGCAACTAATGCTCCACAATCGGATATTCACTGCGACATCGTAGAAACTATTGACTGTTTATTCTTCATCTCGCAGTCGTAATATGAGGCTTTTAAGATATAGCCGTGAACAGCTCATGGATGAATTGAATTAGTGTCGAGGTAGTTAAATTAGTAGAAGAGTTGGTGGGATTGTAAAGATGCATTTTGCTATAAATCCGCATTCACATTTACATTTGGTATGAGAGACAACGCTCCGTGTATATGTCATAATTGGGAATATTTCAATGCAAAATGTGCAGTTGACTTTCTTTGCTATTTGACGTTATACATGTTTGCTCAATGAAAAAAGAACCACACAGTGGAATAATTTTCCTATAACATTTTATTGCGGTACGTAAGTCAATCAGTGAAAACTAAAACACAAAATAAAAGTTAGAAATTTGATTAAATGAGGTAAAATATACTTATGAACATGAGAAAAATACAATAATAATGAATCGGTCGAAAAGTTACATCTGATGTGCGACCCCGAGAATAAAGCGTACGGAAAGATAAGATTGACAATGACCTTCGTATCTGATGCGGCGAGGTAATTTGAGACTAAAAGGGAAGAATTTTGAAGTTAAACACGCATTCCGCACATGGAGGAAGGGCGAACAAAAGGATAAAAAATATCGTTAGCGTGACAACGTCACAGATGATACAGCATTCATCCCTGCTGTTTCTTCTTCCTATCCGGGAAAGAGTCTTAAGACAAATCGTCAATTTGTCCAATTAATAATGAATGTCCCGCGCTTTAGGGACACTTACAAGACCCTAACGCCTGACTTCGCTACTCGCAAAGCCCTTGTTTACTGTCAACTCTGGTCTTGACCCTAATTACAATTATTGCGAATGAATTATAAATTGTGATGATGCTTGTCAATGTGATAATTTAGTATGACGGAGACACATTAAACGATTTAGGAAAAGGGATATTCTGAATCAACAAGCCTCAAATTTGCCTCACAACATACAAAACATTGAATAATTATGAGGATGTTGAAGCGTATATAGCCACTTTAGAATATATTCTCTGTAATAGTGCGAACTGAAACGTGGCTTAATTCCCATAATGTATTAAAGATTTCCCTTGCCAAACTATCGTAATAAAGAAATGGTTAGATCTTATGAACAGGAAGGTGGAGTTGGTTCATATATTAACAAATCTGACCAGTGTAGAGAGCGATTTGATATAGCTTCAACGTTGAAGATGTAGCAGAGTTACAATTCATTGAATTTACAGCCCCAGACCAAACAAGGTGTTAATTATGATATTGCTGAAACCGTCCACCTCATTGGCTAAAACATGAAAATCTATTATCACTTCATCAGATAGCGCATTTATTTCTCTCTAGTTTACTTTTTGATCCCTTATAGCGAAAACTATTCTGTTTTAATGCAGCAAAATTTATATCTGGAAAACATGGAAAATTAGAAGCCTTTCTTGGCCATTGTTTTGGAGTCTCACAATTGGATAAAATCTTGTAATACAAAAGAAATATCGCTTTAAAATAAAGTTTCAGTACATTTTATTACAAAAATGTGTTGTCCATAGGTTTATGTATTCTCAGTAAGAAAATCTAAACAATCTTATGTGGGGAAAACAAAATGCCGCAGAACAATAGAGGATTCCCTTGTTCTTACATGCATTGTTACTTAATATTTGGCCAATGTAGCGGGGATCTGGCTGCATTTATATTGGGCCATTGAATTAATGGCGAAGGGAGGTCATGCTGCATTAATATTGGGCCAATGAATTTATGAAGAAGGGCTTTGACTGCATTAATATTGGACCAATGAATTAATGAAGGAGTGCTTTGACTGCATCAATATTGGGTCAATGAAGCAGGGCGCTCTGCCTGCATTAATATTGGGCCAATGGAGGAGGGTGGTCTTGCTGCATTAATATTGGGCCAATGAATTAATGAAGGAGGGCTTTGACTGTATTAATATTTGGCCAATGAAGCAGGGTGCTATAGCTGCATTAATATTGGGCCAATGAATTAATGAAGGGAGAGCTTTGACTGCATTAATATTGGGCCAATAAATTAATGAAGGGAGAGCTTTGACTGCATTAATATTGGGCCAATGAAGCAGGGCGCTCTTGCTGCATTAATATTGGGCCAATGAATTAATGAAGGAGGGCTTTGACTGCATTAACATTGGGCCAATGAAGCAGGGCGCTCTTGCTGCATTAACATTGGGCCAATAAATTAATGAAGGAGGGCTTTGTCTGCATTAATATTGGGCCAATGAATTAATGAAGGAGAGCTTTGACTGCATTAATATTGGGCCAATGAATTAATGAAGGAGGGCTTTGACTGCATTAATATTGGGCCAATGAATTAATGAAGGAGGGCTTTGACCGCATTAATATTGGGCTAATAAATTAATGAAGGAGGGCTTTGTCTGCATTAATATTAGGCCAATGAATTAAAGAAGGAGAGCTTTGACTGCATTAATATTGGGCTAACGAATTAATGAAGGATGGCTCTGACTGGATTAATATTGGGCCAATGAAGCTGGGCGCTCTTGCTGCATTAATATTGGGCCAATGATTTAATGAAGGGAGGCTTTGACTGCGTTAATATTGGGCCAATGCATTAATGAAGGGAGGGCTTTGACTGGATTAATGTTGGGCCAATGAAGCAGGGTGCTCTGGCTGCATTAATATTGGGCAAATGAATTAATGAATGACGACTTTGACTCCATTAATATTGGGCCAATGAATTAATGAAGGGAGGCTTTGACTGCGTTAATATTGGGCCAATGCATTAATGAAGGGAGGGCTTTGACTGGATTAATGTTGGGCCAATGAAGCAGGGTGCTCCGGCTGCATTAATATTGGGCAAATGAATTAATGAATGACGACTTTGACTCCATTAATATTGGGCCAATGAAGCAGGGCACTCTTCCTGCATTAATATTGGGCCAATGAATTAATGAAGGAGGGCTTTGACTGCATTAATATTAGGCCAATGAGTGAGGCCGCTCTGGCTGCATTAATATTGGGCCAATGAATTAATGAAGGGAGAGCTTTGACTGCACTAATATTGGGCCAATGAATTAATGAAGGAGAGCTTTGACTGCATTAATATTGGGCCAATGAATTAATGAAGAAGGGCTTTGAATGCATTAATATTGGGCCAATGAATTAATGAAGGAGGGCTTTGACCGCATTAATATTGGGCTAATAAATTAATGAAGGGCTTTGTCTGCATTAATATTGGGCCAATGAATTAAAGAAGAAGAGCTTTGACTGCATTAATATTGGGCTAATGAATTAATGAAGGATGGCTCTGACTGGATTAATATTGGGCCAATGAAGCTGGGCGCTCTTGCTGCATTAATATTGGGCCAATGATTTAATGAAGGGAGGCTTTGACTGCGTTAATATTGGGCCAATGCATTAATGAAGGGAGGGCTTTGACTGGATTAATGTTGGGCCAATGAAGCAGGGTGCTCTGGCTGCATTAATATTGGGCAAATGAATTAATGAATGACGACTTTGACTCCATTAATATTGGCCCATTAATTAATGAAGGAGGGCTTTGACTGCATTAATATTGGGCCAATGAATTAATGAAGTAGGGCTTTGACTGCATTAATATTGGGCCAATGAATTAATGAAGGAGGACTTTGACTGGATTAATATTGGGCCAATGAAGCTGGGCGCTCTTGCAGGATTAATATTGGGCCCATGAATTAATGAAGGAGGCCTTTGAATGCATTAATATTGGGCCAATGAATTAATGAAGGAGGACTTTGACTGGATTAATATTGGGCCAATGAAGCTGGGCGCTCTTGCTGCATTAATATTGGGCCAATGAATTAATGAAGGAGAGCTTTGACTGCATTAATATTGGGCCAATGAATTAATGAAGTAGGGCTTTGACTGCATTACTATTGGGCCAATGAAGCAGGGCGCTCTTGCTGCATTAATATTGGGCCAATGAATTAATGATAGAGGGCTTTGACTGCATTAATATTGGGCCAATGAATTAATGAAGTAGGGCTTTGACTGCATTAATATTGGGCCAATGAAGCAGGGCGCTCTTGCTGCATTAATATTGGGCCAATGATTTAATGAAGGAGGGCTTTGACTGCATTAATATTGGGCCAATGAATTAATGAAGGGAGAGCTTTAACTGCATTAATATTGGGCCAATGAAGCAGGGTGCTCTTGCTGCATTAATATTGGGCCAATGAATTAATGAAGGAGGGCTTTGACTGCATTAATATTGGGCCAATGAATTAATGAAGTAGGGCTTTGACTGCATTAATGTTGGGCCAATGAATTAATGAAGGAGAGCTTTGTCTGCATTAATATTGGGCCAAAGAATTAATGAAGGAGGACTTTGACTGCATTAATATTGGGCTAATGAATTAATGAAGGAGGGCTTCGACTGGATTAATATTGGGCCAATGAAGCTGGTCGCTCTTGCTGCATTAATATTGGGCCAATGAATTAATGATGGAGGGCTTTGGCTGCATTAATATTGGGCCAATGCATAAATGAAGGGAGGGCTTTGACTGGATTAATGTTGGGCCAATGAAGCAGGGTGCTCTGGCTGCATTAATATTGGGCAAATGAATTAATGAATGACGGCTTTGACTCCATTAATATTGGGCCAATGAAGCAGGGCACTCTTCCTGCATTAATATTGGGCCAATGAATTAATGAAGGAGGGCTTTGACTGCATTAATATTGAGCCAATGAAGCAGGGCGCTCTTGCAGGATTAATATTGGGCCCATGAATTAATGAAGGAGGCCTTTGAATGCATTAATATTGGGCCAATGAATTAATGAAGGAGAGCTTTGACTGCATTAATATTGGGCCAATGAATTAATGAAGGAGGGCTTTGACTGCATTAATATTGGGCCAATGAATTAATGAAGGAGGGCTTTGACTGCATTAATATTGGGCCAATGAATTAATGAAGTAGGGCTTTGACTGCATTAATATTGGGCCAATGAAGCAGGGCGCTCTTGCTGCATTAATATTGGGCCAATGAATTAATGAAAGAGGGCTTTGACTGGATTAATATTCGGCCAATGAAGCTGGGCGCTCTTGCTGCATTAATATTGGGCCAATGAATTAATGAAGGAGGGCTTTGTCTGCATTAATATTGGGCCAATGAATTAATGAAGAAGAGCTCTGACTGCATTAATATGGGGCCAATGAAGCAGGGCGCTCTGCCTGCATTAATATTGGGCCAATGAATTAATGAAGGAGGGCTTTGACTGCATTAATATTGGGCCAATGAATTAATGAAGGAGGGCTTTGACTGCATTAATATTGGGCCAATGAAGCAGGGCGTTCTGGCTGCATTAATATTTGGCCAATGACTTAATGAAGGAGGGCTTTGACTGCATTAATATTGGGCCAATGCATTAATGAAGGGAGGGCTTTGACTGGATTAATATTGGGCCAATGGAGAAGGGCGCTCTGCCTGCATTATTATTGGGCCAATGCATTAAAGGGTCACATTTCCGCTCAGAATAAACATTAATATTGGGCCAATGAAGTCAGCTCATGCTTCAATATTGTCTATAATATGCTGCCAGAACAATTAAACTGTAATTTAGTTGTTGACAGAATGCACTTTCTGTTTATTGGCAACTGAAATAAGATCTCTAGAATACAGCGAGATATTTGTCTTCCCCAATTGAATCAAGGTGAATCTGCACTCGTGGGATGAGTGCGTGACAATAAAACATTTTACACTTCGTCATGAGTAAAGTTTATTTCTTTTGTAATTTTGAGGGGTTTGAGTTTTCAGGGTCTGAGTTTTCCGGGTCTGAGGTCTGAGTTTTCGTGATACCCTACTAATAACAGCTTTGTGTTCCTGAATAGAAGTTGCTCAGAGATCATTTAATGTAGGTGAAAACAGCTTACCCCTCTCTTCAAAGCTTGATTCTCCATGCAAGCACTTCTTCCTTGAAGTCATACCTCTTTTGTGAGACGGCGGCATCTTGCTTTGGATCATGCATCCCAATCAAGGACAAGAGCCACTGTCGTACCTGGGAGAATGAAGTTCGAGTTTCAAGTTTAGTTTATTGCCCTATATTGTAAACAGTTACAGAAAATAATTAAAAAATTTAAGAGCAAGGAAACCTAAAAGAAACCACTGGGCTTGTAAATAAATAGACTCCCTCAATATAATTATTCAGAGCTCTCAAGCCTCACGCATTGAGCGTGAGACTCACGCATATACGAATCCAGTCTTATGCTCTCACGCTAAAACTAATATTTCTCACCCATTTAAGGTTTCTGATTAAAACAGTTGATTTTGAGGTAGAAAATTGCTACTTTAAGTAAGTACCTGTGTGAATTAACTATATTTCTTGATATAATTAGTCCCTGTTTCCATTGTACTCGCTTCGAACTTTTTCCAACAGTGTAAAATTCTCATCTAGAGCCAGCGTTACACCTGTCAGTGGATTTAATGAATATTGAATATACCCTGCTGACCGCCAGTAACGTGACAATGGCGGAAAGTCACTTTTAAAGGGTCACATTTCCGCTCAGAATAAAGGAAAACGCGTCTTAGCTACTTAAATTTTTCAAAATTTTCTGGGGGGGGCATGCCCCCAGACCCCTTAGGGTAGCGACGCCTGCGGCATCACAGTTGATGGCTACGCCGTCAAAAAACTCACTCTTTCCCAGCAAATCAACTTGAGAGCTCTGTATACATTATAATCAACTAATGATCAGTTACATGTAACTAAAATATTCACTACATTCACATGTATTTTTACATTTGATTAGTCTTGATCTCATAAACTACGCACTCCAAGTAAAGTACTGCGAGTAGCAAGAGCTAGTAATGCACCAATCAATTCCGGCTGTTACCATCCCCCCCCCCCGGGCCAACCCCCGGGGATTTATGTTTTTTTTTCGTGGAACTACAAATTCCCCGCCCCCGAGCTGCCAGAAACTACAAATTCCCCGCCCCTGGGCAACAGAAAAGCAACAAAAATTACAAAAGTTAAAGAAACATATATATTAAAAGCATGTTTAATAACGTAACATCATTAATAACATAACATCAGATCACCGAAAAGAAAGTTGCTGGCTCTGTGAAAGTTCTAACAAAACGTCTATGAATCAGAATGTATAAAGACATATTTAACGTTGTATGACAATATTCTGTTCACAAATTGCATATGCAATAGCCTCTGATTGTTGACAAAACAAGATCTAGATCTCATATCATCAAGCTAAAAATTCATCGTGTAAAATACAGATTTCACCACGTGTATTAATAGAGTGTGACACGCTTTATATAGATCCCAATATCAAAGCCTAAGTTGAAATACACATCAAAAAGTGTTTCTTTACCTTCAAACAAATTCTTTAACTTTGCAATACCTTGGTTTTCAAGCCAATCGCCCACAAAAGTAGTCGGTTTCCCGGCGAATTCTTCCATTGTTTACTGACATGGCGACCACATGGATCTGGCGATCTGTCAAGTTGTCCCCGCCCCCAACCCCCAGAGCAACACGTTGTTGTACAAAATCCCCGCCCCAGGGACATGGGGCTTTACAAATCCCCAGGGTATGCCCGGGGGGGGGGGGGGGGGGGGGGGGGGGGGATGGTAACAGCCGGAATTGATTGATGTATAACTTTCAACTCCCTTTGAATGAGATGTGCATTCAATGAAGGGTTATCTAAATTAGTGGGTTTTGCCAACAGTTTTGCAGGCACAACATTATTCCACTCATATTTTCAATCAAACATGTACCAGAGGTCTACCCTGATAATGATAAGAAATAGCTTGAACATGACAACATTTTTTGAGTAGCACACAGAAAGATTACCAGCAAAGTTCAACAACGCAAAATGGCGGTTAGTAACGGAATTAGATCGTAAATCAAAACCACCCCATGCACTTTTTTCCTTTATTGTGCATTTCGGTAAATAACAGTTACATCGAAAGAAAATAGCTTGAAGATTACTCCACATTTTTTGGGACTGCCGCAAAAATCTATAACTAACCTAATTTTAAAGGCAAAGCTGAAAAACATACCTTATCTGGACGTAAAATTCCAAGCGCCCTTTCACTTTGCGAGCAAAATTCACGCATTCATCAGTCCACAATGACCGCCATCTTGAGTACACTTTTTCACTTATCTCGATTAGAATTATGGGTAGATAACGCGAGCAAAACCGAACAAAACACGAATAAAGTAAATGGCATACGAAAATCTTCGGTTTTCCGAAATGGCCGCCATTTGGCGCGCGAGCATTGAAAGTACTGGGTCCGAATTTGTGGTCGCCATCTTCCAGGTTGTAAGGAAGGCTTTCTGTTCGTACGTTAATTCATATCTGTAGTAATAAAAGTTAAGAATGAGCAAAAAACAAACACCGAGTGACTTTCTGAAGCAAATCATAGGTCGTCCCGTTGTAGTTAAGCTTAATAATGGCGTCGATTATCGAGGTAATCTACCTTTGTTTTATGTTTTTTGCATACATGTGAACATGTGGGTGACAATTAATTTCAATTTGCAGAATGAATTAGGGTGATCGTGATGGTTGTAGCCAAACACACGGAAACGCGGAAAAGGCAACATGATGTATAGCGTGGACAATAATTTCAGTATGGTTTTAGACTCTTGCCAGTGTCTGAAACAATCTGCCTTTTTCAATCAACAATTTTTGTCCTCGATCAAGAATGCATTTGAATCTGTCGATAGGTTGTTGCTTATGAGATATGATCACTTTGTTAAAATGTGTATTTCCTTGTCTCGATAGGGGTGTTAGCCTGCCTTGATGGTTACATGAATATTGCTCTTGAACAAACAGAAGAATATGCAAATGGACAGGTGAGAAGGATTGAATGTGACTGAAAATAAGCAGAATAAAGTTGGACCTCTCATAAGTAATCACTCAAAAGGGGACTAGGGGAGGGGAAGTCAGTGGAGCCAAACTCTAATGTAAGGGGGGAGGAGTGAATAGCTGGTGGGGGGTTGAAAGTGGTTGCTTAATTATGAAAGGGTCTTTCAAAAAATATGGGCCTTGCAACCTAGTGAGTCTAATTTCATGTGTCTTGCAATCTCCTTTAGAGCAGTTCTCCTTGTTTTGGAGTCCTTGTTTTGAACTCTTGATTTTTCGCATTTTAAAACGTCAGAAATTCCCAGACTCAGAAAAAATGGTAGTCAAAAGGCCCTGGCACACCTTGCAACTTTCCTTGCAATGTTGCGTGAAACATTTGCAGAAGTAGAATCAAGTTCTACTTTTGCGAGATTGTGCGCAACAAATTGCATTGTGTGACAGCCCCAAAAAATCTTGTTACATGCAACGTTGAAAGAAAAGTAGCACTGTGTGTCTGGGACTTTACTGTCTCCTGAAATCTCAAATTTATCATTCGCCACAGCTTCATGGAAGCTCTCAAATATAAATACAATACAATACTTCACAACCCGCAGCCCAGCTGCCCACGGCCCGCTTTACGGCCTGTGGCCCACTTCATGGCCAGCAGCCCAGCAGCTCAGTGCCCGCTTCAAGTTTTTCAAGTTTTGTCAAATTTCCACAAATGTGCTGTTGAAAATAATATACATATAACTTACGAAAACTGTTAAACGCGAAAAAGCACTCGTGTTAAAACTTACATCATTTGAGCCCGAACTCCGCTGTGCTATCGGGTTCAGGTTGGAGAACCGAAACCATGGTCTTGCCTGAATCATACAGTGGCATAAACAAAATAGTCACTAGACTGGTAAACTATTTACCAAATGGAGGTAATATAAATATCGAGCTGCAGACGCAAACAACTCGCAGATATAAAGTGGGGCGAATCGACTGAGACAAGTTTTAAAGTCACAGAGCAGTTCACCGTGACACACTCCTGCAACGACAAACACAAACAGCTGGGCTTAGCATTATTAAAAATAGCAGGAAAGACAATAAATGGTCAACATATCATTTCAGATCCTATCACTTCAGAAAGAGAAAAAAACTATAAATGTTGAACCCTCTGTGTTAAAAATCAACATTAATACAACCCACTAACCACAAAAGCAAAAGAAAAGGGACGTTATAAGAGGTCAAATTCTCAAAGAACAAAATCACAGGAAAACATTACAGACAAAACACAGTTAACCTCTAGTCTGTTACATGTGGCTTTTAAAAAGGTTTTTCAGTCAACACTAAAATCCTCCAAAACCAAGTAAATGTATACTCGTTAAAAAAACATATATAAGTGGCAAACGGCATTTAAAAGCATTTTGACGATTTTTATCAATTAACTGCGCCAGGATTTTACACCAATCACATGCACCCGATGCACATCTGGGCATGCGCGGCAATATAGCACTGACCACAAATCTGGGAAAATGCAGGCTGCCAGGCCTCGGACCTTGAAGTGGGCCGTGGGCCACCGGGCCGGGGGGCCTGCTTTTAGCAAAACCCCTTGCTGCAAGCGTTTTTTCACCAGGTCCTCCGGTTTTTCCTCCCTCCTCAAAAATTAACATTTCTAAATTCCAATTCAACCTGGAATTTGAGGTTTGTCAGTCACATGACTTCAAGTGTAACCCTTGCTAAACAAAGTTTATTCATTTGTTTAAGGAGGCTCGAAAGGGTTTCTTACAGCTTATGTACATGTCAGAACAATTACACATTAAAATTTTATGGTTTTAGTCTCTGAAACAAATTGTAGATAAGCTTATGGCATGGTTGTTAAAGTTTCCTTCAAGACCATTTGAAGGGCCGAGAGCATGTCCAGCCTATATGACTTTTTAGGCCTTTTTCTATTTTTTCTCGCTCAGAATAGCTCAGAATAGCCTCATTTTATCGTACAATGAATAATATCACAAGCCCTTGTCGAATTTGCACTAACCCTAAGGAATTTGACCAATTTACCTGAAAAAAGCAGAGTTCTGGCCTTCCAGTGCTTTGACGGTACATTCAGAGCGTAATTTCGAAGCCATTTGAAAGCAGTTTGGCCGTGAGAATACGCGACTGCAATACTTCTGACCAGTGCCAACAACTAAACGAAAATACCGTTATTTACGCACGCCTGGCTCGCTTATCTATCGTGAGCTCACTGCGGCAACACATCGCCTCTGTAGTGTGTGTGTAAGCCAACGTGTATGAGGCCCGTCCGGTGATTGAAAGACATCATTAAGTCCGGAAATCCTTGAGTCTCTAGCACTTCTCAAAGAAACGAGTCGTGTTTCTTGTCCTTCCTTGTGTCTGAAGCGCCATTTAGCGCTCGAGGTGAAAAACGGACCTTGGTCGGGAAGACGAGCCGGCGGGAAAGTCTGGAATCACTTCGGATCAGAAAAGGGGCAGCGTTGAGAGTTGTGGGCCATTTCCCATCCCGTGCCGTGGTCGAAATGCCCGATATCCGAAGTGCTTTGAGACTTATAGTATTTTGCAATAACTTTCGGGTGGGAACTCCATTTCGGTTTTGTTGTAGGATTTCCCGACATGCTTTGCGACAGTGGTAGATGGGTCCGCTGTGCGTGGTCGGGCACTTGAAATACAGCTTTGGGCAGCTCGAAGTGAGTTGTTGCTGGCCGGCGGGAAGACGTTTCGCATTTGGAGTCTTTAATGCAACATTAAATTCGATCTAAAAGGATTTTGAAATCGAGATACGCGTTTTGATGCGTATCAACCTTTTAATAATAAAACTTAGGCTGAAGTGAGCATGTGTTCGTCCGTGGTCTAGTGGTTTGGTCGGGGATTTGCGCTCAGACGGCTCCGGGTTCGAATCACGCTCAGCCTCATTTTTTTTTTTTTTTTTTTTTTTTCTTTCTTCGAACTGGACATTATGAAAGTGATTTACTTTTTTTGCGTTCGTCAAAATTTCTAACGTTTAATTTTACAAAAATATCGAACCGTGTCAGTGCGAAAACAGAAGCTTACCGCAATATTGCGTTACAATAGGAGCCTTTGATTGATTGATTTTTTTTTTTTTGAATACGGTATTTCTCGAAAACGACGGAAAAAACAACGGAAAAAAATTCGGAACAATGTTTTGCAACTAATTTCTAGTTCACACGCCAAAATTGGACAAATCTGAGCAAGAAAAAATAAAAAAGGCCTAAAAAGTCATATAGGCTGGACATGCTCTCGGCCCTTCATTTATGACGTCATATCTGTTGTCATGGTAACTATAACCCTCCAAAGAGATACCCCGCAAAAGTCAGTTTTTTAAATCTATCTTTAAAACTAACTCGGTGACCTATGTTTTTTATAAGCGTTTTTAAAAGTTTGCAATATTCCTCACCTCCTGTGTAAATTTGAAAAAATTCTGTATTGTGGAAATCGAGATAAATCGAAAAAGGCCTTTTAAAGATTTAAAAAAATTCCACTGTACAGTTTTTTTCCAAAATGTCTCAAATGTTAGATAAAGTTGAATGCTACTTGCATGAAAATTTTCAACATAGGTCACCGAGCAAAGTTTTGAGATAAAGAGGAATATTTTATACACGATTTATTTCCGGTTCGCGCAATTTTACGCGTTATTTTTATTTCCAGTGAGCTGCGCGCGCTACTTTTTGATAGGAAAATCAGCTGACGTATGCGTCAAGGCATGACGAGTGCACGTCGCGCGCGCACGCAGCTGAAAACCCTTTCGAGCCTCCTTAAAGGGGAAGTATCACAGGAATTTTGATGTTTTTTGGTCAAATCCATTTCACAACACCTGAACTTATTTATAAAATAATGCTAAAACACCAAAAGAGTGAAATCAACCAATTCTTGAAAGAGGAACAAATTATGGTCTGTTCTGGCCCGTTTGGAGACGAAAATGTGGCAACTTGAAAAAAATTAGGTTAACGTTTTTCAAGTTGCAATTCATTGAGACCCAGTCAGTCAATGACTAGAGACAGTCATTGACAGTTTTGATATATTTTGTGATAATTTATCACACCACTGGAGCTTTATTTTTTGGGTTCTGATCATACAATATCATTTTTTGCTTTTTAAAATGACACCAAATCCCCGTGATACTTCCCCTTTAACCTTCTTTATAAGCTTAGCATTTCTTTTTACTTTTTTAACTTTGTTTCATAATATTTTACTTGGAAAAGAACTTACCATATCAAGTTCAATGCCATTAACATAATGTATTCATTTATTTATTTTTAGCTGAAAAATAAGTATGGAGATGCTTTCTTAAGAGGAAACAATGGTATGTCATATTTTCAATCTTATGAACAAGACAGTCACATAAAGAATACAGAGAGTTGTTGACTAATTGCATAATGATAAATGCATGCACTGAAGATAAAATTATTTAAATTTACATGTTTACTTCTGAAACACAAAGTGAATAACTTTTTTTCATAACGTGACGCAGGATTTTTGAGCTAATCACAAAGTAAAGTAATGTTAAACCAAAATAATCGCAAAATTACTTTCAACTCTCAGTTGAAAACCGCTCTATAAGATCTTGCTTGTCGTTGATTATAATTAATATTCCAGAAGGATTTTTTATGTTCCCGTTTTTATCACCCATATTTTTGTAGATACTCTACCATGCTGTCATGTTTTAACTCTTTATTTATAATAATTACACTTTTATTTATTATTCTTATGTGTCAGCTGTTCCTCTTTCTCTTTCAGTGTTATATATCAGCACACAAAAAACAAGCCGGAGGTAGAAGCAAAGAAGAGGAAGAAGACAATTTTCAACACAATCATGAACTGCAGTCCTTTGAATAAACCTGTGTACATATCTCTTGTTTCGTATTTTCATCAAATAAATAAATAAAATGTTATACACAAAATGCTTACTGGCTTTATTGTTATTTAAAAATTCAGTAGAAAGTTTGTAAACAGACATTTGTTTAGTAAAATGTCAAACCTGAATCCATTTCCTTAAGCCAGCGACACACTAGCTGATTTTGTACGCTCATGCCAGGTGTGCTCATTTACTGTTATTTTTGCTGATGATCAATGTCACAGTGACAAGCACATAAAATTGCATAGTGTGTCACTGGCTTTAGCCAGACTCTGCACACATGAGTTAATACCAGCCTTTTCTTTTAGATTGTTTGGCATGATCGGCTCTCTTTTACTTTAACTTAAACAAACCTGTCATGTTTTTAGAAAGAGAGTGCTGTCTTGGCTCAAATAGCCTGCGTGGCAGGCGTAAACAGGGATAGGGGAGGGGGTGCGAAAAAGTAAAGGGGGAGAAGGGAAGGAATGCCTGCTATAAGAACCGTGCTATTCGCATTGCCCCCACCGATTTCCTTGTAATCGAATTGCATCAACTGTCAATACGTTCACCAATCAGAAACTGGCACGGGCTTTTACGCATGGATGACTTCACGTGGGAATTTTGTTTACTGCTCAGCGCGAATTAGCCAATCAGAATTTGCGGCCGCCAGTGTCCGCAGAAATGAACAAATGGGGGTCTTTATTGCAGGTGTCCATTCCCTCTCTCTCCAGTTCCCTTCTCCCCGATGCATGCCTAGCTAAAAAAGCACAAGTTGTGAGTGAAATATCTCAAAATTTGACACGTTATTTCCCCAGCCGGCCCTTCGATTGTACTTGAAGCTTTCAAACATAAAGGGGGGAAGATTGACAGATTGCCAAAAATGACAAGGGCAGCTCTGTAGGTCCAATAAATAAACTGACTGGGATGCAAATGCTGTCTTGAATAAAACTTATGGGTGTTAGTAACAGTTTGTTTCCAGCATCTTTTTTTTGTTAAAGGACAAATCCCCACTTGGAGATATTGTGGGAAAATAAAGGGCTCTGGGACCGTCAGGGGATACAGGATAATAACAAGGAAACAGTGGCCGCCGGATTCACGAAGCCCTCCTAAGTTAAGACATCCTAAGTATTGTTTTTTAACAATAGCCTATTGTTGGAATGACAATAGACTATTGTTAAGAAACAATACTTAGGATATGTCTTAATTTAGGAGGGCTTCGTGAATCCGGCCCCAGGATGTTAAGAAAAAAATTGGGGATTTTGAGCCCCAGGGATACAGGATATTGAGGGAAAAAATAAGGGATATTGAGCAACATAAATAAACAGGAGATATTCAACCTCCCCCCCCCCCCCCCTCCCCTCCTCCCCCTTCTCCTAAATGGGACAAAACGGTCTCCTTCGCGGCCCACCATTTGTCCATTAATTTCTTTTCTTGTCGGGAAAACACTGGGTTCCGAATGGAAACCGAATGCCAAAAGCACGTGTTGGAACCTCGACTCGATGCTTTCCGATGACGAAGATCGCACTTCCGGCCAACCATATAAGGTCAAACTCGTAGTGTTTGGGTCTATTTATTAGACAGGCGCAGTGAAATTTTCTTAGCGGATGTTGCTCACGGATGGGGAAGGAGTTTATTAGGTTTCGGGGGAAGAAAATGCGATGGCCATTGTTTTAAAACCAAAGAGTTCGTATAACCTTATATCACGGACAGAGACAAGCGATAACAGGCTTCTAATTCATGTAAAATTGACAGATTCGTGTTTACGAGCGCTTGAAGAGCATCAGTCTGCCGAGGTATGGTTGTACAAGTTCGATATTCTCGCCAGCATGGCTTTGATTCTGTTATGTGAAGCGTAATGCACTAATTCTAACATATTTCATTTGCTTTTTTCTTTACTGATTCACTTTATTATGTCGTGTGTTTTATGCTTTAACAGGTATCGGCAAGACGGAAGCCTTCTATTCAATTTTCAGGATTTCAAGGGGTAAGTGTTTTTTTGGTTAAGTTCTCTTGTCACTCTTCTCCTCCTTCGAAGGATTTTCAATTTTTTATTTGTTCCTGGTATCATCAGTTAGTAAAAAGTGAGCCAGGTTGAAGATGAATAAATCATAGCACCAGATGTTAATTCAGGCATGATAAGAAACAGCCGGATTTTGACTGCGGCTAACTTTGTTTACCCAGTCTCATGCCATAATATATTTTTCTTCTGTTACGCTGAGCAGTTTTGCGTGGTCCTTCGTTTTCAATACTTGACTTACCATTGAAAGACTTGGTTCTTATATAACCATGCTCTAATATTTGTGTTCTCCCGTTTTCAAAGTTTGATCAACTAGCATTATTTATTCTTTAAACAATGCAAATGTTTTTGCCCATTGTGTGTTGAAAACCCTTGAGTAAGCTTATATCCAAGTTCCTTTTAAATTTTAGTTGTAAAATCGATTGATTTTATACTTACACCCCCTGTACAGGAGAATAAATAAATATTCACAATAAAAATGAAGGTCATTTTGATTTTTTTATCAGACGCCAGTGATCAATTCGGGCTAAAGCCTTAACTTGTTATTTCCTGAACACTTTATGTAGATGAGTCAGACCTTTAGTTCAAGCGTTTTCTCATTTTGCCCTTAAGCTTTTATTGATCTAATGTTAATGAATTGAGCAGACATTTTATTGCTTTGTTAGATTCTGATCGTTCAGTCTGAATTGTTTTTAAGCTGCATCAATGAACGCTTTATACAGCAACCCATCTTTTTATCATTTATGCATGCAGATAACAAGTATGCCTTCTTTCCATCCAAAAATACATCTTAGAAAATTCTGTTCACACACATGTAAATTAATTGATTGCATATAGGAAATATGATTGCGCCGTATTACTTTTTTAGGCCCCATCTGTTTTACGTATGGTCTTACTGACGTTAGACATTATAAATTTTCTTTGATCGTCACCACAGGGAAGGAAACAAATATAAATATTGCATGTATTCAGCTGAACCAGCAAAAAATATATATATTTATCATATATATAAACACCAATGAAATACCAGGTGAGCTTTCGCGCGTAAACATCATATCTTCACACGTGAGAATAACATGTTATCTTCACACGTGAAAAGATCACCGTTCTACTTTTGGACTACAAAAAAATATTAAAGTGAAATGGTTTGATTTCATTGGTGTTTATATAATAAACAGAACATTACATGGCCGCTTGAAGATACGAAATTTCTCTTCTCGTGTTGAAAAATATTTCACTCGCTCGCTGCGCTCACTCGTGAAATATTTTTCAACACTCAAAGAGAAATTTCGTATCTTCGCGCGGCCATGTAATATCCTCTATATATGTATTTAAAGCAGTGTCCACTTGTGATTGGCGAATCCATTTTAACCCATTTTCTTGTTTTCCTGACAAGGTCAATGCACAAAAGACTCTTGCTATCTCAGACATTGGCTGTTGCAAACATTATTCCAAGAAAAATGCACAAAACCATCTTTAGATGCTATTGTTGTACAGTCATTTACTACTGGCTATCTCAAACTGCGACTTTCTCCAACATTGTTTTGTTTCCATTCAGTGTTTGATCTAGTAATGGGCACCTTGATTGTAGACACCCAGTCATAATCGGAGCCATATACTATTATTGCCCATATGCAAGATTTATAGTAACATTAGCAGTATATTCTGAAATTTCCATAAGTTGACACCTCTTGAATGTAGTCTAAAGAGTGATGACTTTCAGGATGTTCAGTTTTACTTCCTTGAATGTCTAAGACATGTTGTTTGTTTTTCCTCAGGCAATATCAATACCACTTGGAGGAAATGAGAACACGGCAAAATTTCAACTTAATTGCTCCGTGCTGCACTCTGGAGGGCAGCAGGACTGTGTGCAACAGACTGGCGGCAGTAAAGATATCAGAACTGTCGGTGCAGTCACCCACAAGATTAATGTTAAGGCCACTGACGATAGTTATCAGATGACACAACAGAGAATGAAAGAGGTTGAGGAAGAAAGGAAAGGGGTCAGGTATGGACACGTGGTAGATTTGTTCCAAATAGATAATTCAACTTCAAATGTACATTAACTTATTAAGCATTACAAGGGAAGACCAGGAGGGTAGTTAAATTCAAAACTGACTGTGTACTAACTCAAGTCCCAGTAGCAATGAACATCAAAATTCTCCTTGTAATATCAGTGCTTAATAAATCAGAGAGTTCATGCGAATAAAGGACATGATCATCCAAGATGAATTATCTTGATGTTTTATCAACTTCTCACTACTTCTATAAGAAAGATATGGTGACAAGGAAGGAGAATATGTATTTTGATACTGGGGATAAAAGAATGAACAAAGCCAAAACATGACAGCGCTACAAAAGGTAGTGTGGTTTGGTAGTTGGTGTGTCATAATTTCAATGATTATTGGAAGGTTTAGCTAACATCCAATATTAATAATAGCGACCTTCAGATTGGACTACGAGTACGAGATTGAGTATGAGTACGAGTTTTCAAACCAAATTTGTGTGCCTCGTATACTTAATTATCACACCAATCTTATCCATAACGTTTATTTACGCGTTAGTCAGCAACAGGAAGGAGTTACAGTTCGGTGGATACAATTATCTCGAAATTCCAAAGTCGTACTCGTACTCGTAGTCAAATCTGAAGGTCGCTATTAACTGGAGAACTAGAACTTATGCTCCTAATATTTTCATGAAAAAAAAAAAGGTTGGGGTCCAAGATCTTAGTCTTCTTTCTTTTTTCTTATTCAAATGTACCCTACATACTGTACAAGTTATTAATCATTCTTCTGAACAGTTAGAACTACATTACATGTCTCCAAAATTGACTCTGGGAGTGAAATGTAAAGGAAATTGTACAAATGTACAACCCCACTCCATCTCCAATGCTGAATGGTTTGCTACAATGTACCAAACAGACCAGCACATTATTCTTCTCTTATCAGTGATATTTTATCTGTTCTTTCTTGTAGCACAAAGGTGATTAATATGCCAAAGAAAGGTATAGTTTTAGAATGACTTTTGTGTAACTTTGACAGTAGTTGAAGTGTTTGTTTACATTGCTATCTCTGGGATTGAGATTTGTTTTGAAGTTATTGAGATTTATGAAAAAAAAATGCATTGCATTTCTCTTTGATTTTCAGGGGGTAAAAGGGGGACTAAGGGTGTATCAGCGTACAAACAGCAAAACAGTGTCATTTCAACATTAAGGAAACAAATTAGATCTGGAACAGGAGCCAAAGTCTCCAGTGGACCAAATAAATCACTCAGGTACTAAGCTTAATTGAGTTTTCATTTATGTAATTACAAGTTTTTGATATACAGTCTGCTACATTATGTTGTATGCAGGGGCGGATCCAGGAAATAAATAAAGAGGGGGCTGGAGCAATTTTGATAGTGATAATATGGGCGCGTAAGTGACCATCAGGATCTAGGGGGGTTCAGAGACATAATAATCCCAGGCACCCCCCCCCCCCCCACTCCTCCCCCCCCCCCCCCCCCCCCCCTCTAAATCTGCCCCTGGTATGGAAGCATGAGCCAGAGACATAATTCAGGGTAGAAACTTAGCTCCTTTCCCTGGTATACCATGCACTTCCTCAAACAATAGCCATGCTTCCATTAACCTCCCTTCCTTGACTAATCACCCCCTTTAATTTGTGACAAAATATTTAAAATAATTGTCCCTCTCCCCTCCTCCTTCCATCTCATAACAGTGAACTTGGAGTATGACACTGAGGTGGAGTCAGAAGCAGCAAAATTTTTCGGTAACTCAGCTGTATAAAATACCCTAACATTCCAGTTAAACCCCCCTACTAAAATGTCACCTCACTTGTAGACCCATCTCCCCACTAACTAAAATAATATTCTGGTTATAACCCCCCTGGATATAAGCTATCCCTCCCCCCCCCCCCCCCCCTCTCCAACACATATGAGTGTCCTCACAGTGTGGGTATTGTACAACTTTAATAATATAACAGTTTAAAAATTGATGAAATGCAAGTTAGAAGAGTGTGAAACTTTATAGGCCAACACCTCCCTCAGCCCAGCATTTGTTTTCAATTGGTGGTATAAATAATGACATTAATAAACAGACTGGCTTTTTTTCTTTTACAGGGAAAGGGTTATCCATTTATTAGCACTTAAACCTTACAAGAAACCAGAATTGATATCTAGACTTGCTAAAGGTAAGGATGTGTTGCAGCTCAACATTTTTATTAGTCATACATGTATATATCCCCTGGGAGATGTTTTATAATGCATACACTGTATACATATAATGCAGTTGAATATACACTGTAATCATGTACACCTTATACCTCTACATGCGTGTAATATCCTTAAAATTGAATCTGTTGTAATTCCTCTTGTAGATGGAGTGAATTTAAAAGACAGGAATTCATTAACAGGGATATTACAACAGGTAAATCAAAGAAATGCATTTTTTTTCTTTTTGCCAATAATACTTAACATTGTAAAATTAATGGTTTAAACTTAGGAGTATTAGTAGTCTGGCAAGTGTGATTGTGCTAGTGTAGTTCTCAAAAGAGCTGTTGACAGTTGTTGACAATGAATGATGTTTTGACAGCTGAGTGGAGTCATCTTCAGAGTGGTGTGAGTTATTGTGCAGACATCTTCTGCTCAGGTTGTCAAAACATCAGTCATCATCTAACATCAACAACAGTTCTTTTCAGAACTGTGCTAACACAGACAATCGTAGTGGACAGACCACCAATAACACTTTTAATGTTCATTTTATTATTTTTATTATACATTGTACTCACTATCTGTCTTCTCATTGCCTTAGTGCCTAATGTAACAGTTAATTCTGGTAATCATCTGGCCCCTACAGTGTAGGACTGGTACAGTCTGTAGAGTGTGCACACAATGCATGATTTCCAAGAGCAGTGTTAGAAAATAGTAAACTGTGTTCCGTGCGACAGTGCATTTGTCGTTATTTTCTTTTAAACACAATGTATAATAAAACAATTATTTGATTCGATTTTTATAATATCTGGAATAATCAAGGTCTGTAAAAGTGTTATCAGCCTCAGCCTTTCATTTGATAACACTTACCTTGACCTTGATTATTCCAGATATCACGAAAATCTCATCCAATAATTGTTGAGTATTTTGCAAGTGCATGGTGAAAGTTATTAACAACAGGATGTGTTTTTGAACTCCCAGTATTTATCAGTCAAATTAATAATGATGTGGTATTTAAGTGTAACCATATAATCTATATGATATCAAATTTCTCTTTTTTTTCTATTAGTAATAACATATCCATGACTGAAAGTAGTTAGTCCTGAGGTTGTGGTTAGCTCTGTTAACATTAATTTATTTTTATTACTCAGTCAACATACTCAGCGCGTTCCGCTTATCATTTGGGAATGACATTAGTAATCAGGAACAGATGGTTTAAAATTGATTATTTGAATCTTCCAACAGTTAAGCCTCATTCAAAATAACAAATGCTGATTGGTTTGTTATTGGCATCAGGTGAATGTTCACGTGCAAAGCAGGCGACAGTTGGCGGCTTGACACATCTGACCTATTTCTGTTCGCTCAACAAAAATTCATCACTGAGTATTTTTTAGATATAAAGAAGCTCTGCATTTTAAAACTCTGAAGAAGAATTCTTAAAATGCTAGTGTGCTAGCTCTGAAAGAGAGATTTTCACAGAAAGTGAAGAAAATTTTCTAAAATTTCAACAAAAATTCATCACTGAGTATTTTTTAGATATAAAGAAGGTCTGCATTTTAAAACTCTGAAGAAGAATTCTTAAAATGCTAGTGTGCTAGCTCTGAAAGAGAGATTTTCACAGAAAGTGAAGAAAATTTTCTGTGAAGTCCAAGCGACTGAATTCACTGAAACCAACAGCCGCCAACAGTTGCTTATTTCGCCTGTAAACTTTTGACTGATGTCAGTAAATAAAGCAATCAGTCAACATTGATTTTGTTACTTCGAATGAGGCTACTGTTGGAAGATTCCAACAATCAATTTTAAACCTGAATTTTGATTTCAATAATGCAATCTGTTCCCGATTAATAAACGTCATTCCCAAATGATAAGCAGAATGCGCTGAGTATTTTGACTGTAATGGTTTGGGTATTAAAGTGACACAGTACACCTGTCCTTTAAAAACATGTCACAGCAGATTAGTGTAAGATTATTTTAATATGAACTGTTTATCCTGCAGGTTGCTGTTATGACTGATAACCAATACAGATTATTAAAATATTTGTATTCTGAAGTTCAGGTATGGCTGAAGAATAACAGTCCATCTTTTAGGTTAAAGTATCCATTCTTGCTGTAATCAAGCTGTGGTGATCAGAAGTCATCATATGTAATTAAGTGGGACAGTATGGTTTATCCTGCAGCTGATAAAAACTATTTTGTGGTTGTGCCAATAATTACTCTGAAAAATAATGAAGCCATTGGACTTCTGGTAAAATGATATGTACATGTTGTGGTTCACAATGTTTCTGTTGGTTGAACATTTTCAAACCAGTTTGGTTTTTATTTTCCTTTTTTTCCCCCAGATTATGGGAATCGGAGACAAAAGAAAATTAAAATTAAACTGGTTTGAAAATTTTTACACCAAAAGAAATTAAACCACAACATACACATACATAACATACACAACATACACAACATACACATTTTAATAATACATACATAAACATACATATGTTTAATAAGTTATTTCTTTCAAATGTTTATCTGCAAATTTGTCGCATAATATTAATTACAGACAATCATGTGTACCATTAATGAATTTCAAGAGTACCACCTTCACACATTTTCACAACATGTGCTTTTTCCTGAAAAGGTCAATTCAATAACTGCAGTGACATGACACATGCTGCCTAGGCTAAAAAGCCTTAAAATGGATCATTAAGCAATAATTTTGCTTCTTTTCAATATTCCCTTGTAAAACTTTACACATTCACTTGGGTTTATCAATATAATTGCGATATCACAATTTAACATTTTTCTATCAAATTTGATGTCCAAATGATGTGGTTTATTTGTTTTCTGTTCTCTGCTCATTTGTTTGGTGACACAAGGCTTATTCACGAAAAATTATGCTGAAATATGCTAAAATAACCGCTTTGTTTCTACTGTTTCTACTGTTTCTACTGTTTACTGTTTCTAGTGTTTCCACTGTTTCTACTGTTTTTACCGTACTGTTTTGTTTCTATTTATCTCATACCGGGTGACTCCAGTGACATCAGCTGTGGTTATAACACTGGAGATCACCCCCATTTTCTTTGGCTCCGGTATGACGGGATATGATTTTCTTGACTATTCCGTGTTGATTTGAAATTCTCATAATTAATAGTATTGAGTATTTATTTGTTTCATTATGCATCACATTCTTGTTATCCTGTGTGTTGCTGACCATTTTGTTATTTGTTAGGTTGAAACATGGCCAAGCTACAGTGAAACAGAAAAGCAGGTTTTGCGTCGGTGAGTTGTATAATTAAGAGACACATACAGACTATATTTCATTAACCATATTTAGTACATTAACAATTTTTTGTTTATCATAATGCATAGTTTACATACTAAATTGTACATTGTGTATTCTCTGTTTCTGCAGAAAAATAAAATTAGAACTGAATGATAGCCCTTTAGTAACATCATCTTCTTCTCCACCCAAAACTACTGAGGTATGTTGGTGTAAATAAACTTAATTAGAATGTGAAATAGAGCGTAAAAACTAGTGTGGGTTGTGCACATTTTAGCGCGAGTCTTGAAATCCTGGGCTTGCCAAAAATAGGACCATCTCAGAGTCTTGAATATTGAAACGTTGGAGTCTCGTAAATCCTGTCCAAGGTTAGGCTGAAATTCGCAATTTACCAAGCAGAACTGTTATCTCTTTACTAGCCAAAACATAATGATCCATAACAAGTGAAGCAAGTCCCTCTGAATGTGATTACTAAATTACATGTAAGTGTTTTTAATGTGCTATTAATAGTTTATTGGTTCTGGCTTGGATTTTTTTAGTTCTGCATCTCAGGCTCAGGAGTTTCAATTCAGAGTCTCAGCATCTTGGCAGGTCTCAGATTTGGCCATTTGCTATTCCTAATGTAGACCCACATTTGCCTGGCAATTCTGTACACAGCAAGATCAGTTAATTTTTTTTTTTTTTTTTTTTTTTTTTTTTTAAGTACACAACTTTCGATGTTGCAATAAAAGGTCCTTACCCAATTGATAAGTGATGGTCCAAAGCCAAAAAAACGTAGTGTATCAAAAATAAAGGGCCATTCAAGGGAATCGAAAGCCTTTTCAAAATCTATAAAGAGCAACAAACCGGGAACATTGTGCTGTGTAGCATACTGGATGATGCCATCTATAAGTCTAATATTTTCCCCAATGAACCGCCCTTTCATAAAGCCTGTCTGATCATTATTTATCAGTTTTGGGAGAACAGTTTTTATACGGTTTGCTATAGCTTTTGCTGCAATTTTGTAATCAGTATTAAGGAGAGTTATAGGGCGCCAATTTTTTATGTAAAATGGTTCTATGCTCTTTTTTGGAATAAGTTTAATGATACCCCTTCTTTGAGTAATAGACAAGCAGCCGGATTCGTAAGCAAAGTTGAGGGCAGAGAGTAAATGCATAGAAATGTCATCCCAAAAAGCTTTGTAAAATTCGGCTGGAAGGCCGTCTGTACCGGGCGTTTTATCCGCGTTCATCGATTTTAAAGCTTCTTCACATTCTGTCTTAGTTAGGAGACCATCGCAAACCTGTTGATCATCGGGAGTCAAAACATTTTCCAGTGGCCAAAATATAAAGTCAAAACACTTGGTCTGTGGCTGTCAACTGATCCGGACATGGCTTTAAGGTTGAATTACAACGAAAAAACTGAAAACATCAGGAAGCTTCTGAGTTGCTGGAAATACCGTAGGCTCACGTTGTTAGGGAAAATTACCGTCCTTAAATCACTGGCCGCATCACAACTGGTTTACCTGCTCTCCCCTTTACGCTCAAATCACCACGCTATAAAAGAAATAAATGATATGTTTTACCATTTTCTATGGAATGGTAAAGGTGACAAAATCAAAAGAAAAGTTATGATTAATGAACCTGAATATGGAGGCCTGAAGATGATTGATCTCTGCTCTTTCAACAAATCTCTTAAAACAACATGGGTTAAAAAGTACTTGGACACGACTAACCACGGAAAATGGAAATTTCTCGTTGATCTAGAACTGGAGAACTACGGTCACGATCTCATTTTCCGAGGTAATCTCAATGTCTCGGACACTAAGAAAGAGGTTAGAGTAACAGACCCCTTTCTTAAAGAAATATTGGAATATTGGGCAGAAATAAACTTTGTGGATCAAGTAAGCTCTGATACCGCTTTTCAAGAACAGTTTCTGTGGTTCAACTCTTTAATAAGGATAGATAATAAACCAATTTTTTTTAAAGAATGGTTTGAAATAGGTATCTTCAAAGTTAAACATCTCTAATCAGGAAACGATAATTTTCTGACTCTCAAAGATTTTGCCTCAAAACATGACTTAAGTGTACGCCCGCTTAGTTTTTTTGGTCTATTATCAGCTGTTAAACAAATTCGCAACAATGTTACCGATACGGCTGAAACAAGAGACTATACCTTTGAAACGTTAAGTGAAAAAATTGTTAAGAGAGAAAAGCCAGGTCCATTAATTTACCAAAAACTGATCAGAGCCAAAAGTTTAACCCCACGTAAAAGCCAACTAAAGTGGTTTCAAGACTGCAACTTTTCAGACAAAGAAGATACATTTAATTGGGAACTCGCCTATCTTATGGCGCGACGGTGCACAAAAAGCACCAAACTGATAGAGTTCCAATTTAAACTATTACATAGGCGCATACCAACTAATGATTTTTTACTTAAAATAGGACGAAAAGAAAATGACAACTGTACCTTTTGCAACAATTCCTCAGAGACGCTAATTCATCTTTTTTGGTCTTGCCATGTTACAGCCTCCTTTTGGAAAAGCGTAACCGACTGGCTTCAAAACGCTCTTCCGTTAATCGGCAAATACAACTTATTGAATATTACTGCACTGGGCTTGAGGCCGGAGCCTCATTCTACAGAATACTCGTGTCAATTAAACTATTGTCTACTGTTAGCGCGGTTTCATATTTGGCAAGCCAAAATGGATGAAATATCGCCTAATTTTGCAAATTTTCTGCGCCTAGTTAAGTCAAGATCTATTATAGAGAAAAAAGCTGGGGACACTAAAAAATGGAACTTTCTTAAAGATTGTTCTTTATATAGCTCTTGATATCGATTGTTTCCTTTCCCCTGACGGTCAAATACCAAAAATATTTTTAAAGATTTGTAAATCTTATATTTAACTAGATATATCTGACTGATTGTTCTCAATCAAGGTTCGTTTATTGCTCCTGTCTCAACTGTACTTTCTTTGAACCTTCTCTTTTTGTTTGTTTTTCTCTGTGCTGTAATTTAGTTATTGTATTGTATTGTTAATAAAAAAAATAAAATAAAATAAAATAAAAAATAAATAAATAAAAAATAAAAAAAAAGATCAGTTAATTTGGGAGCATAATCTGCAGTACGGCCCCTTCTGCTGTCATGATAGTGATTGTTATAATCTTATTTTCCAGACAAACAAACAACACAGCAAAAGGGTCTGTCCTAGTGAATCTGAAAGATCGTCAAAGAGGCAGCGTATTGCACACATCAACAAAAACAACAACAATGTAATGAAAGATTCTGAAAATAAAAGTCCCACTGTTGATACTCCTAAGACAAGCCCTGGTGATGATAGTAATGACATACATGTATCACCTCCAGAAAAGAAAGAAGTAGTAGAATCAAGTACAATTGGAAATCTTGGTGAGTTTTGAACAATGTCAGTCTTATTTTACTTGAGACAAAATAGGAGAAGTGATCAAAAGGGATGTCCTCGTTGTGGATTGCAAAGTAACACAAAAGAAAGTAGATGCTTGTGTGAAAATGGCCTTTCTTTTCAACTAACCTTTATAGAGTGGTCTTCAATAATTATTGAGTGTTGAAAGTAATTTTGCAAATTCTTTTGCATTGCTGCGCTTTGTGATTGGCTAAAATATCTCGCACCACTTTCTCAACTAATCAGAAGTAAAACTAATAGAGCGTTTTCACTCACGTGACCTTCAGTCCCGTGGGACTCAAATGACAAAGGCCATGGCAGCCATGTTGGTGTTCCTAACAAAAGAAGTTAATTAAAATTCTTTTGTACGGGAACACCAATATGGCGGCTATGACGTCAAGTGAAAACGCTCTATACTGATCACGACACCGTTTTCCTGTGCTTGGCACCGGTTACATGCATTAATTTTTTGCTCTGAGTTCTGATTGGTTCATTGGATTGTCTGCGCTGTTTTGATTGGCCAGAGTGATTACTTTGGTTTTGTTTTTACGACACTCAAGTGAAAACCACTCTATGTAGCACTGTGATTATGTCTTCTGGTGTTCACGGGACATTATTTTTATTTTCTTTAGGATGTTTTCCCCATGTTAGACAGTATTGAATTTTGAACATTGTTTTCAGCATTTGGATTCTCTGTTAGGTAACAGAGATAGAAAATTTTTCACTCTTAGTTTTTCCTTTTTTTTTGCCAGAAATTTCAATTAATGGTGTAAATAGTTTGGATTCTGCTGAATTTATGAGGTAAGTTAATTTTTCTTTTGGAAGTGTTTTGTACATGTATCTTCTCAACAAATTATACTTCAACATACATCTCATTAAACCATTAAACTGAAGTAAATGTTAAGACGCTGTGCACTTTTCTACTACTTTATTTGTTATGTGTGAGCGGTATTGTTGTCAAATTAATGTCAAAGGAAAACTTACACTTTTTGTTTATCAACCATCTGTTCTCACTTTCCAAGGCAATAAACGTTTCTTTCCTTTGTCTTTCAGGAAATACAAGCCCATCACAACATATCAACAACGATGCTTGTATAAGACAGACTTTCAGGCAGAGTATGAGGTCTACAAAGCCCTGAAAGAGAAGGTGGATTCTGTTTCAACAAAGTTTACTGAACTTCAAAACAAACGACAGCGGTTTCCTATAGAGAGCTCAGAAAGAAAGGTTTGCTGGTTTGATGTTGATATCCTAAAGCTGTCATCTCCTTCAATCTGCATGTCAAAGCATTATTCTTATATTCCTTTGTCAGTTTTGTGATTGTACATGTAGCATTCCCTGGGATGGATGTTTTTTCAATGTCCCAGGGATTTAGGTTTGCTCATTTTTACTTGATATCCTAAAGCCTTTATTTCCTTTCTCCTTCCCCCCCCCCCCCCCCCCCAGCTGCAGCAACTTATGTATTATGAGTGAAATACTTAAACTATTATGCTCTCTATTCAGGCTACTGATAAAGAAATTGTACAGCTTTATGAAAAAATTCAGAAGGTGAGCTTTTCTACTACTCAGTTTATTTCTTATGCATTCTGTAATAATCTGACCTCTTATTATGTAATATCAGAAACCCATGAGTGGATTGAAACGTGTAACGCGCATTCACAGCTTCCAAATATTCATTTTTTGCTTAGTACCATATTTGGAAACCCCTCAGTCCCTCGAGATTGGAAGCAAGTTGTTCTTAGCAAATTGAGTAATCGGAAGCTTGTTTTGAAGCGTACAAAAGACAGTTACACGTTTCAACCCACTTATGGGTTTCTGATAATATGTAATACATGTATGTAATATGTAAATGTTGTTTAAAGTGGACGAGCACTTAGCTATCCAGCTAATTCACAGGCACGCCACTCAAATATTTAAACAAATATTGCAAATTGAACATAACATGTTTAAAATCCCAACTGGCGGAAGGCAGACCAGTTGGTTATTTACAAGCGTGGCCGAGGAGTTGAACTCGGGTCTACCTTGAAACAACTCCAGCTAGTGGTCAGAGCAAGACTTGAGCCCCATTCACACCAATGGTTAAACATGTTTAAATGTTGTTTAGTTTAACTATGTTTTTAGCCTCTATCTTGAACGTTTTTACATGTATATGACTCAAACTACCTGGAATAGTAATAAAATTCAATAAAGTTTCTTTTACTAAAGATTTCACTCCAAATATGACGGGAGGTTAGGAGGTAGTTTTCTACACCTGTTTTAAACTAAACAACATTTATAAACATGATTAAGCGTTGGTGTGAACGGGGTATAACTCGGGACCTCCGGCTTTCAAGTCCGGAGCCCTAACCACTCGACCACGCTGCCTCCCTTTTTGAAATATCATTTCATTCCTACTTAATAGCGACACTGTTGGGTTCACATGAATGGAGCAATTTATGCATTTGATTTTCTTAAAAGAAATATACAGCACAGTGGAACCCCAATTTAATGAAGTGCCAAGGGACTGGGGAAATGAGTTCGTTATAATGGGAGTTAGTTATATCAGGGTTCCTTTCCATACATTTTACTATAACTGGGCTGAAGAATATTGTTCATTATACCGAGGTCTTGTTATAAAGGGGTTCCACTGTACCGTACCATAGCTAATTGCATCAAAGACAGCAAACATGTACAGTGTTCCCCCCCCCCCCCCCCCCACCCCCCCCCCCCCACTCCGAGAAATTTGTTGGTTTCGGAATTCTTGCAGAAGTAAATGATAGTGATTTGTTTCTTGAAAACTAAAATAATTTTATTCCTCTTCCAAACTGAATGCAGTTTTAAACCATCATGACATGGTGCTTTAATTTCCAGGATACCTTGTGGCAACAGACAAAGAAGCAATGCCAAGAGCTCCACACTAAACTGAGCTACATTAAAGGACTCATTACCGCATATGACAAGAGCATTGCAAGCACGTGACACTTGATTGAACACGTGACCACAGAACCAAGCACTCCGTGTTGCTTCCCTCCAAGATGCCCGTGGAAAATCAACTGATGTACATGGAAAAATGACAATTACCCAAGAAGCAATTTGGTATTCCGAGCCCACATTCCCGTTGACCAGCAAACAGGCAGTGAAAAGCCTGTCCGCTGGTCAAAGGGAATGCATGCTCTGGGGCCCATTTCTCGAAAGTCCCGATAACTTTCGGGCACGGAGCTATATTTTGAAATAAGAATCTGTAGAATGGTGGTGTAGTGTTCTAGCCCGTCAACCAACCTGACTTGTTTTTGTGAACTTAAATTTTTATTGCTTAGCTTTCAAACTAACAGAATTTGAATCTTTAATGTAAACTTTGCACATATTAAATAATGTTACCGAAATTTCGTAGCAATAGTATACATGTAGATATTACACATTTTAAAAACACGACACAATGTTTGAGATTGGAAAACATGTTTCAGATACTTCAGTATTCATCATGAGTTCAGCATGTTTACTAAATTTGTAAATGTATATATAAAGTTAATAACAAAGAAATGTTGATTATAAATAGTAGAAATAACAACTATTTACAAATCTGTGAGAATATTACATAATACGGGATACAACGAAATAAGCGGAATACAAATACGTGATACGGATATAGATCTGTGAAAATATTACATAATACTAAAGGGATACAACGAAATGCGTGATACTTTTATGAAAAACAAAACGTAGTGATGATAACAAGGATGAAAAATTAAAGTAAGAATGTTAAATTTACATGTTTAACTTGTTTGTTGAGCGCGGATCGTTCCCATTCAATATGAAGGGCTTCTTTGGTCTTAAGGTGGAAAATAGTGGGAGCCGAGTCCAAAATGGAAAAACACCTCACAGAACATAAATTCTTTCATGATTCTCAATTTTGCAAATGTTTGTAGATGTGGGAATTACGATCCGAAAGTAGATGCTCGCGACATTTCTTTGTTATTAACTTTATATTTACAGTTACAAATTTTGTAAATATCCTAAACAGATGATGGATACTGAAGTATCCAAAACATGTTTTCCAATCTCAAACATTGTGTCGTGTTTTTGAAATGTGTAATACATATTAAATACATTTCCGGTCCAGAAAAGTTATCGGGAGTTTTAAGAAACGTGCCCTTGGGTAGATGTTTGCTTTGGAATCAAAGTCATCGTCGTTTATACGTTTATGGCGCACGCCCATTGGAGGAAAAGCAACTGACCATTTGACATAAATTCACTGAGATTTCCCTTACATGGGGATTCTTGCAAAATGAAAAATCCCTTGTAAATGGGGAATAAAAAACGAAGATAGTTAATTAAATTAAAGTATCCTTGTAAATTGTTGCAATTGCAGTCTAGATAAATTTTATCAAATTTCTTTACTTCACTCTCAGTAAATTTTAGAAACATTGCTTCCTTGTTCTTTCACTGTAAGGCTTAAGTATGTCGTAGAATTAAATTCTAAAGATAAAACCAGCCGCCTTTCTACGATCCTCTATTAGTAGGAAGAATGGATTAAATTAAAGTTTTGAATTGTGACAAGTGTGTTGTATGTTCACGGGCGAGTATCCATGGTAACAGAAAAGCGCGCGAAAAGCAGCTGCCCGTGGGAAATGGTAGTCCCCGACGCAGCCGTTAGTTGTGTCGTCACGCAACGCTCCCCCCACCAGTGGGGAGGAGCGTTGCGCGACGACACAAAAAACGTCTGTGTAGAGTGATTTTCCTTTGACCGTGAAACAGTATCTAGCAATTAATCAAAATTAGCCAAAATTAGTTAAAACTAAACAAAAGAAAACAATGGAATTAGTGTCTACTAGTGCCTCCTAGCTTAGTAACTGTTTCACGGTTTAAAGAAAATCTCGAAAAAGGGGAAATAAGGTGTTAACTGTCCCCTGTTTTTTCCGCCTGTTGTCCGAGTTTAATCGCTGACTGTTTGAGCCACCATCTTGACAAAATTGTAGCGAATTCTGGAAGAAGTGCAAAACCGCCGACGGAAAAAGTGTAGATTGCAGACGCGACAGATTGTTAGTGCTCCATGTTGTTTTCTCATGTGGATCATTCTGAAAGATGCATCATACACGTTAAAGCACGTTACAGACGAGCAAGTTTTCTACCACAAGTGTCCGTGACAAGTTTTACAAGTTTACTTGCTCGTGTGTATGAATAACAAGTTTTCTTTGACAAGTTTTGACTTGACAAGTTTTATTTGCCCGTCTGAATGAATAAACAAGTTATCTTTGACAAGTTTTCTTTTTAGTCAGTAATTCAATTGTACAGCGGACGAAGAAAACACAACGCCATTTTATTCGTTGCCTGGCTTACATCGGCTTACATGTATTTAACAAGGGAGAAATGGCATGGCAAGATAAATACCAGGAACTTCAGTTGTCATGAGCTCAAAAACCTCTTCGTAGTCAGTTTTTTTGTTTATATTTTTATAGGATTCTGCCTTTGTATTCCACAAACTTTTACTTGTTCGGAGGTATTCTAGTATAGGAGCAATGTGGCAGAATCGGTACGACAACGAACAGTTTTAGCTGCCATGTTGTTATCCGCCACGACTGCTTCTCCAAACCGAACAAGACAGCTGAGCGCCCGCGATTTCACAACGCCGATTCTTGTCAAGTTTTCCTTCAGTGAGAATACAGACAGGCAAGTTTTGCGATTTACCAAGTTTTTCTATGACAAGTTGCCTTGTTCAAAAGCTAGCATGCCAGCTTTTGAACAAGTGCACTTGACAAGGAAAATCTTGACAAGTTTTTATTTACACACGAGCAAGTAAAACTTGTCAGGGCAAAACTTGCTATAGAAAACTTGCTCGTCTGTAACGTGCTTAAAAGCAGTCTTTATTTAACTCGTGATTGCGCGTGAAAAGCAACAGACCCCCAATTGCCGTTACGCGGAAAATCAACGCGCGAGAAAAGAGGTGGAACCCTCAAATGCGTCACGAAGGCAATTTTCATGCGCGTCAGCGCTTGTTGCTCCTCACTTAAACATCCCCAGCACGAGAGCAAACGAAGACTACTTCACATGTAGCCATTATGTGATATGTGTAACATGGGTAAAGTGTCTGCGTGGAAACACGAGTATGTATTCGGATGCACTAGTTTTTGCAAAGAGGAACGGGGAGGGGAGGGGTGGGGCAGCGGGTGGGGGTCGTTGCTCCCGTCAATCACTGGATAGGTGCGAGCCGCGACCCTATTTATGGGCAGAAAATCGAACATGGACATTCGGCCGGGGCATGAATTCCCTTGTACTTATCTCGTACGAGACTATCCGCGCTCTTCGTCTCGCCCGTGAGCTAGAAAAAAGGTTTTCTAGCGAGGGATTGTTTCTGCAGTGTGGACGTACAGTGCTTTCCATCTTCATTAGATACTCCATTATAAAATTTCTGGAATCTTGCCGTCGATGTAGGTTCTTGTTATTTCGCAATTGTGTGGAAAGGAAAAGTAAATAAACGATTGTTTGATGTTAGTCTGAAACTCTGTCACACGTGTCTCAGTAAGCAAACTAACGAACCAATGAACCTGTAGAAACTAACTTATAAGTTCATCTGTTCAAACTAGACGATCATATATTCGCAGGCCTAGGTAACCAGTAGAAACTCGACTTGAAAATCGCAAGACGAATTTTACAAAAATGCCACGAGATCGCGATCCCAATGTGGCTGTCCTCGGTATGCACAAATCTCGAGGCAATTCTGTCACTTCAGGAGAAGAAAAAGGCTCCGTGTCCTGTTTGCCGTCGGCAATTAAAAACGGCGTCGCATCTTCTTCGTCCAAGCTTTACGGTACGTGAAGCCGAGTAGTAGTAGTTTTTTTTTTTTTTGCCTACTTGCATCCGTGAGTTGCTAAAAAATCAATCTGACTAACGCTTTCAAAAAAAAACCTGAGAGGCACGCCAGCCCCAATTAATAAATTTTAATAGCCGTTCACATTTGTCAGGAGCCTAGGCTTCTGCATTTGTCAATTAGCTAATCCATTTGAAAAAAAAAATTTCGTATGGATATTGTTCCGTTAGGTCTTGTACTCGTCCTATCAACCAATCGGAACATAAAGATACGAAAAAACAAAATACAAAAAATAACTCTCATTGCAATGCCGAGACCCGTAAGCAGGCGCAAAAGTATTAAACTCTCTCGCGCGAGGATGTACGCGGCAATACGGCCTCGGCTCGCTTGTGTTTCGTGTACCGGGATCACCAATTTGTTTTAAAATAATTATGTACAGGGGATAGTGGCCTCCCATGCCCACCCCTGGTATGTCTATTTATGAAATATGATAAAGATTGTGCAACGATTGAAAAACGATATATGTGAGCAGTTATCAAGAAGAAATTTTACTTCGCGCCATTCTGTTCTGATCTCTTGACCCGTTGAATTCACGAAGAAGCTCAAATTTCATTTTTCGTAAGTACTGAAAAACAGGTAGAACCATAGAAAAGTTCTGCTCAGTAGCATTCATTTAAAAGGTCCCACTTCACGATTTCTTCTTCAAGAGTCGGCAAAACAGAGAAAAAGAAAAACGGTGTCTGGTTAAATTTCAATCCGGTCTCATGTTCACTATAATATGATTGGACAAATGAGTTTTAGAGTGACAGATGCTGTCACCTGAAGACAAAGTAATTATTATTGTGATAATAAACATTTGCAAAAGGCAAGCTCCTTCGATTTATACTCTCGCCGAGATATCGAGTTTTCGTGAAGTAAACTTCGATTTCTTGTTGGAGACTCAAGAGGAAGGATGACTGCATTACGAGATCGCACAGAGAGCAACATAAAGTACGAGCCGGCAAGTAAGTGCAGAAGTTTTGATTTGTCTCGCGTGATAGCTATTTGGGGGGAGTGTGTGTAGAGATCGTCCCCTATTGCGAGGAGGGTGTTTTCAAAACAAAATATTTTATCTTTACTTTCTTTGTAAATTTCCATTGAATATTTATTTCAATCAATGTATCAAGTAGTGATTTCTCGCCAGCCTTTTTTATTTGTGGATGGGTTTATGTTTTAACCACAGAATTACAGTTACAATTTGGGCATCCAGCGTCCTATTTAGCGTAAGCCGCTTTTGATCGGCCGGACAATGGGCGCAAATATACCGTCAAACCGGCAGAAGTTTTTGACATCGCTAAAGCAGATGCCGTTCCGGCTGCATACAGTATTTCCCTAACAACGATCCTTGCTACATTCCTGGAAATATCCGTCCTGGTAGACTAGCAGTTGAACGAAGCCCTGTTTCAATTGCTGTTAGACACGGTGTATGCCGGTGCATACATGGGGCTGCCCTCACGGGTACATGCACAGCATCTAGAAGGATACAACAAGGACAAACACACTTACTGAGTAGCTCCAGCTAGGCGTTTTAATTATTTTCACCCTTATTTGTAGTAGCAGGAGTTTATAAAAGCTTTTATATTTTATAAAACACTACAAAACAACAGACCCCGCTAAGAGCTGACAGGTCGAAAAATAAATCCTTTTTACTTTCTTGAAAGAGTTCGTTTGTTCTGATTGTTTGCACAAGCTGATTACAGTTGAATTTATAACCAAAAAAAACAGCATCCGACTGCATAACGTAAAACACTGAGGTCAAATTATTGTAGATCAGTTTTTACCGTGTTTTTTTTTATACCTGTTCATCGTTACGATATACAGATCCCCTTCATTTTTAGTTTATTTTGCAAGGTGACCTTGAAATGTTAATACACCGGCCAATTTGTTTGTTTTTGTCTTTTGTCTCCATTTTAAAGCTCTTTGTCGTATTTTTTGCTTAGGTTGTGTTTACTATTTCGTCTAAAACTTCAATCTTGTAAAAAACGATGTGGCCGTTTTCGTTCCCGGTACAAGGTTGTACCGCGAGTTTTCAGATTCTTACCCTTCTCTTCTGTAACGCCAACAATCCGGATAAATTAAAAAATGTTTTCTATAAGCGAGTTTTCTATTCATTCTTTTATTTTTGGTATCTTCTTTCAGCATTTTGAGGCTGTTTTACCGGCCTTTAATTTGTTGTTTAGTTGGCACCAGGAACAATATTAAAATCGCTCAATCCCGGAGGGATTTAGGCCCAGACACGCGATACACCATCACGCGTAACAAAATCGCAGCTAGTATACACCTTAATCATTTCATTTCAGATTTGTTGGACACGTGATGGACACATGAAGTTGCATTATTGTGCGCAAATAACGTGCGTGCGATGTTTCTCCGGGCCTTTATACATGTGCAAGACTTCATCACTTGTGGAGCTGGAGGGAAGGGGAGCACTTTACAACGCCTGCGTGCAGTGCCTGCGTGTAGTGTTCGCGTGACGATCCGTTTAACCGACAAATTTTTCTGATTGTTATCAATAGTACTTGAGATAACCGTGACTGATTACATGTACGTTGTTTGCACCTCATAACCTTTCATTTCCTCCATTTCACCGATAAGAAAGACAAGTTCAATCGGGAGAGTGGGGAGTCCCCTAGCTTCCTACGCAGACACGAGCCAAAACAAGGTCTGTGTAGGAGAGAGTCCTCCGGGGGAGACTCCAGGTCTACCAAGGCTGAAAACACTGTTGATTTGAAGCCGACATCGTATATAATTGCGTTTTCCCTTGAAATCGATCACTTCAAATGCGAGCACAGATGGCATGCATCGACCTAATTTGAAAATCCCTTTGAACGTAATCCAACACTTTGACCTTTCCCTCTCAATTTCAGTTTCTCTTATGGTTAGATTAAGGCAGGCAGGAGCCGATTACCCTCGGCTCCTGAAGGCTGACGCAGGATTTACTGTCACACATTTGCCACTGTCTGTAATTCCCGAGGGTGGGGATGGAAACACAGTCAACTCTCTGTTAACGGAGACCCCTCTAAGACGAAATCATCTAGCTCTAGGTTGCATGGCAGGCGCAAGAAAGAGGATGGGATGGGGGATTCGTGCGCGCGCGATGCGTGTGGTGGAGCGCGAAGAGAGGGGCGTGCTCTCCCACGCGTTCACAGGCGCGGCCAAACTAGGCGCGTCTTTTATTTTTTCTCCGAAGATAGTACAGTAGCAAGCATACGATGCGATTACAATATGTTGTACCTGATTTCAGGGTTGCAGCATAATTATTTTCGCTTTTTTTTTCAGCCGATGAAGACGTGGACCAAGGAGGGAACTGCGGCACTAAAACTAAGGTTCCGTCTTAATTTTATTTTGTTGTTGTTTTAGTTTTGAAATGCGTTATTTATATGCGGATAATATTTTTTTTTGTCTTTTTTTAGCAATGGTTCACGAAATTTCCAAAAGCAACTTGGCCTATTCTGATAACAGAATTTGGTGAACGATTTTCTTACTATGGGATCAAAAGTAAGTTAACAACAATTCCATCGTACTGATTTAGGGCTCTTTTACTTCCAGAGTCAATTATGGAGACATGTAGTGTAGTTCTAACTTTTGAGTCATTGGATGAAATCCTATGGTGTGACCATTCAAATGAAACCTCTTTGGCAGTACTTTTGCATGGTACCATTTGTTTTTCAATACTTCATAAACTAAAATTTGGGATTTTTCTTGAATTTTGATGTTTGGCACTCTTGATAGTGAAGGGGTTGAATATTTGTTGGCGTCCCAAACTTGAACATACCCTGATTCCAGAGGTCCGTTCTCTAAATTTCAAGAGTGCAATAAACTGCCTCGTTGTCGTGGCTTCGTCGCTTGCACGTCGGTTTTCACTAGAAAAAAAAACCTCAGGTACCCAGGGTAGCTTGTACAGGAAGCTCTGCCTGGAAGGTAGGAGGGCTAAAATTTCGCGTGATAAATTTCGCAGCAGAACGGCGCTGCGCGAAAAACATACCAAAATATCAAGTGTGTTAGATTGGCTGATCGATTTTTTTCAAAATAGACAAGCACTTTCTTGATGTTTTCTTTTCTGTACAAACTCAACAGTTACTGTTCAGATGATGTGAGTCACTGGTACACGTGAGCAAAGTTAAAGCTGAGAATGTTTTTATACATATACTATTTTTCCTTGCTCGCACTTCATGCTTTCATTTGATTACCGCTCCTTCTACAAAGTTAATCACATCTTAGTACGTAGTGGGTTGGTAAGTGTATTTCACGCTAAACACTGGTTACAATTAATTTTTTTGGGTAGCGGTGTTGGTGCTGTATCTGACAAAAGACCTGATGTTCAACAAGGCCAATGGCAAGAGCATATATCACGCGTTTAGTATGACAAGTTACTTTACCGGAGTGATCGGAGCTATGATTGCAGACAGCTGGCTAGGAAAGTACAAGTGGGTATTACAAAACTAACCATAAATAAAGTGGATAAAGGAGGTCATTCTAAATGTTCACTTCCTATCAAAACTACCCTTACTTTTTATATTCACACTTCAGCAACAGTCTTAATTTGCTCTCAGTCAAACGGTGCATTTACAATTTTATGTGAGCAATCGCTCTCGTAAAGCTGAATTTCCACTGTTGCGTGATTTTTACATGCGTTTTACCTGCGGAAAAAAATTGGAGACGATGTGTGATCAACTTGCGTAAAAGCAAAAAGTTGACCACGGTTAAGGTTTTTACATTTACCCAAGCTGTTCATACATCGTCTCTAATTTTATTTTCGCTCGTAAAACGCACATAAAAATTACGTAGTGGAAAGTTATTCCTCATTAACCCGAAGGTGGTTGCAAAAAACGGCTTTTCCCAAATACTAGACTACGAGCAACCGTTTCGTTTCATGGATAGTTAAGCACAAAAGCGTGACACGCGCGTGAAATTGCCGTCGCATGTGAAATCGAACTTGTTTTTTCGAAAAAGATCTTCGCGACTCCCTTTGCGTTTTTCGCCGAAAATAGGCTTTTCCACAACTGTTCCTTACTACCTTGAAGCTAGTATATTTTAACCTCATTCCTTCTTTTTCTTTTCGTAGAACTATTGCCTACACCTTGTTTCTGTACTCCTTGTCCGAAGTCATCCTAACCCTGACGAGTGTTGACAGCATTGGTCAGCGGAATCCGTAAGTACCGCTATAAATTTTCGTCATCGTGATAATATATGCCCTCCACAAAAAATAAAATAGTTTTCGCTGCAGTTGTCTACCGTTTTTGCGTGAAATATATCGAGCTATAGAAGTGTTATACCTTCATACTTTTTTACATAAAAATTATATTGTGTTTGATTCGTCCTTAGGGTAGGGCCTCTGATATCCTTGTTTGCCATGGCAATAGCATGTGGTAACATTAAGCCGTGTCTAGCTGCGTTTGGTGGCGATCAGTTCCGAAAGGATCAGGTTAGTCCAGTCAGGAGGTAATAACTGAAGTGTAGTGAAAACGAGTGTTCGACGACGACCTTTATTTCTCACGGAACACCCTTGAGTGAACACAGAAATGTGGTATCGAAGGTTTTCAGTCCACAAAGAGATCAATATAATCAATTATCTTTATTTCTCTCTTGGCAACATTTGCTCGTCTAATTTCTAATTACATTAGACACGGAAAAATAGCCTGGAGTTATGACACGATGGACAAATCTTAAGCTTCTTAGCCTGTAAATGTGTAAATGCTCGAATTAGCGCCCATTTAATTTTCAGAGCCGAGAGGGGGGCGCTAATTCAAAGGGGGTGCTGTTGTCACCAAGGAGGAGGGGTGTGGGGGGGGGGGGGGCGCTAATTCGAAGGTAAGCGCTTATTTGAAGCTGGGCGCTATTTGGAGCATTTTAATTTAGCCTGCGCTAGAAGCCTACTAGGTTCTGAACTATTTCTCTTTGACAGGAACACATGTTAGAGCTGTTTTTCGCCATGTTCTACGCGTCTGTTAATGTTGGAGCTGTCCTGTGCATGTGGTTCATTCCCATGATCAGAAGTGAGTGCCTTTGTTACTGAGTTGTCGGAATAGCGCGGTTTTCAATAATTACTCTGGCCAATCAAAAGGGGCAGACAATTCAGTGAGCCAATTAGATCTCGAAGCAAATACATGTCGCCTGCGCCAAGCGCGCGAAAACGCGTGCGAGTAATTCGCGATTGATTTTGGTTTTACTTCTGATTGGTTGATAAAGCGGCGCTAGATTTATTAGCCAATCACAAAGCGTAACATTCAGAAGGATATCACTTGATTCTAATTACTCGTGCTTCGCGCTGTTAGCTCCTTGTTGTGCATTAGAGATGACTTTGGTTGCAACTGTTTAAAATTAAAACAACCTTCTCTCTTCCTGTTTCGTTGCAGCGGATGTACAGTGTTTTGGCAGGGACTGTTACCCAGTGGTCTTTGCGGTGAACACAGTTCTCATCATTGTTGCGACTTGTAAGTCGAGTGACAGATTTGATTGTTCATTTAGTAGAATGGAGCAACCCGATTGCTTGTCTGAGCGGTCCAGTTAGATCTACATCTCGGATCATGTTCACAATAGACAGTATTCGTATTCACGGCATTGAACTGGAACTAGCGTGCAGTCGAGGCTCATGCGGGGGAATCTTTTCACATGCAAATATTTTTAATGCTATTCCTCCGCATTAGCCCCGACTGCACGCTAGTTCCAGTTCAATACCGAGAATACGAATATTGTCCATTAACCGGATGGTTTTTGTGTGAACCCAGACACTCCGCTGCGGCCTCAGAATAGAGTGATAGGGGACAAGGGGACATAGTCTCTTGGTATCTGTGCTGTGGGAGTGCGTTTCTAAAAAGCCCCGAAAACTTTTCGGGCCGATGCTATGCATGATATTTGCAGAATGTTTACCAGCAAAGACTGAGATGACAGTTTTGAATGCAATGGGTTTTACAACTGAGTGCTCTGTGTAAACACGCTGCTGTTGCGTGGAAACTCTTAAGTGGAAAATCGACGCGCGAGTTTGCGCAAATCAGCTGACCTGTGCGCGGTCACGCTCACGCGTTTCACCTTTTACTTAACTATCAGTATGCGTTATGTTCATTCGCTTCTCTGTTTACAGTATCCATGGTTGGGGGAAAGAAATTGTACACTCTTAAGGAACCAGCCGGTAACGTGATGATCCGTGTTTTTAAAATCATTGGGGTAAGATATTAAAAACGTTAAGCGTTTGAATCTTTTTTATTTCCTTTTACCGTTTTCATGTTTTCAACTACTTTTGATATTTTATGAAGTAATATTGTGGTTTTGGATTCTCAAGTGGTTTTCACGTCGTCACGTGACACATGACGAAATGTCGTCTTTAGAGGTTACTTTAAGCAATTTTAAAGCATAGTTGTTTTCTTCCAATCTGGAAACCCCTGTTTCAAACGGAATGAATTCATTGTGACAACTGACAAAATACTGGCCGCCATTTTGAACGCGTGGAAGACCCTAGCTTGTTCATTTCCTTGGATTCGTAACAGCCTTTTCCTTACCTTACTTCATCGTTTTTCTTAGCACGCACTGTCTAACAAAATCAGCGGTTCAGGACCTGCGCAGTGTAATCACTGGTTGGACAACGCGACTGATGAATATGAGGTAAAGTTGTCTATTGTTTTCTTTTTTTGACGAGGAGTATCAGATCGTCCCGGGTTTTTTTGGATTACTCTTCCAACCATAAAAAAGGCCCATCTGGCCAATCACAACATCTGCAGTGAACCAACCAGAGCCCGAAGCAAAAATATAACATATGCCCAGTGCTGGAAAACGGGTAACCGCTGACAAGCGCGGGAAAACTTGCAAATGCCAATTCACGATTGTTTTCGGATTTGCTTCTGATTAGTGCGAACGATAGCTTATTTGTTGACTTTTTAGACGATTTTTGCGAAAAAATGACAGTGTTAAACAAAAGTACAACCAAAGATAGCGCGTAACTGCTTCCGACTGTCGATCAATAGACAGGGGGCAGAAACCCTGGAGAAAAGAAGGCGGGAACTCCATGGGAAGCCGGAAAAGGGAGAACTCCCACGATGACGGGAAGTGAGAGAAATAGGAGAGGGGGGATCGCAATATTGCATAGGAGGGAAAGGTTAGGCAGAAGTACACTAACACCTTGACACTTGACCTTGACACCCCCCCCCCCCCCCACACCAACGCCCATCAACCAGTAAGTCAACGTAACACGTTACATCTGGTAATATAATAAAGTCAGAGGTACTTTCTTCCTTTTTTAGTCCTCGCATTAATAATTCCCTTACCTATGAACTGAGGTGTGTTATTCATTAATGCCGCGAATGCTATTGATACTTTTCAGCAAAAGGAAATCAACGACATCAAACTTCTTCTCCGTGTGTTAAAGATGTACATTCCCCTTCCTGTCTTCTGGGCTCTTTTCCATCAGCAGGTAAATATCATGGCAGAATGTTTTTTGGATCACTTTTTGCGGCTAAGAAAACTGTCTAGGTTAGCAAGCTCAACTACAGACATAGCAGTTATCTTAATCATTTCTTGGCCGAGCCGAGGGCTTTGGAACCTCACGACTCCAGCCGGGAAAATGTAACCGTTACACTAACCGAGAGAGCTATACACGGGGAAGCATTGCTTTGAGGATGAAATACACGGATCGCGGGTTCCATTTTATTGGATGCGAGAAATCGTCTCCTTTGAATTGCGAGGTGAAAGGTCTTGAGGAAAATTATTTGTTGTGTGTGTAAAATAAGTGAATGCTTCTCTTTATTTCCTTTTAGGGGTCAAGCTGGACTCTTCAAGCTGAGCAAATGGACGGAGACTTGGTGAGTTATATACCACTAAACAGCTTTGTTATTTCAATCGTTAGGCCACATCCCTTGAAACAACAGACTTTTAAAATCTAGCTATTGTTTGAAAAAGCAGATTCATGGCAAAGTTTTTGTTTGAGAAGGGAGATCATTAAACCTGGCGATAATTTAAATTGTTTGTTTTCTCTTTGTTAGGGCGGATTTACTTTACGGTCGGATCAAATTCAAGTGAGTATGAGGCTGGATGAATATTTAGCTTTATAACAAATGCCATTTCAATTTAGAATATACTTAACAATGTCCAATATAAATAATGAGGATACATGTAACTTTTAAATACTGTTTCTCTCTCTTAGGCGCTGAATCCAATTCTTGTTCTCATTCTTATCCCGTTGTACGATGGTGTTATCTATCCCATGTTTGAGCGCTGCCAAATGCCTCTAAGGTATTTATTTATTTATTTATATATTTATTTATTTCTAGAAGTGAAGTTGATTTTATATTATGAGTGGTTTGTCGTTCAGTGCATTTGCGTTTGGAATGGAAGAGCATGTGATGTGATAAGCATAATGAAGAAAACGGAAATTCCCCTTTATTTCTTTTGCGGAGTCAACCGTTAGTCAGGGTGAGATGTGATGACGGTTGAAAGTTGCTATGAGCTTTGCTGTGTGCGCTTTCTAATGAAGTTTGAATCCAAACCCTGAACAGCATATAATTCCTCCTTAAAGGGACATTGTCACGCAGATTTTGCTGTGTTTTGGTCAAACTACACTAAATATATGACAAAGAGCCTTCACCTCAAACATAAAATTGCTTTTAGAACACCAAGAAGATAATATCAAGTGATTTCTTGAAGGAAGAACAAACCACAATACGTTTTTCTGCGATTTTTCCACGACTCTTGGGAGGAACTTAAAAAAAATTGGCCAATTTTTTTCAAGTTGTAATCCATTTCCATCCTGGCCATCCGCAGCCAAAGATAACAAATACTAGTTTCTGGCACTGGTAGAGTATTTGTTAACAAAACTGGACCATTATTTTACGGTTTCCATTGAAACAAATGTGTTTTTTGGCTTTTCAAAGTGATACTAAAAATAGGTGACAGTGTCCCTTTAAAATCTAAATGCAGAAGTCTGCCTGCAAAGAAACTACTAAGGAGAAATTGTATAAGACTCGGCCTACGCTCTTGACTTCCTTGTCATCAGATGCAAGTTTCTGCTTCAAACCTGTTGTAATTGTTTTGGCTAGATTTTACATATTTAGTACGCGTGTAAGAGTTTTCCAGATTTTTCTGTTCGCATTTAATTCATTCAACTGTATTTGTTTCCATGATTATATTTCAGTGCCCTTAGGAAGATGACAGGAGGCTTAATTCTGGCTGCGGTATCATTTGTTATCTGTGCTTTTGTCCAGATTCAGATCCAGGTATTTTAGGATTCTTACCTTTTATACCCTACTTGCCTGAAAAAAAATAATGTCACGATTTCTTAATCCATTCACTCCCAAGAGCGCCGGAATTCTCAAAATAGCTCTCTGAGGTGTCGATAAAAGCCGAAGAGTACTGTAAGAAACTACAGGCTTTTATTTGTATGGTCACAAATGAAAACAAATAAAAAAATTATAGAACCATATTAGCTGATTTATACATGTTTGCCTAGTTTTTGTTCTAGTCTTGTGAGGGTAGTTTTGAAACGTACTAGCGATACTGCATGGCCGAGATCACGCCGGACAACCTGCAGCAAGGAAACCATCTTGCGAGTGTAGGAAATATAGACTACAAGGGAGACGGCTACACTCGCGGAATATGTTCGTGTGCAGTATAAAACGCGCGCGATGCGAGCTAAATCCGCCGCCGAAAGAAAGACGAAAGACTCAAAAGTTAGAACTACACCACGTGTCTCCATAATTGGCTCTGGGAGTAAAAAGGTTAAAGAAGACAAACCATAACCTTGTTTTGTTTTCAGACCATTGGTGAGGGACCAGCATTACCGCCCGCCAGCCACACCACCCTGGAATTCATCAATGGCGCCCCGTGCCCAGTCTCTATCGACCGAGAGTCTTTCTTCAGAGTGGACCTCAAATATGGCGAGGTGTGTCTCACAAAACCTCTTGTCTCTTTGTTATCTATCTACAGTGAACTCTGTCTAAGCCGGACACTTTCGGGATCAGCTCTAGCTGTCCGTCTTAGAGAGGTGTCCTTAGACAGTTTAGTTACAGACGAACGAGTGGAATTCGACCAGAACCAGCCAATAATTGATATCCGTCTTAAGGCCCGTTTACACATGCAATTTTCGATGCGATTTTTGTCGCGCTCTCCAATGCAACTTGTATCGCAATTGTAAACTAGCGGCGATTTCCTGTGCGATTCGGGTGCGAAATTTGCTGCGATTTCCCAAAAATCGCCGCCAAGTTACATCAGTTTCGAACTCTGCGACATCGCGCGACAAATCGCACTGAAATCGCCGCCCGTTTACACATGCGATTTGAAGACGCAACTTGCGCGCGACAAAAATTGCATTAAAAAAATCGCCTGTGTAAACGGGCCTTTAGACGTATTCAATTTTACTCTTTATAAAAGTGGATTTTGCATAGTATCCGACGTTTCCCTCTGGTATCTCTGATTTCGTTTTCTCAAAACATTTTTAAATACAGTTTAAAAAAATAATTTTAATTTGATCTGGGACACTAGGGCAAGAGGTTTGTTAGTAGTATAACTATCTAAATTTTCCTGTGACCAAAATTTAAACATGACCGAATTACTTTTGTTGTTGTTGTTGTCAGCTGTTAGCAAAGAGGCTTTGAATTTGACTTTGAACATTTTAACAAGTCCCTCCAATTCAATTTGGTATCGTATGACTTGTTATACGCAGAGATCTCCTGTGTTTGTCGGCCAGTCCGGCTTGAATAACTTCACAATCATGGTTAATGGCGATAAATGCAAAGCTCCGGAGAAACGCGTTAGCTTACAGCTGGAAGACAAAAGTGTTTTCAGTGGCGTGGTGGAAATCGAAAACAACGAGATCGTTTTCAACAAGGTATAAGTTATAATTGTTTTATAATGTAGTTCAGCTTTGCGATGTTCGGTAAAGTGAACTTAGATGTTTGAATTAGTAAACCTCAGGCTAAAATGTTAATACAAGTCTTATTCAATATTTTGTTGGATCTTTTTGTAGTTTGAAATGAAATTGCCTGATATAGACATCAACAAAGCCGAGACCCGAGTAAGGTGTGTAATCTTACTTATTTTTGTTGTGAGGAGCAGACCCTCTTTTTTTGATAGTCGCACTCCCCGACTGTGGAAATCATTGCGAAGGTACGTAAAGGTCACTTTATTTATTTTCTTTCTTTCTTTTTCAAACTTTAGAGTGATTTATTCTGGCGGAGATAAGCTACCAGAAAGAGTAAATGTGGAGTTCAAGTCCATATTCGATAACGTGAAGCCAACTGTTTTGAAGAACATTGGTACAGATAACTCATCATACAGCCTGATAGGAACTGGAGAGTAAGTACAATTGACAGGGGTTAACCCTTTAACTTCCAAAAGTGCCAAAAATAAAAAATTCATATAAAATCCCAAATTTCCTGCTGTAAAATATTGAAAAAACAAGTTGTACTATGCAAAACTACTTCTGAAGAGGTTTCATTTGAATGGTCACACCATAGAATTTCGTCGACAGAGTCAAAAGTTAGAACTTCATTACATGTTTCCATGATTGACTGTGGAGTGAAACAGGTATTACCCCTTAAACCACCTCGAATTCATTCTTGGTTTTAACAGTTAGCGACTAGAAATATGTTCCAAGTTTGTTCAATTTTGTGTCTTTCCTTTAGGTATTACATAAATACAATCATGGAGGCGAAAAATGGTACAAAATACCAAGCCAAGGTAAGAAAAGGTTTTGATTGACTATACATCCAGTAATGAGTAAACTATCTTTACAAAAGAATGGAAGAGACGAAAAGAAGCTCCTTTAGGTATTTTTAAATGTTGTTATCAGCATTTCACATTCGACTGCAAAAATCAAATCATAACCCCCCTGCGAGACTACACATGACGTCATTTAAAACAAAACCGTGAAGCTTTGGTGAAGAAAATGACAAGCACTCTTCATTTAGGGCGCAGACGGCCGGCCGGAGAGAACATCGGTGTTTGCAATCACAAACTAAGGGACTATCTATACTCACTGCAGAAAAACTGCGCTGAAGGTCGCTTTCTCATTCACTGAGTATTTCAGAGGAAAAGCATTATTTTCGTTCGACTAACGCGCATTATTTTTCATTTTTGTTTTCTAGGAGCAGAACAAAAAAGTAAAGTTTGGAAACTTTGGTGGCTACACAGTGGTTATCCATCCGCCAGAAAATGACCCTGATTCCACCAAGGTAAACTGTGGTGACTATATATTCAACACTGTGCTATATAAGTTGTCGCGAGTGTTCTTGAGCATTGTGTGTTATGATAACGTGATACATTGTTTGGCTCTTTATGTACTTTATGATGTAGAATTCGAGCTAAAATGAAACCTAAATTAGACATTTTTTTAAAATTTTATTTCTGTATGCCATACAAAAGTACTGCTGAAGAGGTTTCATTTGGATGGTCACACCATAGGATTTCATCGACAGACTCAAAAGTTAGAACAAATGGTGCCATGCAAAAGTACTGCTGAAGGGGTTTCATTTGGATGGTCACACCATAGGATTTCAGCGACAGACTCAAAAGTTAAAACAAATGGTACCATGTAAAAGTACTGTTGAAGAGGTTTCATTTGAATGGTCACACCATAGGATTTCATCAACAGGCTCAAAAGCTAGAACTACATTACATGCGTCCATAATTGACTTTGGGAGTGAAAGGATTAATTAACAGTCCTGCCGGGTTTCTTGTTGTTGTTGTCGTTTTTAGTTCGAGTCATCGATGTTCGAGGATGCTCCAGGTACCACCGTGTCTCGTCTGTTGCAAGTTCCCCAATACGTAGTTTTGACGGCTGCTGAAGTGATGTTCTCCGTCACCGGTTTGGGATTTGCTTACTCGCAGGTGGGTTAGTTAACTTAGAACATTATGTTACTGCTGGTGGCCCAATGTTATGTCATCTTTACATATGTGCTGTGATTACAGAGACTGGAATAGTGTAAGGATGAATCAGTACAGGGAACTTCAGCATTTAACTGAGTAGTCTGATTATAGTATCAATAGGTCTTTATCACGCGGCGGCCACGTTGACTCCTCGGAGAATAAAATGCTTTACAGCGGCGTTAATCTTTTGTTTTTATACAAAATGGCGGGGCGTGATAAAGGCCTAGAGAGTGCTAGTGCTTATTTGGGTATCCTGATATGTTTTTAGGCTCCTGCAAGCATGAAGTCTGTTCTGCAGTCCTTCTGGTTGTTGACAGTTGCTTTTGGTGATCTTATTGTCGTCATTTTAGCCTCCGTCATGCCAGCCTTAGGAGTGGTAAGTCATCGATTCTTTACTTTAACTCTTCTAGAATTCGCGGTGGAGTTCTTTGCCATCTTACACTGAAACCGTTTACGCTGGTGGACGCTGTTAGTCAGCAAATTGCTGCAGCTGAATCACTCGAAAGAGACAACCCAAAAACCACGAAAAATAATCTCAATTTATAGCGACTTGTGATAAAAAAACGAAGTCGGTATGTTGGACAAGTGGTCGTCTAAGGGAGGTGTTCGCTTATGAGAAGGTTGGTCACGTTGTGGAGTCTCAAACGGGCTGGCAATCTCGGAACTCCTGCTACAAGTGCCTTGCGTATTCGAGATGAGGTAAAGATATGAAATTGAAATTAAAATTCAGAGGCGAATCCAGGAAATTCAGAAAAAGGGGGCCGTAGCAATTTCGGCGAGAGCGTAACCTTGCTCCATGGCCGCAACAACCTTGATAAAAAAAATTAATAACCCTCCGTATATATAATTTAAAGGGAGGGGGCGCGGCTGTCTCACCTTTTCCCCTCCTCCCTAAATCCGCTTGTGAAATTCGAGATAATCCCTGCGATCAGGCTCTATTTTAGTATCGCTTGGTAAACCACTCCCACGAGAAACGCGAAACGAATACCAAATAGAGCGCAGGTTGAATTCGAAATGAAATTAACAAGACAAAGATTATCGAAAATCTCTTCTTGAAATCCCCACATATTTGCCATCAGAACAGTGTCTGCATTTAAAAGCGATGTTTTCCCCAATCGAAGGAGGAGAAGGGGATCAACTAATATTTGTAAAGCGTACAGTGTCATATCAGTGTACTGTCATATCAGTGCAGTGTCATATCAGTACAGTGTCACATGAAGCCAGATCAGATCGTTTTGTTTGTTGGGTGTTGCAGGAGAGAGAGATGTTCATGTATGGCGGACTGATGATAGTCATCGCCATTATTTTCGCCATCATGTCGTACTTCTATAAGTATGTGACTCTTGAGGAAATTGCAGACGTCGAAAAGGACGAGGAAAAGGAAAATCTTGAAGTGAACGGGATTCCACTGGAGGAACGTTCAGCAGAAGAAAACACCAAAGTCTAAGACTTTTTTTTATAGGGGACCAAGGATCGTTTTGTGATCTCCAGGGGCTGGCTACCACTAACGACGTAATCGGAAGCGGTGCCGGAAGCAATAGGAGTCTAGTGGAAATCAGAAAACGGAGTCGTAATCGCAATAGGAAGCGCGAAGGAATCGGAATCGAAAGGATCAGAAGGATTTTTATTTTGCCTTTCTGCTTACGTCGCTTACTATCCGCTTCTGTTGTTTTGATTTCCATCAGATCGTAAGCATGGTTCTTGCGATTCCGATTCCGCTTACGTCGCTAGTGGGAACCAAGCCGGCTTTGAAGATACAAGCCCTTTTGCATTTAGCTTGATTAGATCTTGAAAAACTTTTAAAGCACAGTTCGCTATTGTTACTTGTTTCTATCATTGTTCCATATGGCAGAAAACAGCCTCAGTATAAAGCAACTCAAAGTTTTCGACAGTCGACTTTCGCGCGCGCTTGCATGTTCTTCGCTCGTATGCGCATGCCTCCTAGCAACCTATCTGAGTAAAATCGAGGCTCAGGCCGTTGACTTATATCTTTTACGAAGCGTTTTTGGTCCTTTTTAAGACGGCCTGCATAACAGGCGTTATTTTTTTTAAGAGTTTCAGGTGAGCGCGACTCTCCGTGCTTGCCTCAAAAACGCGTAAAAAAGAACGCCTATTCTGCAGGCTATTTTAAGACATCGCGTATTAGCATAGTCCGGAGTAAGCAAGTACATTTATAGTTGTGATAGGTATAGATCGATCATAATCAGAATGAGCATTTATTTCTTAAAACTTGTTTAGATTTTTTTCTAGGCATAAATGCTTGAAACGGTAACCAAACCATTCGAGCATGGCGAATCTGCTATTTCTGTCAACAGCCCTTTTGCATCTTTTCTGATTCATCATCAGATTTTAACTGAAAATTATTATGGAAGAACAAATTTGAGTACTAGCCCTTCGTATTTGTTTTATCCATATATGTATTTTTTTGTCCCGGTCTTGTCATTTAGTAGTCTCCTACGCAGCCGTTATTTGAGTCGTCACGCAACACTCCTTCCCAGTGGGGAATAACGTTGCGTGACGGCCTCAACACGAGACTACTCATTTAGATACCGTTTAGTTTTACACGTTTTCATTTATATAAATATATATATAGCTTAAGAAAATCTAACGGACAATCGGACATTGGGCTTTATTCCTGACTCGTCCCCAGTCGTCTCTCTAGGCAAGACGCGGGAGACGCGAGTGGGGGATAGACGCGGAGCGAGAGATGCGCAATTGTAGGGGGTGCTGGGCTCCTCTCGTTAATCGAGAAACGACTGGGGACGAGTCAGGCTTTATTCAGTTTTCTGGCAGTAATTCGCACCCGCTTGTAAGTCAGTAACGAGATACGGCATAAGCATTTATCTCATCTAAACAGAATCACACTGTGCTAACCATCAATTCATATGCTTTGTGTATAGATAGCAATAAACCTTTATACTCAATGGATGAGATAATTAATTTGTAAAGAAGTTGTTCAACTGTTATAGCCTGTTTAAGCAGCTGGTAAATAAAGAGTAGATACAATGCTGATTACCTGGTGCCCCAATAACTACCGTTACTGTTTCCAACACGTGATTTCGCGCGAACTCGTCTTTTCTGCAAGTAAAAAAATTAACTATTACTACGCGAAAACGCATTATTATTTCTCTTCTTTTTTTCGAAAACCAATTTTGTCCAAACATAACCTGCGCAGCAATCGCATTTTGTGTCATGACGTAATCATTATGTTGATCAGTTATCGTTTACGCATGCGCCTATTCTCTTTGACCGTGGTGGTTTTGAGGGGAGGGGGAGGGGAGAGGGGATATAAACGGAGAGGATCTGAGGAGCTGGCACTGATCTCGGAATTTTGTATTTTTCTTGCTACCTCTCCATATACACATACATGCCAACCCAAGCACTCGCTCACAGACAAGTGTAGTCTTCAATGGAGACCGGTCCTTTTGTTTTACTCTCTTTTTGTTCTGTTCCATTTGTAATTGTTTCACTCCGTCCCTGTTCCCTTTCCTTTTTAACGAAGCTGGGTTAATTTTTCATGCTACCTTGAACCTGGTACCTGTTGTCAATGATGTTCCATTAAAGGGACAGTGTCCCTGCTGAAATATCGTGTTTTCCGCAAAGAAATATGAACTATAAAGACAAAATAACAACTTAAAAAACTCAAGTTTCCACCAGAATGGAACTTGATTTCTTGACCACCTGTCGCGAAATCAAAATTGATGAACTGTAATCCACTTCCATTCTTGTAATCCTGTACTTTTTCTCCTAACTAATGCTTCTGTTTTGTTTTGTTTAGTTGTATATTTGGTGGCATTTGACGATGTAACATAGAAATTAAGTAAACACAATTTCCTTATTTCGGCACGACATTGTCCTTTTAAGTCAAGGTTTCACTCCAAATATCACTGGACGTTAATATATATTTTTCTTAACCAGTTTACCATAATAGCATTTTAAGTATTTGTGTGAGGCTTAAGAAAATCTGTCTCCAATTCGATGGTGATATTGTGTTATCGAATCAGTTTCCCCGTACAACGATCAATAACATGCACTTCTACGCCGGCATTTGGTCAAGTTAACAATATAGTTTATATAAACTCAATTTGTTTATCCTATTTTATACATCACTCCTATATCTTTCAGATCTTTTGCTTTGTTGCGCCGCATACTAGGACTTTATTTGACCGAATTAAACAAAGGCAGTTTATTTAAATTTTTAATTCGATTTGATTGGCTCAGTGGTTGAAGGTCGAATGTGTTAAACAAGCAAACGATGATCTAAACAAATCAGAAAGCCTGGGAAATAATTCTATAACTAAAACCGCTCCTTATAGCAAAGTTGTTGAGCCGTAAGGTCCGTTACAGCTAGGATCTTATGTTCTGAACGGTGTAGTTAAGACCTATACTGTAGAGATGAGAGGCCAAAAACAAAGCCAGCGTAAAACTCTTGTCCTTGCGACAGCTATTACATTGGTTGGCATTGCCTGCTTAATAACGGGAATCGTTTTACTTGTCAAGAGGAATAGCATCACTTGTGAAACAACAAAAGTCGATGGAAAAGAAGAGAAAAGCGAAAAAAAGGTGGAGAGATGCAGTTATTCCGAAGAAGCAAAGCGGTGTGGTCTTGACGAGTTCTTGCAAAAAGTAATGAACACAGCGTTTGAATTGCAACCGTTTTTAATCGCAAACAAACCCAAAGTGAGCGCAGAAGAAATTCGGGTGAAATACAAAGCGTATGACCCGAGTCCTTCAAACCTTAAACTGGTGACAGACACGGCAAAAAACCTTCTTCAAGAGCTTAATGGAAAAGAAATTAACGAGAAAAAGCTCAAGTCTAGAGAACGAAAAGCCTTAGCGCAACTGAAGCATTATCTGAAGCATGTTTTTGGAACACCTTTCGATGGGAATTACTACCTAGGAGACTTTCTTCTGGGGCCGAATGTGTTCTGCTGGCAGCCTATATGCGGTGTTGGAAACTCATTAAAAATGAGCCTGCACTTTTTCAAACCTTCAGACACACATGGCTTGGGAGTTCTAATCGAGAAGTTGGCAGAAGTAAACAAAACATTCGAGACTTACACTGATAACATGAGATATGGAGTAAGGGCGGGAATGATACGCAGCGAAGAAGAATGCAGAGCTGGACTCGACGCCATCAAGAGATACCACTTCAATATTTCAGTTGGTGGACCAGAGGGTAGGTTTTCTTGAATTAAAAGTATTTAGATAATAATGACACAATTCCTTCGTTTCTAATAAGACAACAGAAGAGCTGGTTTATTTGCTTGTTGGTCAGTTTTATTGCATAAACAAGATTTAGCATAAAACAATGTACTCTAAGCAAGTGTTTAAGGCTAAACGTTTTTCCTTCCTTTAATAAACATCCCCACCTCTGAGACAAAAATATTTTCTTTCAAAATGGGAAAAGAATCGTAAAGTTTTGTATTTAAATTATTCAAATGTGGAGGCTTTTAAAGGTGCTGAACGGTCTTTATGAGGATTATAAGTGTCATGTGCAATGACAAACTGTCATATAAGGTGCCGTTGAGCTAAAAACGCTTCATCATTAAACACATCTAATTGTTTTTCTTGTGCCTCTTGAAAAATTCAACTTTCAGTGTAAATTAGAGATTTTTTAATAAGGCTGTATTAATTATAAGCAAGAAATTTCGACATGAAAATTAGTGTGTGGCTCGTTTTATTTCTTTCTCTTTAATATTTCTACCGGTAAATTTGTTTTTTTTTATACTACAACAGTCGAGCTGTAAGCTTGTAAGATAAAGTAGAATTAGTTGCAGCGGTCTTTATTATTATAAAATAATATTTGTATAAATTAACAAAGCAACACGGCTTTTTAATCTACTTTCAAAACGTATTGCCCGTCATTAAAGAAAATATTCATCAAAGACCCTGTCAAAGAACAGTAGAATGTAAAGAAAATGGGATTATTAGTCGGTGCAAAAAATACTTCCAACAAAAGAAGCAAAACAGATTAATAACACTACAGCATACATTTCAGCAGTTGCCACTTTTCTCCACGGAGATTTACAACATAGTTATTTGTAAAATACCAATCACATTCTCAAGTTCTTTTATCGCATCTTGCCGAGGAGCGAGCTACAGAAATTATCATATTATGTTCTATTCTTTGATTCTCAATTGTCTGTTTTTTCGGTTTCGTTCGGGCCGTACTATGGCTCGCCAAAGGGAAAAAAACGTTAAATTTAATACAGCTGTCAAAGCCACTACAGACTGCGAACCGTCTCTTATTTTTCTTTTAGTAAAAAGAAAATTAAGAGACGGCTCGCAGTCTAAAACCACTAGTAAACGTAAACATGTGCAATACACAACCTGACTCATCTCCAATCGTCTCTCAGCTTTTGAAATGCGGGTGACAAGGGAGCGCGAGGATTAAAAACACCACCGTCCCAAGACTTTGCAAAAGTTGACAAATGCCAACTATGCTGAAACTGGCATGGAAGAATGGTACTTCCCACTTTATGCAAGATTTTGATACCTGATTGACCAATGTAATTCAATTTTTGTGTGTTTATTTTGTAATGACACAGGTGTTTTCAACGAGTCATACATGCAATACATCCTAAGACCAGACTTTTTATCGAATCTGGAAAACAATACAGATCAATTGAACGAGTGGAAAACAAAGCATGAAAGAAAGACCCCTACTCAGTCTCTCCGTGAGAGCGTGCTAGAGCATGTCGGGCGATCAGTGTACTCCTTTTTAAGGTAAAATACTATAGCCCTATAATTTTCAGCATATATCACTGAACATTAAACGTTTTAGTATCAATGGATTTGTGATGGATAGGACCGAGCGGTCATAACAAGTGGGATTAATTTTCTAAAGAAACTATGGTGCTGCGTCGGTGGGGGACTGGGACGCTAAAATTTGGTATCAAGTAAATTGAGGGCCACCGTAAAGAGTTTCAAAATCCAGCATTGTTCGTCACCAACGGATGCATGGATTGTGGGTTGTGTGTGATTTATTACGCTATTAGTGAAAATGGTAACGAAAAACCAAGTAAATAACATCCCATACCATACGCTCAAGCTCAGTGAAATCTATCTACTAATTTATAATAGGTTTGTCTGTTCATCAGGTACTTGGAGAACGATCACATTCAGCACTGTGTGCCCAGCAACGTTTCCAGCGGCTTGTCGTTCCTGCCAGTCTCCTTCGTGTATGTCAACCGAAGTGCAAACATTACACAGGAGACCACTAAAGTGCTACCAACAGGAGAACCGCTGAATGGGTCCCAAGCTTATCTGGAGCTTCTTTCGTTTTTTACCACCACAAACAATACCCCAGATGAAGTGTACGACCTTGGTTATAGGATGCTTCATCAGCTGTATCCTGAGGTGAACTGAGTTTACTATCATTACAAACTAACTACTCTAACTTGCCAATCACAAGAGAAGCATACAATCCAATGAACCAATCAGAAGCAAATACATGTAGCCGGCGCCAAGCGCGGGAAAACGCGTGCGAACAAGTCACAATTGGTTTTGGTTTTGCTTCGGATTGGTTGAAAAAGTGGCGCGACATTTGTAAGCCAATTACAAGGCGTAGAAATGCAAAAACAAAGAAATCGCGAAATTACTTTCGACACTCAATTGAAAACCGCTCTATGTGTTTCAAACAAATGCTCAGTCCTAATTGGCTAAAGAGAAAGAAAGTGCCGACTGGCTATCCAACTCATTGATACCTAGTTATAATTATAAAGTTATTTCTTGCTTGCCTCTGTCCGGGCTCTGTCTTTCCTATGCTCTATATTTTAGTAATTTATGTCTTAAATATGAGACAAAGGATACAAACCAAACCAAAAACAATTTTAAAGCACAACGCAGCCGAAATAGCTCAGTAGAATGACTCCATGGCCATCTCGTGCCATGCCTCTCATTTTGGGTGCTCTTAAGGATCTGACCGTTTTTTCTTTTGTATAAATCTCGTAGGCACTTGAAGTCGCCCGCCAAGTTACTGGCAAAAAGAATAACGACACGGCAAGGGATGAGTTTTTGAAGAGACTGAACAATTCAAACATGTTCTTTTCTGATATACCGTTTCCACAAAACGAGTCCGACAAGACAGCCTTTAAGCTATGTAGCTCTGCTAAAAGGGCAATGATCTATTGTCCAAATCGCTGGCAGGCAATTCAACAGTGGTTTAAGGAGACAAGAGAGGTAATAGTAATGTAACTAAATAATAAAACTGCTTTCTTTAATTTGCTCAAACAGTGAAGGAAGCGTTTGATATCTTCTTTTTTGTATGTTTTGATAGTTTATAGAGGGTCTGGATGGGGTGTCAACTAATAGCTAAGAATTGGCAAAAACGTGCATGCACTGTTGACTGAGAAATGACCGAAATTCCAATACCCAGACCCTCTTTATATTATGCAGGGTGGCTAACCTGCGATCGGGGTTTGAGAAATGCGAAGACAAGAAACATGAGAGCAAAAACTACAGTAGAGAGTGCTGAAAAACAGTTAATAGAAAATAATCTGATCACCGGGCAAAGGCACTGGAGGATCTCGACTTGCTAATAAGGATAGGCCGCAGTGAAAAAGGAAGGAGCGGTTCAGAGTAAACATGGTTCAGAATTTTAAAACATTTCAACGCGCTATCACATTCGGCCCCAAGCTCCCACGTTTCGCTCACTTAGAGCGTTGAGGCCTGGGGACGAGACTAGGCTAGAATTACTGACGGAAAATTTTGGTTAACGTTTCTAGACCTCAAAACTGTGAAGATTCCGATTTCTGCTAAGTCATGATAGAGATAGATCCGAGTGTCGCGAGTGTATTATAAAGGAACGCTTTATCCTATCACAGGTTATGAGTATGCTGGATCCCAAAACGTCGCAGATGTTCTACTTCACCGGAAAGAAACACACAACTCCAAACTGTCCAGTAGAATTAAGGCCGAATTTCAACCCTTCGTTCGGCGTACCGAGTTATTACGGAAGCGACAGAACCTGTAGTAGGAACGCCGTGTACAAAATACCTTTCTTTCTGGAAAGGCCTGGGCCTCGATATATGCAGTGGAGCGTCAATGCTCATGAGGCGAGGCCTGGACACCACACACAGGTGAGTGACATGTCTTTGGCAAGATCATCCAGATTGCCAGATTATCATGCGGGATTATCAGGTATTGTGGCTAGAATACGGATTCGAGCTATGAATGCAGCCCGCTTGCTGTGTTCAGGGATCAAGTAATTGTTTCACATTGCCGCATTATATATATATATGGGTGATGACAAACTGTTGGAGGAAGTCCGCCGAAAAAATGATCGCGAACTTATCCTGCGAACGACTGGCACCCTATCTAAGGAGGTGGGGGTGGGGGTCGGGGGTTGTGGAGTAATACACCTAGACGTTTTTAAGAGCTGCACATCGCCAATGAGAATAGATAATCCTCGGCAATATGTAAAATTTTATTTTGATGAACTTTCAGTCTAAAGGATCTTAGTTCCACCAGCAAAGTAACTAAGTCAATGTTGTCTATTGTCCCGTTTTCCGCGCGAAACTACTCAAGTTATCGAACCGAGAACATATTCAAACTATGCTGATTTTCAGTATTGATCTATTATAGTTTTCCTTTCCAACAGGTACAGGGTCTCGCAGAGCACTTCCAAGATACATGCAGTGGAATAATCAGCTGGTTGTCGTCAATTACGTCATACACAGCATTTACAGAGGGCTGGGCACTATACGCGGAAAACCCACTCATTGCTAATGATACGGATACCTACAAAGGAGAACCGCTGTACAAATATGGAATGTTGAAGTCTCAGGTAAGACCACGTGCACAAGCAAGTCTGTCTGAAAGAACATTCATGTGAATTCATGGCGGCCACAATTTGAACTCTATTTCTTTTGTTTAGTCTGTCTATTAGATAGTGGGTAACATTCCTCAATACGCTATAATAACAAATCATAACCATAACTTCATTATCATAACTTCGTAATCATAATGAATGAAAAGATGAACATTACATCTTTCTCAGTCTTAGTTTTGCTTTAATAGATTGTATGTCGATAAGCGGCTTTACAATTTAAAGATCCTGCTGAGCGGAAAGCAATACAATGTAAAATTAAGCTCAACTTGAATAAGAATATTGATGCTTTTACATTTGTTTCAGCCTAGTCCCAAGGCGTTCCCTTCCACTCATGGCGTAAGGGCTGTGAACGGTTACTATGTCATCCAGAGGATGAATCTGTGAGGTCATGAATTCGCACCAAATATCTAGGAGCGGGAACGCCTGGGTACTAAGCTACTCTTCGTTTAGTTTTTAGCTTAGATTTTATCATTTCATTAATCATATGATCTCATTATCAACCTCGAAGAAGGCCAGGAATCGATTTAAGGTTTCACTTTTCTCTTTTGTTCAAATCATTACAGCTCTGGCGAGCACTTCGCATGATTGTGGACACGGGATTACACTACAAGGGCCTAACACGAGAAGATTCGCTCGAGTTGTTCCAGCAATACTTATGGGATAATAGTGACATCGCGAGAAAGGAAGTGACAAGGTATCAGAGTGTAGCAGGACAGGCCACCTCGTATATGATTGGTCAATTGCAAATCATAAAATTAAGAAAGTACGCTGAGGACAGGCTGGGAGCTGCATTCAATTTGAAGGACTTTCATCTTCAAGTGTTGTATCAAGGGTCTGCGCCACTGAGTTTTTTGGAAGAAAGCATTAAGGAATATGTAGATTGTGCGCTTAACACGGAGAAAGAGGGTTGTGCTGAAGTGCTTGATCCCTTGTCTAAAGATTCTCAAGAGAATGTTAGCAACAACGATGAAACAGGATCTATGGATTCTATACAAAGAGAACTTTATTTTTGATGTTTTTTTATACCTCGCTACCTAACCTACCTAACTTCCGAACTATAAAGAATTGTTACGGAACATTTTTCCGTAAAAAGGCAGCTTTCGGTTGATTGTGAAACAGCATAACCTTCCATAATCGTAAGCTAGTTGTATAGGTGTTCTGTACTTACTCTTAGAACAAAGCCTTCGAATAAGAAATGAGCTCTAGGTTCTAAGAGGTTCAAAGGGCGTGAAAAATAATATCATCAGAATTTCCTCTATTTGTTTAGCTTACGTAAATCAAACTGCATGTGTTGTCGAAATACTGTTGGCTATAACTCGTTTATGACGTTTACAACTCCTTTTACTGAGTAACTTTGAGTTCTCATGCCTGTAAGTGAGTGAGTCAAGAACACCATCAAACACACCATGTTCTTGATGATGTTTTGGTCCACTTGATATAAAAGATCCCGGAGGTAGCAGGGCACCTCTCGCTCAGCCATGCAGCTAAATTCCTCAAAAGCCCCTGTTACAGAATAAACGTTAAATGATTTATGTGTTACAAAATATTACAAGGTTCACTTCCAATTTTGTCCGGCCGTTGGTGATATATGTGTATTTTTTTTGTAAATATTAGAGTTCCCATAAGAGGACAAAAAGTCGACAGCAAAGTCTACATAGCCATATACATTAACTGACCATACCCCCGCTTTATATCAAGCCGTGTCGTGTCCATGCAACTTTGTTGATGATTATTTTAAACGATATTTTGCCATATAAGTTTATTTAAAAGCTAAATGCAATTTTGAAGGCAAGGACCAACGTAACAAAACAGAAGCACCGGATCCAAATTGAGGATCTAATCAGCTATAAATAATAGTAATAAACGAAAAAAAGCAAGGCTGATTCGACAGTGAAGGAATATAAAAATGTAATTTATCCAATATTTCAAAAGGCACGGCCTTTTGAAATATTGGATAAATTACATTTTTATATTCCTTCACTGTCGAATCAGCCTTGCTTTTTTTCGTTTATTATTTAAAAGCTCCACGTTATTAAATTCACTTCAATATTGACTCTAACTCTCCAATATTAGACAAAACAATTAACAATGAAAATAACAAAAGAAGTGAAAATTACCAATAAAATCTTTCAAAAATATGTATGTTTAGTTTTTTTAGCCAGTCCACGCCCTACAGGGGGCATAGTGTGTAACCATAACAACTGATGAACAATACCATTGAGAACTATTCACCCGTTGTGTGTTTACAAAATAGAAGAAAAACAAACAACTGAAAGTTATATTCTTTGTTAAAGGATCTTTAAAGTTGAGCTTGGATAATTATAGCATTTCTGTTGCACAAAAACAACAGTGGATGGCTTTTAACCTCAAGGCACTTCTGCTCTGTTCAGCCTGTTTTATTTTTAGTTCAGTCTTGGTTTTTCAATTATCGCTATTTTGCCTGTCCAATCAGCAGCTTTACAAGCCGCGTACATTGTGCTCATGTGCCAAATAAGGTTCACTCACAGACCATCAATGCCACTCTTTCTTTCAGTAGTTGAACTGCACCTGCAACTTCGGAAATAATTAACATTATCTTTAATTACGTGGACGGTTGCGTCGCTACTGAAACAAATAATTCTTGCCAAACAGAGCGCTCATTATCGAAGCACACTCGTAACAAGCGGCGGTGAATGTTCCCGAGTTTTACTTCCTAATTCTAGAGGCCAACAGAACCGTTTCACTGTTTGTTTGCTGATCAAAATATCACACGGATGGTTGTGTCCGCATTCTATGCTGATGTTATGAGGACCGGGTAAGTCAGATAGACAGGAACTGGTTAATGATAATCGTTTCAATCGTTACAAGGAAATTAAAAAATTTTAAGCTTCCTTCAAAGTTGCAACTTTTTGAATAAGACATCAAAGCGAAGTTGACATATAACGATTTTAGTCTTTTCGATCAAGAAAAATATTCAATAACATCACCGTGAGCGGCTTTAATTTCTTTTCTAATAATAGCTATCCGTCAAAACATTTTTTTCTGCAGATGAGTGTTCATTCAAATAATGATTGACAAATTCTAGCGAAAGCCTTAAGTTGCATACTTAACTACTTGAATGGCGGTGAATGAATTTGTTCTCTTTATTTTTTAAAATATTGCTTCTGTTGAAAATCTTTTGCAGCAATTTTGCCAAGTCGCCATAACTGGCCTTAGAATAAGTTCACTCCTAAAGTAACGTTCCTGTAGCTATGGTAACATTATTGAATTGAGAACACCCTGGGGTTAATTTCTAGTTGTATGTGCCATATTTTAAAAATAAACAACGGAAGATTGCTTCCCTGTTATAAGAAATGCAAAAGTTGCATTGTTAAAACATACAAAACTGGTACAGTATTCATTCAACACTCATATCAATACATGTAGAAAATTTTAAAACATTGAAACGCTGATTTCGTTTTTGTACATAGCCTTGGGAATCATTAAAGCCGGCTAGTGGACAGATGGAATACTTTTTATCAGTATGAGTAAAGGTTTATCTTTGGGCAAATCAGTTATCGGTGTCTGCTTTTGATTTTAAATAAATCACTGTCGCAAGAAAGAAAGCCATTGACTCAAGTACGGTGCGAGGAAATTTTAATTTTAATTGCAAGGAAATATGCCATTTCTAGCTTAACCAGAAAGGAACACAAGCACAAAACATTTATTGTATTAGCCATGGCAACGAACTTGGACATACGTACAGATGATAGTTGCGAGCGAAAAGAAAATTGTCTCCCACAGTACTGCTGATCAAACTAGAACGAAATGCGATTTTTCCAGCAGATTGAATTCAAGTAAATTCAGTGTAATGTAAATTTCGCCTTATGTAATCGTGTTTTTCAAAACAACCAGTCTGGGAGCATACACCTGCCCTGTCTTCCTAGCTAGTTCGTGACGTCACTGAATGACGAATGACGTAAAATGATACCGGGCACAAATACAGAACCGTTAGTTGAACCTCGTGCAAGCGAGCTCCCAAAATGCAAAGCCAAGGTGGTCGCTTGCGAGAGGTCAGACCACAGGGACCTTGACTTTGAATCAGTAATAAACCTGTACTAAATTCAATGTACAAAGCCAATGACTTCTGTAGCAATGCAAGGACCACTTGAACAAACAGTAGCAAAATGTAGCTGGATCTTTGTGCAGATCAGGATCAGCATTGAACTAAATAAAAAAAAATTAACATGCAAGGCTGATCAGACAGCAAATTCGTTCGATTTCTTTTAATAGTATTTGCCCAATATTTCGGTTAGACAAAACTAACCTTCATCAGGGGCTAAGAAACCTCTGATGAAGGTTAGTTTTGTCTAACAAAGCACCTATCAGTGCAAAATATTGTATCATATGAAGTTTCGATGCAAGGGAAAACATTTCCGTTCTATTAGACTTGTACTGTAACATATAATTCGATTTGCGTCTGAAGTGACATCGAAATATGGGCGAGCGGTCGGTTACCAGAGGTTAAAAACAATAGAAAAATTCAAATCACCAGCGTTGAAAGTGGTCGCTGTCACTTACGAGAGGTGGTCGCTTACGAGAGGTTTGGACTGTAATGAGTTGACTGGAAGAAATTTGTTATTTTGGAAAAGTGGTCACTTAGAAGAGGTGGTCGCTCATGAGAGGTTTGGACTATAGTGATTTAACTGGAAGAAATTTGGTATTTTGGAAAAGTGGTCGCTTACGAGAGGTTTGGACTATAGTAATTTGACTGGAAGAAATTTGGTATTTTGGAGAAGAGGTCGCTCACGAGAGATGGTCGCTTAGGAGAGGTGGTCGCACGTGGAGGTTCGACTTATCATAGTACGATTAAAATTGTGTAGCGTGCCACTGAGCACGACTTTAAAATCAAAATTTAGGTTTGTGGGGGCGCCAAAAATAATGGTAATTGATCTGAGTGGAGTGCAATAAGGTCTGAAATCATACGCGTGATTTCAAAATCGAACGAACGCGCAGCGCGAGTTCGATTTGAAATCACAAGTATGATTTCAGACCAAAATTGCACGACACGAAGTTCAATTACAGCTTTATTACATCCATTTTGAAATCGCACAATTTAATTGCCCAGATACAGGATTTTAGTCAGTACCAATATTGATGTGACTTATAGATGCGATTTAGAGCAAAAAATAGTGCGATTCGGGAATAAATCGCACTGCTGAGAGCCAATCAGATTGCAAGGATTACCAGTGATTTTAAAATGGATGTAATAAAGAGCAAAAAATAGTGCGATTCGGGAATTTATTACATCCATTTTGAAATCACTGGTGATCCTTGCAATCTGATTGGCTCTCAGCAGTGCGATTTATTCCCGAATCGCGCTATTTTTTGTTCCAAATCGCATCTTTTTCTCAGCAGTACGATTTGTATAGGTAATCATACGGTTTTCTATAATTTACTCGGCTTCTACTGCAGTGGTCCATAAAGCAACAAAATCCGTGCGAAAGTCATAATTAAAGTCAGGATGATATCATAGGTTCTCAATGAATTAATGTTTTAGCAGTGTAAACGAACCAGCTGAAAACGCTTTTCCCGAGAGAGATAGTAAAGTGACAGCTGTATTGGAAATGAATGAAAGAGAAACAAAGAGTGTTAAGAACTCATTGAATTTTTCGGAGCGGAAAATTTGACTCTCAGTTCAGTTTCGTTCCGTGATGCTTTTTGAGATTTTAAATCCCGCCATAGGTGTTCACATAATTATTATTTTTTTAAAATCTTCATTAGAGTGCGTGCAAAATGAAAAAGTCAATATAAATTAAGAGAATTTAGTTTTATCGACTGAGTCGATAAGGTAAATTGACCACCGTAAAAAGATTCAAATAGCTGACGTTTCGAGCGCTAGCCCTTCGTCGGAGCGAATCAAGGAATTGTGGGTAGTGTGTGGTTTTATATAGTAAGCGGTGGAGCTACGCTATTGGTGGAAATTTGGTGACGTGAAAAACAAATGTAGATTAGTTGAATGAAAAGCGTTCGTTGATTCCGTGGGGTTTGAGAGTGCCGATTTGAAAGATGATTTTTTGTTCTAGGTTTTTACGGCTTTCTGTGTTACCCTGGTGTAGGGAAAGGCCGCAGATTGTCATGTGTTGTTTAGAGTGGTTAGTAAGATTAAAATGGCGCGCGACTGGTTTGGATGCGTCTTTGTCATTTTTTTCAACGTCTCGGAGATGTTCACGAAAACGGTCGCCCAGTCTCCTCCCTGTTTCGCCAATGTATATCTTTTTGCAAAAAGTACATGTAATGCAGTAGATAACATTTACGGAGGTGCATGTAAAACGATCAGTGATTTTAATAGATCGTTTGGGTCCTGTTATTTTGTCCGCGTTGTGAATGAAAGGACAAGTGTTACATCGTGTGCGTGTGCATTTGAAAGTTCCCGGTACATCGTCAGATTTCAGTGCGCTCGTAACTAGAAAGTTGCCTATGTTTTTGTCACGTTTGAATGAAATTAGTGGGGGTTGTGAAAAAATTCTGCCAGTTTCGGGGTCGTTTTGGAGTAATTTGAAATTTTTTAAAATGATGCTTTTGACTGTGTTGTTGTGTGGGTGGAAAGTGAGGGTGAATGGAATTCTCTCGTTCTCTTCCTTCTGTGGCGTTTGTAGTGCTGACTGTCTGTCGATCTGTTGTGCACGTTGTTGGCCCGTATTAACAACAGAGTCAGGGTACCCACGTTTCTTGAAAAACTGGCACATTTCTTCTGATTTGTTGGAAAAATCAGAGTCATCACTACATAGACGTCGAAGTCTGAGAAATTGAGAATACGGAATGGCGTTTTTAACGTGCGATGGATGTGAGGATGAATGTAACAGATAACTGTGGGAATCTGTAGGTTTGTAGTGCACACTTGTGGATAAACTGTTACCGTTGATTGAAATATTAATGTCAAGAAAAGCGACTGAGGTTTCGGAAATTTCCCAGGTATATTTTAGAGCTGGATGAAAAGTATTGACAGAAGTTATGAATTGATTAAGTTCCTCTTTACTGGAAGAGGTAGCGCCAATGCAATCATCGATGTAACGGCCGTAGAGTTCGGGTTTGGTTCCGTGGTACTGATTAAAAAATTTGTCTTCGATGTGGCCTACAAAAAGGTTAGCGTAGCTTGGTCCCATTTTGGTGCCCATGGCGACTCCATTTACTTGTTTGTAGTAGTTTTGGGAAAATGAAAAACAGTTAAGTGTCAAAACTAATTCGGCTAAGCGGAGCAGTGTTTCTGAGCTTGGGTTTTGAATGGAGCGCTGGTCGAAAAAATATTTTAGTGCTTGAAGTCCTTCGTCATTGGGGATGACGGTATATAAAGAGGTAATGTCCATAGTGAAAATTAATTTGTTTTCGCTGGCAAAACTGAAATCCCGGAAAATTTCGAGTGCGTGATTGGTGTCCTTAATGTACGAGGGTAGTGATTTGACAATGGGGGCCATGATTTTGTCTAAATAGCTAGAAATTAGTTCGGTAGGACAGCTACAAGTGGAAACAATGGGTCGGCCCGGATTGTTTGGTTTATGAATTTTAGGTTTGAAATAAACGCGTGAGGTTCTAGGAGTAGTGATGATGAGATTGTTGGCGGTAACTGGTAATTGTTGTTTAGTAATGAGGTCTTGGATAGTTTCTTTGACAATTTTTTGGTTGGTAGAAGTGAGATCTTTATCAACTTTGGCATAGAAAGCGGTGTCAGAAAGTTGCCGAAAAGCCTCTTGTCGGTAAAGGTCGGTCCGCCAAACAACTACCGCCCCGCCTTTGTCGGCCGCTTTGATAACAATGTCGCGTCGTTTGCTAAGACTTTTGAGCGCTGCCCATTCTCCTGTTGAAAGGTTGGAAATTTTGGTGTGGCGGTTAAATTTAAGTTTTTGGACATCGTGACGACATTTTTTGACGAAAAAATCTAGAGAAGAAAACTGGCCCTCTGGGGGAGTCCATTTTGATTTGCGAACGTTGAGTGTTTCAAAAACATCTTTTTCCGAGGTGTTAGAATTGTCTTCTTTGTCGTGGAAAAAAGCTCTTAATTGCACGCGGCGAAGGAATTTTTCAACATCTTGTTTGACTGAAAATTCGTCGGTTTGTTTCGCTATAGGAACAAAGTTTAAACCTTTACTAAGAACGGACCTCTCTGGGTTAGAAAGCGGCAAATTTTCCGGAATGGTAACGACGCCATTGTGACTATCGAATGAATGGTCGCCGGATAATTGAGGACCTATTAACTGTTCAAGTTTTTGGGTCTTGATTTGGTTAAGGCTGTTGAACAGTTTAGCATTGAGTTCTTGAATTTTAGCGCGAATTGATTGTACTAAGACAGCTGGACAAATTTTGGAAAGTTCGGAACGGTATTGGATAATTTCCTTTTCGAGATTGTTACGTTTAAGGCACATAGCTCTGATAGTGATCCTCATAATATTACGCGAGAAAGAATTTTGGGCATGGTGAATTTCGTGGAAATATTGTTGATTGGAATCAGAGAATGTAGAAGCGTGAAAATTTGAACGAAACCCTTTAGGAATGACTTTGGATTGGAGGCAACGGCCGATGAAATTGATGTGACTACAAAACCTAGTTTTGGTAAAGATGTGAGTGGCTAAACGAAAGGCTAAATTAGTGGAAATGGGGGGAAAAGGAATAAGATAACTTACGATTTCCTGGCGTAGCTCCTTGGTGAGTGTCTTGAGGTTAGGCATCGTTGTCTTCGGTGAGAAAGCTGTTGAGTAAGAAATATTGATGTAAAAAGTTAATGGTCGCAGCGAATAAACAACAAATGAATGGGGTTAGTTTCTAGAGAAACTGTGGTGCTGCGTCGGTGGGGGGATGAAACACGAGAATTTAGTTTTATCGACTGAGTCGATAAGGTAAATTGACCACCGTAAAAAGATTCAAATAGCTGACGTTTCGAGCGCTAGCCCTTCGTCGGAGCGAATCAAGGAATTGTGGGTAGTGTGTGGTTTTATATAGTAAGCGGTGGAGCTACGCTATTGGTGGAAATTTGGTGACGTGAAAAAAAAAAATCCGGGCCGACCCATTGTTTCCACTTGTAGCTGTCCTACCGAACTAATTTCTAGCTATTTAGACAAAATCATGGCCCCCATTGTCAAATCACTACCCTCGTACATTAAGGACACCAATCACGCACTCGAAATTTTCCGGGATTTCAGTTTTGCCAGCGAAAACAAATTAATTTTCACTATGGACATTACCTCTTTATATACCGTCATCCCCAATGACGAAGGACTTCAAGCACTAAAATATTTTTTCGACCAGCGCTCCATTCAAAACCCAAGCTCAGAAACACTGCTCCGCTTAGCCGAATTAGTTTTGACACTTAACTGTTTTTCATTTTCCCAAAACTACTACAAACAAGTAAATGGAGTCGCCATGGGCACCAAAATGGGACCAAGCTACGCTAACCTTTTTGTAGGCCACATCGAAGACAAATTTTTTAATCAGTACCACGGAACCAAACCCGAACTCTACGGCCGTTACATCGATGATTGCATTGGCGCTACCTCTTCCAGTAAAGAGGAACTTAATCAATTCATAACTTCTGTCAATACTTTTCATCCAGCTCTAAAATATACCTGGGAAATTTCCGAAACCTCAGTCGCTTTTCTTGACATTAATATTTCAATCAACGGTAACAGTTTATCCACAAGTGTGCACTACAAACCTACAGATTCCCACAGTTATCTGTTACATTCATCCTCACATCCATCGCACGTTAAAAACGCCATTCCGTATTCTCAATTTCTCAGACTTCGACGTCTATGTAGTGATGACTCTGATTTTTCCAACAAATCAGAAGAAATGTGCCAGTTTTTCAAGAAACGTGGGTACCCTGACTCTGTTGTTAATACGGGCCAACAACGTGCACAACAGATCGACAGACAGTCAGCACTACAAACGCCACAGAAGGAAGAGAACGAGAGAATTCCATTCACCCTCACTTTCCACCCACACAACAACACAGTCAAAAGCATCATTTTAAAAAATTTCAAATTACTCCAAAACGACCCCGAAACTGGCAGAATTTTTTCACAACCCCCACTAATTTCATTCAAACGTGACAAAAACATAGGCAACTTTCTAGTTACGAGCGCACTGAAATCTGACGATGTACCGGGAACTTTCAAATGCACACGCACACGATGTAACACTTGTCCTTTCATTCACAACGCGGACAAAATAACAGGACCCAAACGATCTATTAAAATCACTGATCGTTTTACATGCACCTCCGTAAATGTTATCTACTGCATTACATGTACTTTTTGCAAAAAGATATACATTGGCGAAACAGGGAGGAGACTGGGCGACCGTTTTCGTGAACATCTCCGAGACGTTGAAAAAAATGACAAAGACGCATCCAAACCAGTCGCGCGCCATTTTAATCTTACTAACCATTCTAAACAACACATGACAATCTGCGGCCTTTCCCTACACCAGGGTAACACAGAAAGCCGTAAAAACCTAGAACAAAAAATCATCTTTCAAATCGGCACTCTCAAACCCCACGGAATCAACGAACGCTTTTCATTCAACTAATCTACATTTGTTTTTCACGTCACCAAATTTCCACCAATAGCGTAGCTCCACCGCTTACTATATAAAACCACACACTACCCACAATTCCTTGATTCGCTCCGACGAAGGGCTAGCGCTCGAAACGTCAGCTATTTGAATCTTTTTACGGTGGTCAATTTACCTTATCGACTCAGTCGATAAAACTAAATTCTCGTGTTTCATCCCCCCACCGACGCAGCACCACAGTTTCTCTAGAAACTAACCCCATTCATTTGTTGTTTATTCGCTGCGACCATTAACTTTTTACATCAATATTTCTTACTCAACAGCTTTCTCACCGAAGACAACGATGCCTAACCTCAAGACACTCACCAAGGAGCTACGCCAGGAAATCGTAAGTTATCTTATTCCTTTTCCCCCCATTTCCACTAATTTAGCCTTTCGTTTAGCCACTCACATCTTTACCAAAACTAGGTTTTGTAGTCACATCAATTTCATCGGCCGTTGCCTCCAATCCAAAGTCATTCCTAAAGGGTTTCGTTCAAATTTTCACGCTTCTACATTCTCTGATTCCAATCAACAATATTTCCACGAAATTCACCATGCCCAAAATTCTTTCTCGCGTAATATTATGAGGATCACTATCAGAGCTATGTGCCTTAAACGTAACAATCTCGAAAAGGAAATTATCCAATACCGTTCCGAACTTTCCAAAATTTGTCCAGCTGTCTTAGTACAATCAATTCGCGCTAAAATTCAAGAACTCAATGCTAAACTGTTCAACAGCCTTAACCAAATCAAGACCCAAAAACTTGAACAGTTAATAGGTCCTCAATTATCCGGCGACCATTCATTCGATAGTCACAATGGCGTCGTTACCATTCCGGAAAATTTGCCGCTTTCTAACCCAGAGAGGTCCGTTCTTAGTAAAGGTTTAAACTTTGTTCCTATAGCGAAACAAACCGACGAATTTTCAGTCAAACAAGATGTTGAAAAATTCCTTCGCCGCGTGCAATTAAGAGCTTTTTTCCACGACAAAGAAGACAATTCTAACACCTCGGAAAAAGATGTTTTTGAAACACTCAACGTTCGCAAATCAAAATGGACTCCCCCAGAGGGCCAGTTTTCTTCTCTAGATTTTTTCGTCAAAAAATGTCGTCACGATGTCCAAAAACTTAAATTTAACCGCCACACCAAAATTTCCAACCTTTCAACAGGAGAATGGGCAGCGCTCAAAAGTCTTAGCAAACGACGCGACATTGTTATCAAAGCGGCCGACAAAGGCGGGGCGGTAGTTGTTTGGCGGACCGACCTTTACCGACAAGAGGCTTTTCGGCAACTTTCTGACACCGCTTTCTATGCCAAAGTTGATAAAGATCTCACTTCTACCAACCAAAAAATTGTCAAAGAAACTATCCAAGACCTCATTACTAAACAACAATTACCAGTTACCGCCAACAATCTCATCATCACTACTCCTAGAACCTCACGCGTTTATTTCAAACCTAAAATTCATAAACCAAACAATCCGGGCCGACCCATTGTTTCCACTTGTAGCTGTCCTACCGAACTAATTTCTAGCTATTTAGACAAAATCATGGCCCCCATTGTCAAATCACTACCCTCGTACATTAAGGACACCAATCACGCACTCGAAATTTTCCGGGATTTCAGTTTTGCCAGCGAAAACAAATTAATTTTCACTATGGACATTACCTCTTTATATACCGTCATCCCCAATGACGAAGGACTTCAAGCACTAAAATATTTTTTCGACCAGCGCTCCATTCAAAACCCAAGCTCAGAAACACTGCTCCGCTTAGCCGAATTAGTTTTGACACTTAACTGTTTTTCATTTTCCCAAAACTACTACAAACAAGTAAATGGAGTCGCCATGGGCACCAAAATGGGACCAAGCTACGCTAACCTTTTTGTAGGCCACATCGAAGACAAATTTTTTAATCAGTACCACGGAACCAAACCCGAACTCTACGGCCGTTACATCGATGATTGCATTGGCGCTACCTCTTCCAGTAAAGAGGAACTTAATCAATTCATAACTTCTGTCAATACTTTTCATCCAGCTCTAAAATATACCTGGGAAATTTCCGAAACCTCAGTCGCTTTTCTTGACATTAATATTTCAATCAACGGTAACAGTTTATCCACAAGTGTGCACTACAAACCTACAGATTCCCACAGTTATCTGTTACATTCATCCTCACATCCATCGCACGTTAAAAACGCCATTCCGTATTCTCAATTTCTCAGACTTCGACGTCTATGTAGTGATGACTCTGATTTTTCCAACAAATCAGAAGAAATGTGCCAGTTTTTCAAGAAACGTGGGTACCCTGACTCTGTTGTTAATACGGGCCAACAACGTGCACAACAGATCGACAGACAGTCAGCACTACAAACGCCACAGAAGGAAGAGAACGAGAGAATTCCATTCACCCTCACTTTCCACCCACACAACAACACAGTCAAAAGCATCATTTTAAAAAATTTCAAATTACTCCAAAACGACCCCGAAACTGGCAGAATTTTTTCACAACCCCCACTAATTTCATTCAAACGTGACAAAAACATAGGCAACTTTCTAGTTACGAGCGCACTGAAATCTGACGATGTACCAGGAACTTTCAAATGCACACGCACACGATGTAACACTTGTCCTTTCATTCACAACGCGGACAAAATAACAGGACCCAAACGATCTATTAAAATCACTGATCGTTTTACATGCACCTCCGTAAATGTTATCTACTGCATTACATGTACTTTTTGCAAAAAGATATACATTGGCGAAACAGGGAGGAGACTGGGCGACCGTTTTCGTGAACATCTCCGAGACGTTGAAAAAAATGACAAAGACGCATCCAAACCAGTCGCGCGCCATTTTAATCTTACTAACCATTCTAAACAACACATGACAATCTGCGGCCTTTCCCTACACCAGGGTAACACAGAAAGCCGTAAAAACCTAGAACAAAAAATCATCTTTCAAATCGGCACTCTCAAACCCCACGGAATCAACGAACGCTTTTCATTCAACTAATCTACATTTGTTTTTCACGTCACCAAATTTCCACCAATAGCGTAGCTCCACCGCTTACTATATAAAACCACACACTACCCACAATTCCTTGATTCGCTCCGACGAAGGGCTAGCGCTCGAAACGTCAGCTATTTGAATCTTTTTACGGTGGTCAATTTACCTTATCGACTCAGTCGATAAAACTAAATTCTCGTGTTTCATCCCCCCACCGACGCAGCACCACAGTTTCTCTAGAAACTAACCCCATTAATATAAATTAAGGCCAACATGACATCCGTTTTTGCAATCTAAGTGCTAAACAGTTGTCTTAAAACTTGTTCTGTATTCTCATAAGCTCAGGCAAAAATTAAAACCTTTTCTTATGTAATTATATCTTGAATGGATGGTAATGGGTCTTTCTAATTTACTCTGAATAAAATTGATCAAAGGCAAAAGCGATCTAATCAGTTTCTACATGATCGTCAATTCAGAGCGGCGAGTTTAATTTTTCTACCTTGAATTACCATAACTTGACATTTACATCGGATTCCGGGTCCATATCACCGCGTTTTTGTTTGGCGACAAAACGGTGAAAATTCAACTACCTCTTTCCGCTTGGCCTTTTTTTTCGTGAACGCTTGTTTTCGCGAGCTAAAAAGTCAGGTAAATGAGTAAGGAACAACTTTTTGTATTGAAAATGTCTGGGCGAGGAGCAATTAAACTGGTTAACATTCAGAGTGTTAGAAAAGTAAATAACTACAACTAAGGATTTTCATTTGCATTTCAAACAGTGTCATTTCAGCTTGGTGAAAAGAAAACTCTGGTAAACAAATCTTTTAATGAGAGCCAGGGTCCTTTGTTTGCCGTTACCACAGCAACGTCTCTTATTAGAATGACCAGGTGGTGACGTCTTGAATAAATCCATCTGACGGTCGTATTTGATAGAAAAGGTAAATGTTATTGCCGTGACAAGATTCTGTATGTTGTATTATTTGATTCAGGTGCGATAACAGAGCGTCAAGGTGAATGTTGTGAAAGCTACAATCAACAAAACACAGCGTGAGACGGCGGAGTGACCAGATCGCCCGTTGGCTGTATATTAACTCATTAGCTCCACAAGACCGGACACTCACAAAGCAGAGGCGCAAGGCAGCAGACAGTATGTTGTTCTACCATTATGATATTGTCCAGTTTAGAAGCCGAAAATTACGACACAGCGCCGCCAATGGCAAATTTATCGAGAATCCGCTTCGTGTTGTTTCAGTTATCGATCCAGTAAATGTATGAGTTGACACTTCTTGTTTTTGCGGGGACTGTATTTAGCGGTGTAAAAGGTCACTGGCTTGCGGACCGTACGTGTTGTCAATTACAATGGTTTACTTCACCAATTACTCGAATGGATACGTCGTTGAATACGAGGCACCGTGTTTTAAAAGCTGGCTTCTCTTACCAGCAGAGAACTTATGGAGCGAAGGTCTGCGTGGATTTCTGTACATACTAGCAATGCTTTACTTATTCCTAGGGATCGCGATAATAGCAGACATTTTTATGAGCTGTATCGAGGTAATAACGAGCAAAAAGCGAAAAGTGACACGCTATGATTCAGAGAAACAGGAAAGAATCGAGATCGAAGTGTTCGTGTGGAACGAAACCGTAGCAAATCTAACTTTAATGGCATTGGGTTCCTCAGCGCCTGAGATTCTCTTAGCTGTGGTGGAGACGGCGCAAAATCTAGGAAATGTACCCGACGAATCGCAAGAGGATAAAGACGGTCTTGGTACCTTCACTATAATTGGTTCTGCTTCGTTTAATCTCCTTCTCATCACTGCGATTTGCGTGGTTAGTGTCCCGAGTGGGACAGTTAAAAAGGTTCGGGAGTTTGGTGTTTTTATAGTGACTTCTGCTTGGTCTCTCTTTGCATATGTCTGGTTACTAGTTGTGCTGAAGTGGTCTTCTCCAAACGAGATAGAGCTTTGGGAAGCGTTTGTTACTCTAAGCTTTTTTCCTCTACTAGTCATCACATCATGGTGTCAGGATAATGGCTGGTGGTGGAAAAGAGGGAGAATCTTGAGCGTCGATACCCCTGAGGTAAGTGGATTCAAACAATTGTATTTTTACGCGGCATTGTCCTCCTTCAATTAGTAAACACTCCTATTCAACTCAATTATCACAGGGGCAAGTCGCTTTCTTAGCAAATTGCTCTTTATTTGTTATGTCCCTGAAAAAATTGCTTCTTCTGAAGTAATAGCGTACAGCACGTGGCGCCGCTCTTCGGAATAAAATTACTTGCAATGCTACTTTCCATCCATAGTGTTCCTTGTGTAAACATTTTTCGCTTGTGTGCATTTGGCATTGGAGGCCAAACGTAACCTTTCATCCAAGATGTTTTACATCGCAGGAAATATCTCAACCATAAAGGTCGAAGGTGTAATCGTTTCCGCGTTTAATTTAGTTCTGCCAGACAATTGCCGCTATCTAAGGCAAAATATTTTTTTTCCTTGATAGGATCCAGTTCTCAAAATATTTTACCGATGCCTGTTTTAGTAGTTTGTAAATGTTTATATTTAATATGCAAGCATAAAATGCTCCAAGAATCCTCTCAAGTGTCAAGCCAAACTACTAAAGACAACATTTTGTTATTTAAACCTTGTGGAGACATACAGTTTCGACAGTTTCCATAGCAGCAGTTTCAGAATTTACTAGAGAAAAAACTTCGAACCGCAGTGTATCAGCTTACAAATCGTTCTACAATAGTATAAACAGTCTACTTTCCTATGTCAAGGCGACATATTTAGCGGTATCAAGACTTTTTTTTATAAAAACCGTACAGTAGAGCGAATTGTCGTGAAGAATCATTGAAGAATAAATTTATTTTTTTAAGGCTTGAAAAGACTACATTGACAAAAGAACCCATTACATGTACTACCTTTAAGTATTGGGCTTTGCTTCTGTTATATATACTACAGATGTTTTAAATGTTTTGTTATTTCCTGGGCTTATATATAATGTTTATCAGGCCAGAAGTTTGAAACCATTTGGCACTCACCCAATCACCTGCTTAACTCTCTAATTTCTACGTCATCTTTTGCTGTGTACTGTCTGTACCGCTATATTTTCACAACAGTTGGGCACCTGCAACACATTCGCAATATTTGTGAATTTGTTATCAACCTGTGTTTCTTAAAAATTAATACTCGTCAGGAGCTTATTGGTAATAAGCTCCTGTTCTCGTGTATTTCCTGCTTCCAGTTCGCCTCCTTTATAAAGAAGTAAAGTTAGTACGAAAGTTTATTTCAAAGGGCTAATTGTTGACACCACGTTTAAATCTATTTATAATACTATCACTGAATATTCTAGCCTGTTCTAAGTGTTCAGATAGTCAGGAGCGAAGGATAGGTGTCACGCAGAAGGAAAAACTGCTGGCGGATAGGACTTCGTTTTCCCCGCTTGTTCGCGCGCCGGTTTTTTAGCTGTTCCCGGCCCCCAATCTTAACGCCGGCTATGAATATTCTTGGTATTGTATTTCATGCAAATGAAAATAATTCGACTTATTTTCTCTTGATTTATGATAAAATTTTGCTGGATTATATCATCGTTAAAATTAAGAGAGACTAAGAAACGAGCATATATAGCCATCAAAACAGTCAAAAGTGAATGAACAACGTGTCAGAGTTTGTACGAAGCAGTAATATAAGAGGTACAGTGGATTTTTAACAAAACACTGAAACGAATGAATTAATTTTGAATGAGGAAACTGAATTGTAGATCAGTTTTAGCAAAGCAAATAAATATTAATGTTGGAAACTGCCCAAAGTGCTAAAAATGAGACTACGTGTAATTTTTAAAGTAATGTCAACGACATATTTTTCGCTCATAATGATTCTGTGAATATTAACCTAGGGCCCGTTTACATGAAAGCCGAGATGAGTTTTATTTTGAGACGAGTGTCGCTCCGGGGCAAAAAAATTCGTTTGCATGGGTGGTTTCCTCTCGGGAGCCCGGAATGAAAGTCATCTTTCCCGAGACGAAGCGAGTGTTGCTCACAGCCGAGAGTAACAGACACAAAAAAATCTTAAAAGGAAATGACTAGATACCGAGATCAACTTATCCCGAAAAGTCATCCCGGGACGAAAACTCTCATGTAAACTGGCCTTATTACTGTGTGTGATCACTTTCATTACAGCCGCTTCAAACATGATTCCTAGTCGGCTATGATTCGCCTGGCCTGTGCGAATCGACCGGGAGAAATCTAATGCAAATGAGCATGAACAATAGATTTTGTTCATTTGCATTAGATTCGGCACATGTGAAGTTCGACGTTTGAACCGGGCCTAACATGCAGAGTTAAAAATTAGCCCTCGTGTACTCATCAATGCGAGTATAAATACTTTTTAGCTGAATTTTGGGTGAGTACAAATTGTACTTCATTCGCCCGGTTTTGCGAGTTCGATTTTCACTTATGGGTAAATTATTCCTTATTGCAAGCAGAACTTGTTTACTTTCGACATAGTTTTACTCGACATCCTCCTAGACTGTATTGAAATGTTCTGAAAACCTCCTGAAATCACGTAAAATATTTTTCCATACGTAATTAATACATTACTTTCTACAGTTTATTATCCTTATTTCCTCTCAGAGATATTTTGTTTTTTCATGGGTAAGTTAAACTGACTAACCTTGGCGAGTGCATTCTAAAAGTCTTCGCCGTGCTGTGGAACTCTGACTACCGGCTAAAATATTATAAAAAAGAACTAAAATTTGCAAAGGACCGCAAACGATAATGCTGTAAACGATACGTAGGATCTACGAAAGACCTAATCAGCCTAAAAATGAACAAACATAACCGACAAACTGCAAGGCTGATCTGACTACGTAAAAAAGTATATTTTGCGAGACACCAATACGATAGAAACCGATAAAGCAGGGTAGCAACCGCGGACAGCTGTTTCGTCCTGTTTGGGACTCGCCCGACCCAAACAGGACGAAACAGCTGTCCGCGGTTGCTACCCTGCTTTATCGGTTTCTATCGTATTGGTGTCTCGCAAAATATACTTTTTTACGTAGTCAGATCAGCTTTGCAGTTTGTCGGTTAACAGGGGCACCCAACGAAATGTTTCGGTAAAATATCTGTTCGGATGGAAGGTTGCCTAAAAATTTCGAAAAATATCACCAAGCGATTCCCTAGACTTTTCGAGGTTTTTCGGAAAACCATGAAGTTGCCCTAGAATTTTCGGAAATAATGCGTTCCCTTTTTTATGTCTCATAATTTTTGAATGTTTTTTTTTTGTCCGCTAAAATTTTCGTCTGTCGTTAGCCCTGCCCAATGGACAGACACACATGTACCGACGCGCGCCTGCGAAACATTCCGCTAGCCATGACCATGAAAAATATGACGGGCATTACGCGAGCGGGCCTTCGGCACGTGAGAGCTCCTTTATAAACACGATCAAACAAACGGAACAAAGATGAATCCTGCATATGAATGCAGTAGAACAACTGAGTTTAGATCCTGCTGTTTGGAACCATAAGGGAAGACTCGGTGCCATTCGTATAAGTTACACCCCCTAACGTTTTCGGATGAATAGGTTTTACGCCTATAATATTCGGATGAGCATTTATATTGCCTAGTCAGTTTCGCTAAATTGCTATACGCACAAGTATAAAAAAAATGTCCCCTAAAATTTTCTTATGAAAGTATTGGCTACTCCGTGTCTTCGAACTTTCGAAAATACCCATCAGGATAGCTAAAACTTTCGGATGAGAAAAAAAGCCCCCTAAAACTTTCGAAGCGACCAAAGTTCCCCTAAGATATCCGAACAGATAAATATTTTTTAGGGCAGCTTCAAATTAACCAAACAGGCTTCTAAAGCATAGAGAAATACATATTAGACATTTCTGACGTATTTGGAAACATTCGGTCGTTGGGTGCCCCTGGGTTAAGATATTATAAAGCTTACATATACTATCTGCGCTGTGTTCTTAACGAAAGGTCCTCTTTCGAATCGAATATTTTGTTTAAGCGACCGGCAAACTTTAGACAAAGAAAACGTTTTCTAACACGTTTAGCTCAAGAAGCTGTAAGCGTATCATGATCAATGCTTTTCGTGTCGCAAAGAATATATCCCAAAGCTGAGCCAATATTTTTGTCGGCAACGTCTTTCTATAATAAAGCACAGTATTTTCTTGACTTGCATTTTCACTCATTTAGAAGAAAGCCTATAGAATTCTTTTAAAAAGGTCAAAAGTAGCAAAAAGTAGCAAATTAAGCTTAAAACAAAAAACACGTTGAACATCGTTGAACCCGTTAATTTAGCTTACTCGTTTGAGTCATGCAACAAAAAGTTCAATAAATCTGATTGTGGAGACTAAACATAAGAAAGCCGTATTTTCAACATTTATCGCTTAATTATTCTTACCTTTTAATCTTTCTCTAGAAGTTGCAATTCTTCGTGTGGAACAATATAAAATGCGGAGTTTTTCAGTTAAGCTTAAATTTTTTCTTCGTTCGTTTGTCGGCGCGGTGCCCAACATGGCGGGAATTTGTGCAGGCTGCCAAAAGTGGCGGGAAAACTTGGCAACTACTGCGCTTGACTCAAAGGTGCCGCTGGTCACAAGCACGGCTCAAGGTCCGCCATGTTGTTTTCATCGATAAAAATGGTTTGCAAAGCAGCAACGTTTTAGACGAAATACGGCTTGAATACGAACAGAAATGTAATATCAACCATCAAGCATATAAGTTTCAATTGTTTATTTAGCTAGAGTAGGTTTTTTTGTCTTTTTGTACAGCAAGTATTTGCAGAGAATTTAGCTTATAATTTGGTGATTGTTTTCACAGGTTCGTGTGGTGGGACTTGCAGAGCCTGGAAGCCCCACGATCATGCATCGCTCCATGGAACTGAGGGCTTTAGAACAGCAAAGATTCAGGTAGGTACAAAAACAGTTGTCTGCTTTCAACTCCCTTCCAAAACATTCAATACGTCATGTCAAAAAATGATGCCATAAAATCATTGCAATGCAGAAAGTAACTTCACTGCTTGCATTTAATGCATCAGTCAACAGTCAATTCCAGCATTGCCCATCCCCCCCCGGGCATTAGTGGGGCATTTGTAGCCCGGGAGGGGGGGGGGGGGGGGGGGCATTTTCCAATGTTTTCATGGCCCTGGCGGGGCTGGGTATTTGACAACCCCAGGCCATCTTGGGGCATTTCATTTGCAGGGATGTCAAACATGGCGTCATTCGCTGACTTTGCTGGTCAAAATGAGGAGTTTGTGGCAGAATGGCTAATCAAGGAAGGATTAGAAAAGCTGGTAGATGTTTTTAAAGGTATGCTTTGCCATTTTATACTGGCTTTGCTTGATATTTTCATTGACACTATATTTGCAAGGGAAAGCTGTACGATTGCTGCCTTCAAGCCAAATTCTTCAAGACTACCACTAGAAAAATGAAGTTTTTCTTGAGGCAGATATCAAGAATCTTGCTGACAAATGTCTCCTTCCTCCAGACAATGTCAAGCTTTGGCTCCAGCATTTGCAGTAAGTCGTTGAAAACATAAAGAAAGGAGTGAAAAGGCCAAAGCTACTCATCGGAGAAGGAAAGCGCTGTAAATACCTTCATGTACAACTAGTTTATGTTTGCAAATAAATAGATTGCAATCACAATTGCATGGTGCTGTCTGTATATTAAAAGGTATTGTTATCACTTGGCGGCATTTGGTTTTAACAGGTATTTAAATCGTTTGTCCCTGAGCAGTGCTGGTATATATTGTGGATAAGCCAGGGATGGGGCATTTGCCTGGCATCCTTGGTCACACCCGCGGCATTTGAACAGCATATTTGTCCCACCCTGGGGAATTAGCCAATTCTAAAAAAATTGCTAATGCCTGGGGATTGGCAGGGGGGGGGGGAAGGAATTGACTGGTACATAAGTGTCACTCATTAATATTTTCTTTGAATGCCACTAGCTGAAGAAAAAAAACAATTTGGGGCCTTTTTTGTTTTGCAAGATAAGGGGAGGAGTTGCTATCCCTCCCTTAGATCTGCTATGCCTCTAGATTTGCCACAGTTTGAGGTTATATCTGTTAAATAAAAAAGATAATAATATACACTTTGTGTTCTTTTGTTTCCTCTGAATATCAGTGATCATGACTTAGCTGGAAGCAAGGAAAAAATAAGGTAATTTATTTATAACTCTTGGCGTAAACTTTGTGTTACATTGTACAATGTTTTGTACAACTTGTCAAGTTACAGAAGCATTGTACAATGTAATTGAAGGGCTCGGGGCAGTTCCAGCCTATGTTGCTTTTGAGGTCGTTTTTTATTTTTCTCGCTCAGATTTGTCCATTTTTGGCATGTGAACTACAAATTAGTTGAAAAACATTGTTCAGATTTTTTTCTGTTGTTTTTTTTTTTTCTGTCATTTTCGAGAATTAACGTATGCAAAGAAAAAAAATCTGCATGTCTCCCGCTCGAAAAAATGAATCCCAAGGTTTACCCGAATTTCTCGATTTTACGCTGATTTTTCACTTCAGATGGCCAAGTTTGGACCCGTACCGCTGAATCCCGCTCAAGAAAAATAAATCCCGAAGTTCATTCCCTTGAAATCGCTTCATTTTTATCACCGATAGTCAGCCACTTAGATTCGCGCCATCTCCCTTATCGTTACGGACCTCCTTTAGGAAGCACTCCCGGTCCTCCGTTGCTGGCTCATAGTCTTTGCCCGCCTTGCTGAATTTCACCCGGCCGCAAGAACTCACTTTGAGCTGCCCAACGCTGTATTTCAATCTCCCGCCAACCACGCAAAGCCGACCTATCTGCCACTGTCGCAAAGCATGTCGGGATATCAATGGCGAAAATGAAAACGGAATGTTCGCCAAACGAAATACGGAAAATATTATAAGTCTTGAAGCACTTCGGATATCGGGCATTTCGACTACGGCACGGGATGGGAAATGGCCCACAACTCACAACGCTGCCCCTTTTCTGATCCGAAGTGATTCCTGACTTTCCCGCCGGCTCGCCTCGTCCACCAACGTCTATTTTCACCTCGAGCGTGAAATAGAGATTTAGGCAAGAAACAAGACTCGTTTCGTTGAGAGGTGCTAGAGACTTACGGATTTCCGGACTTAATGATGTCCTTCAATCACCGGACGGGCCTTAAACATATTGGCTCATACGCACACTACAGACAGTGTTTGCCGTAGCGAGCTCGCGATCGATAAAGAACCAGGCGCGCAAAAATAACGGTATTTTCGTTCATGTCATTGGCGCGGGTCAGGAGTATTGCGGTCGCATATTCTCACGGCCAATCTGCTGTAATGGCATCGAAATTATGCTCTGAATGTAAACAACCACTAGAAGACCAGAACTCTGCTTTTTTTCAGGTGAAATTAGTCCAGTTTCTTAGGATTAGTGCAAATTCGACAAGGGTTTGTGATATTATTCGTTGTACGATAAAATTAGGCAAATCTGAGCGAGAAAAAAAGTAAAAACGCTCAAAAAGCAACATAGACTGGTTATGCCCCGACCCCTTCAATTATCTTTGCTATGGCCTAAGTCATTACAACACAAGTTTCTACAGTGGGCCAAGTCATGCTTTCATACTTAATGCAACTTTTCAGTAATGCATAATGAAATACCCCATTCTGCAACCTGTCTCATAATGTCTGTCCTTTGTCCACCCAGCATGTACATGTGTAACTTATTACAAAAAGAATGATGGTGTTCATTGCTAAGCAAGTTGCATAAGTAGATTGAGACATTGCAAGACAACTTGCACAAAACATTGTATAGTGATGTTGCATTTATCCCAGACTATAAGTGGCGATATTTTGATTTCATATATTTTCAAGGAAGTAGATAATCATTTTTGTTTAACCCTTGTCATCACCAGAAATGTTGTGAATATGTGGAGAGGTACAAACCCGGACCATAATGCCAATAAAACAACAGCAGATGTTGTCTTGGCTTTGAAGCAGTTCAAACAGATCACACAACAACCGCAAAACACTGCCTCATCCAGAGCACGGTATGATAAATTATTTACTTGTTCTTTCAGGAGACAATGTCCATATGCAAAAAGCAAACTAAACAACAATTTAAAAGACCACTTTACCAATATTATTTTGCTCAGTATTAATCACTGTATCGATCTAATGTTTCTATTCCTTTCTTAATAGTGTGTTCTCTTTTTCTTAAAAAAAAAAATTGTTATTTAGTTATAGGGCAATAATTAGTTTACTTATATCTTGCCTTTCTCCATTTTTTTTTTTTTTTCTATCTTGATACCTTCAAAAAACGTTTGTAATAACAATAAATGGAGTAAATAAAAAAAATTATGCTTGTGGTGTAAACTAGCTAAGCTTCTGATTAGATGGAGGGTTTCTGCTAGGGTTGAAATTTCAGAATGACAGGCAGCCTCGCTTTGTGAACAAATTCCTTTGAAAAAAGTTTTACATGAAGAAAGTTTCAGCTCTGAGGGGTGAAATCCAGACAATGGTTGACGATTCTAGCCTTCAGTTGTTTAAGCTTACAGTGTATATAACTGGGTTGGAAATTGAAATTGGGTGCAGGAAATTGTTATTGCAATAAGAAAAGGTTTTATCTGAGATCTATCTTGATTGCATCCTGTCTAAAATTTGTTGTCACAACCTGAAATGTCAGCTTTGAATGAAATTTGCTATATGATCAGGCTCTGATGAATAAGATTAGTTTTATAATATTTATATATATATTGTCAACTATTCTGTTGCTTAGCATAGTAAAATTAATGTTACCTCTTTTTTATTTAAGTTTTCGGCATGCTGCATTGCGAAGCATAACACGAAAGAAACAGGGAAGCTTCACAGTGCTCCAAGAACCTGACAAAGATCACGAGCAACAGTTAAACCTTATCTCCATGTCTTTTTGTGAATCAAAAATTCCAGGAGCAGGTAATACAATGTATATCTTTGTCAACCATATTTTAAAGGTGATATATTAACTTCGCATGCATTTTTTTAGGACATGTTCTGGTCATTCTGAAATCAGAATATGCTAACAAAACTATGTTGTTTAGAATGCATTCTCACACACCAATAATTTTTCAGGTACACATACATTGTAGTCAAAGTAGCGACTCACTCACACACAACTCACTCACTCAGCTGGCTGCAAGGCAGTTGGCCACGTGACTTCTTTCCATATTTTATGAGAAGAATAGGTGCAATATTTAGAGGTATTCTGTTTTTGGAATGACCAGAATATGTCCCAAAAAACGCGCCCTTAAATTCCTTCAAGGAAGAAATGGTGATGGCAAATTGACAGGCTGAATGAAAAAATAAGAACTAAGAACGCTCACCATTTGTCAGAACTGGCCGACCAGGCTGGTCAGTTGGTCAACAGAATGTGCCTTTTTAACTTGTGAATACACGAAGCGTTGAACAAGTTATAGCAGACGGGACAAATATGCAAATTATCACTCCTTCCTTCCTCCCTTCCATCCCTGGGCTGTACATAAGGCTTGTGCATATACTTTGCCTGTTCCAAATGCAATAAGTATTGGTCACCTGTCTTACCCATGGAGATGGCGATGGAGGGAGGGAAGGGTGGGGAGTTGGATGCAAAGGAGGGGTGAGGGGGGGGGGGGGGGGGGGGTGCAGATCGAGCAGGAGAGGGGATGGTGCGAAGGTTGTTTTGTTTTCACAAGTTGGATCGTAGGAGCCTTTGATTGAAGATTTGTCCCTACAAGTCCATCAAAATGGTACATGCTATTTATTGATTGACTGATCCGTCCTGCAATTTCTAATGAATATTGGCATAACACATACAAATTAACTAATCCATCCGGTCAGTTCTGATAAATGATAAGCACCCTTAGTCTTGTCCAAAATGTCTTGATTTAACATTAATTTCTCCCAAGTAGAGCTTCAAAACAATAAGGAGAATTTGGATACTAGTGATGCTAAGGAAAATACAAAAGAAATGAAAGTTTAATTAAGGTTTGAAAATCCTGATACAGAAAAGCTATACTGTATCACTGATACATAATACTAATAGGAATCCTAATAAGCTTTATCGCTATTGTTCTTTTAGAAGTCAGATAAAATATTCACAGCGGAACTGTATGAATATTTACAATGGTTTACCAGTGGCTTGTCATTGTAAATGTCCATACTGTCAGTTCTGCCGCTCATATTTTATCTATTGCTTAAAATGCCATATTAATGAAATATTTAATTTTTACCTTGACAGATGAGAACGTTTTCAGCTTCAGTGCAGCCTCGTATTCTGTGGTAAAAAGTGCTAAAAAGCTAACTGTGGAAGTGAAACTTAGTCAGAGGAAACCTAGGTACAACTTATCATAAAAACATGGTAAAAACTACAGTTGAACCCAGTTTTCTTAGTCCCATATTCTTATATTCTAAGTATAGAAAGTTTGCGACGTGTGCTGCGTCAGACAGCTACACATATTTTATCAGTTTTGGGCGCATGCAAATTTCTTTTGTCAAACCATTAATTTTTTGTTCTCTTAGTGGAGGTTAGATGTGGTACAATACTGCATTTTTCTTTCAAGACAAATGTATGAGAACCCGCATGATACAGACACCCTGTTAAAATGGACAGTTTCCATGCTCCTCACAGTGTCCGTATTAACAGGCAGTAATACACTTTTGATTTTCAACAGATCACCCTCTGTTTCACGCAAAGTTGTTCCATTACCAGCACCGTACGACCCAACAACACCCATCAATCATCATAAGGCAGTTCCGGTTTGTATTGTTATATTTTAAAGCTATAAAGAGTGGTAAATTTAGAAGACTCTAGTCTTTATTATTCTAAGAAGCAAGAACAATAATTATTCTTTTCTTTAGTTTTGTCTTTTCCTCAGTTTGAGCTATTATCACTGCATTATAAAATAACAATGTTTAGAATATTTAATTTTCAATAGTTATAAGCTATTGTTTCATTGACTTTTTGTTGACAAATGAGCCCTGGTCTTCCCAGAAATCCCCCTTTTAAAGTGCACCTTTATGTTCAAGTGCCATGTTTGCAGGGCTGAGGTCTGGGGTCTGGGGATTTTCCCTGGCTGTTATACTTTGATAGAAAAGCAAAACAATGACAACCCCATAAGCAATTTTTCCAGTCTACTTTCTCCACGCCTCCATCACGCCTATTTAAAAAATTAGTGACAGCCCTGACCTTGTGACCAACTCAACTTGCATCTTTTACTAGGAAAGTAATGGTGGACCTTTGGCAACTCCAAAACTTCCAAGGATTGTGCCTTCAAGGGACAGTGTGTACAACACAGGGGATGCAGCCTCAGAAGCTATGAACAGTGATCTCATGGGGGGCAGTGACTCGGCACATTCTTCTTTTGCTGGCATTTCTGTTGATTATGAGACTCGTGATGGCAGTGCAAGAAATGGAAAAGATTATCATAGTTTAAAAGGCACACTGGTGAGTGATGTGGTTTCATATGTTGATTCAGATGATGTCGGTTAAAAGAGGAAAAAAGTCATTGAGTTAATTTTTTCAAGTTTTTTCCTTCTATGTTTTGTTCTTCCTGAGAATGCGCTTGAAATCTCCCTTTTGGGGTTCTAGGATTTTATTAATATTGTTTATGAAAAAGACATTTACGTTTTAATTTCAGAGCTGTCTTGACCCAAAAAGTAACATAATTTAAATCCCGATGACATAACTCCTTATGAGTTCCTGATGACATACAGTAATATTCTAAAATTCGATTTTTAATAACATATTAGGTATCCAGTCTGAGTCAGCAAATAAATATAAATAGTTCCCCATTTCGCGAATAACTAAAATACATGTACAATACTCATAAAAAGGAAAACATTCTATTTTAGGTAGATGATATTTCCCAATATCTACAGTAATTGATTTATTATTAGCAAACTTGGAACATTCTAGTATAAGAACCAAAAATGTAAAATTGCAGGTGACCTTTTACACATAAAATGCTGACATTAATTAAGCCTGCTTTATTAGCCCCTCTGATTTACCACCAATATTTTACAAGTTTGATTGGAGTAGTAGTTTTGCCTTTTACAGTAAAAAGTGGTTCATGGAGTGTACTTTGATGTCGTAAAAGGAACATGTGCCAGAGAAGAACATTGTTCAAGATTTTAGTCGCCATAACAGGATTTATTTTACTTTTCCTCCCTGATTATGGATACAAGTGTTTACACACACAATCATACAGCTCCATTAGATTCTCTATATTCTAATTTAATTCTGCATTAAGTTCTTTTCTTCCCTTTAAAATAAGGTGAACGTATGTACTGACCTCAAGTAGCACTTTTACAACTACCATTTCATCGTTGTCTGAGTCAATCACTGTAATTAGTGTAATATCTTTTAGTTTTGGTGGATATTCTTTTTTTATGGATATCAAACACTTTATTGCTTATAATACTACATCACTTACAATACTAACATTATTTACAGTACTAGTGTTGCTTACAATACTAACATTACATACAATTTTTAACATTAATTACTAATTAATTAATTAAAATAAATTAATTAATTACCAATATCACACAATAGTAACAATATCATAACATTGCTTACAAAAACTAACTTCACTTACAATATTAACATAACTTACAAATAATTGCAGTAACATTAACATTACGTACTAATTAACAATACCACACATTACGATCGTAATTATGGAAATAATATAACATAGACTCCTATTTCTCAAACATTTTAAAAGCCATCTCCTTAAGTTATTATGTTGGTGGATGTTCTTGCGATTATCTTACAAGATGTAACAAATACTTTTCCTCTTGAAAGACCATATGTAGTTTTCTCAGAAAACTTAAGCAAATTTTGCTTTCTGGGCTGCAGTTCAGTAAGTCACATTCCTTAAGATTTAATGCAAATTTGTTACACTTATCAAAATCCAAGCTTTCCTCTTTTGATTGCAATTCTAAAAGCCCACAATAACCACCAAATTTTAGGCAGTGGACATATGGGAACTGCATGTTTGAGTCTCATATCTACATCTCTCACCCTGTTTTCAGTCTTAGCTGTCTTTCTTCTGTCACTGCCAAAGTGTTTTAGACATTTCAAAATGGTCTGACGCTCCTCTCCTTTGAAGAAGGGCAATGTGATCTCTCCCAACTCAGTGATCAGTTTTCCTAGCTCTGCTCTGATATTGTTAGGGACTGTTCCTTAGAAGACCAATGAAGCTCAAGTATTTAACACCTGAAAGATCGAGTCCAGATCTTCAATAAGGGCTTCCAGCTCTTCATTCTTAAAACTGTTGTCAGCTTCAATCATGTACCTTAAAACATCAAGGCCAATAATTGTTTTGTTGATTTAATTGTTTGCAATTCTCTCCTTGACCTTCGAACTCTTCAAAAGGATTTTTTGAGCTTTCAGTTTGCTGTACTCACTTCTGATAGTTTCTGAAAATTGATGCCACTCTTTTTGCTGATCCCTTCTATCTCTATGCTTGAGATAGATTGTTCCAAATATAATTTAAAATGGTGATAGTTAGAGCCAAATTAAAACAGTAGTAAGCTAAAGTGAATTCTCTGTATGCCTTGGCTAATGACATGTCGACACTGACAAATTTCTGCTTTCTTATTAGCAAAAACAATAAATATTATAAACGAACAGCTTTGAAATGTAGATTAAATAGTTTCTTAAACTGAAACATTCATTGAAAGTGAAACTTCCCCAAAACATTGTCTGACATGTTCCTTTGGAAAGTGGAATAATAGTTTCTTAAACTGAAACATTCATTGGCTAAATTTATACAAGAGATGACTTATCCATCTGAGACAAATTAATAATATGACTGTATACTTTTCACACAGATAATTGAAAGGGTCGGAGAATAACCATTTTATGTCAAATTTTATGCCTTGTTTAGTTTTTGTTGCTCAGGTTTGCCTCATTTTTGGCATGTGACCTACAAATTATCTGCGAAACATTGTTCAGAAATTTGTATGTTGGTTTTTTCCGTCGTTTTAGATAAATAACATATTTAAAAAAACTTGAACTAAACTAGACGACCTGAAGAAAGAAGAGTTCTGGCCCTCTAGTGATTTGACCATACATTCTGAGCGTAGTTCCTTCCAAAACTGTGTGAAACATATACTCCAAAACGATGCCATTATGGAACAGATGGCCATGAAAATATCCGACCGCAATAGTGCTGACCAGTGCCGACGGAAATCCTGTTATTTACACACACTGACTTGCTTATCGATCACGAGCTTGCTACGGCAATACATCTTCTGTAGAGTGCGTATAAGCTAAAATGTTTAAGGCCCGGTGATGGAAGAACATCATTAAGCCCGGAAATCCTTAAGTCTCTGACACTGCTAAAAAAAAATGAGTCATGTCCTTGTCATACCTTGTGTCCAAAGCGCTATTCAGCGCTTGAGGTGACAATGGGCCATGGTAGACAAGATGAGCCGGCGGGAAAGTCTGGAATCACTTCAGATCAGAAAAGGGGCGGTGCTGTGAGTTGTAGGCCATTTCCCATCCCCTGCTGTGGTCGAAATCCCCAATATCTGAAGTGCTTCCAGACTTATAATATTTTCTGTATTTTTTTGGGTGGAATATCCCAGTTCATTTTTGCCATTGATATTCCGGCATGCTTTGCGACAGTGACAGATAGGTCGGCTATGCATGGTCGCATAGGAGCTTGAAATATAGCTTTGGGCAGCTCAAAGTAAGTTCTTGCTTAAGGAGGTCCGGAAGGACGACGGCGCGAATTTTAAGTGGCTGACTATTGGTGATAAAAATGAAGCAATTTTGAGGGAATGAACTTTGGGATTTATTTTTCTCGAGCCGGATTTAGCGGTACAGGCCCAAATTAAATCGAGAAAATTCTGGTAAACTTTGGGATTCATTTTCTTGAGCGGGATTCAACAGGAGACAGGAAGTTAGTTTATTTACACTGTATTTATTTATTTGTTTATTTTTGCATATGTTATTTCTCTAAAATGACGGAAAACAACAGCATAAACAAAATTCTTAACAATATTTTGTAATTAATTTGTAGGTCACATGCAAAAAATGAGGCAAACTGAGTGCTAAAAAAAATAAAAAAGGCCTAAAATTCGACATAGAATGGTTATGCTCCTAGCCCTTCAATTTGTCTAAATATAAATTTGGTGAAGGTACAATGGCTAAGGTACACTTTTTCTTAACCCTAAAAAAAGTCCCCGCATAAATCGTTCTACCAAAAATAAATCTGCCAGAAAATTTCTAACCCACAAAAGTCTCTGAATTTCTAATTTTAAACCCGAAAAAGGCGTTTGCATCTCCCCATCACTAATGAAATACAGTTGAAACTTTAGGCCACTTTAAAAATGGTGTCAATAAATGGTTTTCTGTATTGGACTCCCACATGGCAAATATGTAAAAGAGTGTATAGAATATGAATTACTTAGAGCTATCATTCTTGTAAATACTGATATTTTACCATGTATAAATAAAGTTTTACATTACATTACATTCTGATTTGTTTTTTAAATGGCTTGTGCAACTTGAGTTACCGGTAAGTTCCAGAGCTATTTATTTAATTGTTAAGATAGGCATGTTTAAGAAGGGAATGTAAATGGAAATGCATAGCCTTAAGGTTTTCCTGTTCATATTGGTTTGAAAACCAAAACATATTGACCAGTCAGAAACTCTGTTAGAGTGGATCAGGGGAAACTGCTTTTGATTAAAGTTATTTGTTCAGGCAAAGGGATCTACACTACTGCACATCATACTATTGGCACTTAAAAAGATTTGTGCAAGTTTTAAATTCCTTTTTTACATATTTTTATAAATTTAATAAAGATTTTTCAGTGGCAACTGTTTCACCTACCAATCAAAATGCAAGCATTTGGGGGGTAGTTTTGGTTATGTTCCACTTAGGCTTTCCAACAATAATATTGACAACTCCAGGGCTCAAAATTGCGCAGGTATCGGGCGCATTTGTGACTAAAGATTTTGGTTTTGCGACTAAAATTTGTCTATCAGTCGCGATTTTGCGACTGTTTTACGGCCTAGCTTATAAAGGAATTATATTCAGCGGTCCTGCGAAATTCACGTTGAATGTTGCGTGACTTAATCGTCGATTTCGTGCTCCATTAATGCGGTTTCCAAGAAGTGTATCACGGGCACACTTTTTCAGACTTTCTCAGAAGTTTCTCATTTCCGGTTACGGTAGTAGTATTTTTTTTTTGCGACTAAAATTTTCAAACTTGCGACTAAATTTTAGGAATTACTCGCAAATTGCAATTTAGAATTTTTTTAATTTCGAGACAAAGAACTCCCAATCATTACTGAAAATAATTGTCTTTCAACTGAGTGGTTTTCAATTGAGTGTCGTAAAACCAATCACAACAGACGCAGACTAATCAACGAAGCAATCAGAACTAGAAGCAACTACAGTAGCCGCGGTGCCAAGCAGGGAAAATGCATACAAGGAAGTTACAATTGGTTTTGGTTTTACTTCTGATTGGTTGAGAAAGTGGCGCGAGATTTTTAGCCAATCACAAAGCGTAGCAAAGCAAAACCAAAGCAATATTATTGTGAAACTACTTTTGACAATCAATTGAAAACCACTCTTATTATTAATCTGTCAAATGTTTTTTGTTTGTCAGCTGTTTAAAGCAGGAGATACAAAGAAGACACTAACAATATCCTTAGTTCATCATGAAGGATATGCCCAGGAAAAAGACTTCTATGTGTTGTTAAAAAATCCAATGGGAAAAGCAGAACTAGGAGAACCTAACCTGGCCAGAATCTCAATTATCGATGATGATGGTAATGACTTATTTCCTTCGTAATAAATAAAATAAATAAATAAATAAGTTTATTTAAGTGTCAGAGTTCTAGCATGCGAGTGCTAATTGTGGACACTTTCCAGATCTAATTGGTATTTGGAAATGTTGGTTTTGAGGAGAGGGGAAAACCAGAGTACCCGGAGAAAAACCTCTCGGAGCAAGATAGAGAACCAACAACAAACTCAACCCACATACATGTATGACGCCGGGCCGGGAATCGAACCCGGGCCACATTGGTGGGAGGCGAGTGCTCTCACCACTGCGCCACCCCGGCTCCCCTCCCCTTTCTTCATGCTCTTCACCTACTGCTTTCTCTCAGAATTGTCTGAAAACTTAAAAATGAATGTTAATCAAAGAAATCAGGTTATCAAAATTTTTTTATGTAAAGAAGAATTTTTAACCCTAGTCAACATATGAACAACAAATTTCTACTAAGGCACAATCACTGTTAACAGGCTCATTATCTTGAGTTATCCACTCGATTTGGCTGATCAGCTGTTAACATTAAATATGTAATGGCCATCTGCCTTACCCATGCAGACAGCATTGATGGGAGGGGAGGGTGGGAGTTAGACATCAGAGTTAGAGGTCAGTGGAGGTCAGTGGAGCAAAATGCCTAGGAGAGGAGATGGGCAGTGAATATTATATTAAGCCTGTGATATGTAATGGTCACCTGCCTTACCCGTGGGGACAGTGTTGGAACTTAGGAGGGGAGGGTGGGGAGTTGGACGCAGGGAGTGAGGGGTCGGTGATGCAAAACAACTAGGAGAGGGGACAGTCCAAACATTTGTATTCATGATTCACCAGTGACATCACATAACTGTTTCACATGTCTTTGGTGAGAATCCAGCAAAAATGTGTGTCTGAATGACTGAAAAGAAACAACATATTATTTACTAGTTAAATGTCAATTTAGCAAAGTTAACCGCCACAAGCTTAGCAGACTCTTTCGGTCAGCGGTCAAACTCTCAAGTGTGGGCTCACATGTAATGTTACGGCTGTCTCAGCTAGGATCTTCAAGTTTTCGAGCGGTTTTGTAGCGGTTTTTGTATAGGTTGTTTCAGTCTTCTTTTGCGGTTTTGTAGTGGCTGTCTTAACGGTTCCCCCACCTCACCCTCTATTTTTTTAATTCCAGTGATTCAATCAGTGTAACGGGTGCCTGGAGTGGGGGCTCATGGCTGGGTTGCGGGGATTTGTCAGCCATGGGGGCAGTATTTTATCTAGGCTGGCTGGCCACAGTGGAAGCCCCTGGAGTCGCTTAAGTTAGATTAAAAGTACATGGTTTTGGATTGTTTTTCAGAGCCTGGAGAATTTTCTTTTGAACAAGCAAGTTATTTTGCTAATGTAGTGACTGGAGATGTCACTTGTAATATCATCAGAAAGAAAGGCTGTGATGGTACTGTTACACTGGCCTACAACACGATGTGAGTTTGACAGGTGTTTAAGTGCCAGAAACATTCAAAAGGATCTGATAATCTCAGTGGGAGGCATAGTAGTGAAGTAGTTAACACAGTCATTGAATTTTAGGTTCTAAACCTTGTCTGCCCTCCTGTTGCATTCTTAGATGAACAACATGCTGGAGGTTAACCCTTTAGTAAGTTGATAATTGAATTGGCCACTGAAAGGGATTAAAAAAGCTAAGCCCTCTGTCTCTTTACCGTGGGTGATTTACCTTATCAAGTCAGTTGATAAAACCAAATTTTCTTATTTCACTCCCGCACTGACGCAGCACCACAGTTTCTTTAGAGACTAACAAACCCTTCAGTGGACTAGCTAGCATCCCATCCAGGGGAGGGCACCAATACTTTTATTGCCTGAAGCTGTGGAAGTTTACCACAAATACCACAAATACACAGGAGCGTAGCCAGGACTTTTTCGGAGGTACGCACAATCAATTTTCAAACACTCCCGCTACCTCCTCCTCTCCCCCCCCCCCCCCACCCTCAAGTCCCAAATCTTTTTGTTTAGACTTTTTCAGGTACGCACGTGCGTACATGCGTACAGGTAGCTTGCCTGATAAATAACTCATAAAAAAGATATTGTAATCTAATGAAAACTAACTACCAGTATTTACTATTCAGAAAGCTTAATTTGTGAACTTTTTAGACTGTGCCAGTTTTTTAATGTTTTATTTATATTAAAAAAAAATTATAGACAAATTAGAAGTAGGATTCAGTGAATGGTGTGGGTTAAAGGTTGCATTGAACTTGTTTTAATGATGTTTTAGGAATGGTACAGGCACTGGTGGTAGTGCAGATGAACTAGAGCAGAAAAAGTGTGATTTTGAACATGCTGTTGAAGGGATGTTGATTTTTCAACATGGAGAAACATCCAAGCAAATTGTCATAAGAATTAACCCTGAATGCCAGGTAATATGAGTCTGCATGTGAAAGCAAATTGTTAAAATACTAACCAATATTTCTCATTACAGTCAAATCTCTATTAAGTGGTCCTCTGTTAAGCGGTCACACTCTATTAAGTAGTCACTTAACAAATCCCCGGAAATCACTCCCCATATTTACTGTAAATTTGACCTCTTTCTTTTTTGACCTCTTTTTTGGTGGTCATCTTTATTAAGCAGACACGGTCACCGTTTGGATTTCCCAATTGGTGAATTTGATTGTATATTTTCATCTCAGTCTATTAAAATTAATGGTCACCTAGTTTAATGGTCAGGAAGAACTCTCATTTGCACCATAAACAAAGTGAGTGACTTGCTTCACAAAATTAAGCCAAGCCAAATCACAGACAACCATGACTATATTGTTTTGTTTCATGTTGAATGTGGTGTCAAAACTTTTGATGATGTGGTTTACAACAAAGATATGCCTAATAATTATTATGAACAACATGAAATTTGATAACAAGACATGAACTTCCTTGGGCATACAATTTATTTCTATTTATCACATTTTGTATTACTGTTGCTGTTAGCAATAAAATATACATCATGTGAGAAATTTTGCATTCTAGGAAAATGTTTGCCACATTACAGGGCTCGAAATTAAAACAAATTCTCAATCACAATTTGTGAGTAATTCCTAAAATTTAGTCGCAAGTTTGAAAATTTTAGTCGCAAAAAAAAAAAAAACATTACTACTATTGGAACCAGAAATGAGAAATTTCTGAGACAGTCTGAAAAAGTGCACCCGTGATACACTTCTTGGAAACAGCATTAATGGAGCATGAAATCGACGATTTAGTCACGCAACATTCAACGTGAACTTCACAGGATTTTTCGGATAAAATTACAACTACCAGTTACAAGTAAGACAAAAGACTGTTGAATATAATTCCTTTATTAGCTAGGCCGTAAAACAGTCGCAAAGTCGCGACTAATAGAAAAATTTTAGTCGCAAAAGCAAAATCTTTAGTCGCAAATGCGCCCGATACAGGCGCAATTTCGAGCCCTGTATTACATGCTCTCTATTAAGTGGTCAGTTGGCTATTCCCCAATAATTTGATGGCAATTTCATTAAATTAATGAGAATTGGGTAGCAATAATATAATTATTAAATAGTAAGAAAATTGATAATGATGTATTAGGAGCATCCTACAGACTAGTCTCGATACTTTTACATTATTATTAATACCTAATTTAAGAAAAGAAAAAATTAATATAATTTACATGGATGTAATAATTATTATAAAATTACATACAATTTGTATTATCTATAAATATTAACCTATTATCTGTCTATTTTAATTGTGAGACCCTTTTTTTGCAAAAGTATGGCCTTTTTTCATGTATCACGAAAATCACTTAATAATTTATTGCATTTTGAAAAGCTTAATTTTGAGTGGGATCGAGTTTTCACTTACAGAAGGTTGCAATATGTTTTGCAAATTATTGGGAGGCCTTTTTGAACATTCTGAATGATCGGTGCTTGTTTTTAAATTATGGTAAATTTATCTAACTTTCCTTTCTAATCCAATCTGTTTCTTTTTTCTATTTTAGAATAAAAACTTTATTGTGTTGTTGAGCGATCAAAGTCCAGGAGCTAAAATAGGGAAAAAAAGTGCTGCAGTTGTAAACATTACAAATGGTACATGTAAGCTAGCTGTTATAAGTTTTATATATTAAAAAAAATATAACATCCAATATTTTATGTGATCTCACTAACCTTAAGCAGACCTGATGTTCAGTTTGGGGCATAAACATTTTGAATTTTAAAATGTCTCACTCCCAAATTGTGCTGTTTTTAAGCCCAAAAAGCATTCTGCTGCTAAAAAGAATAATGCTAAAAAGAATAATGTCAACATTAGTTGAAGTAAAAGAGATTCACTTTGATGAAAACACACCACATACTTGAAGAAAGTGTTTTGACCTGAATAGTCATGTGCTTTGTAGATGAGGTATTAAATTTTTGTCCTTTTTTTGTGTGTGTTTGAAGAATAATACAGGATGTTTTGGCGTGATTGGCTCTCTTTTACTGTAACTTAAATGAAATATTTCAAAATTTGACGTAGGCTGGTTATGCCCCCACAGCCCTTCAATAGTGTTATAACAACATTTCCTGGCTATAAAATAATAATATAAAGAGTGATAGTATTACAGTAAAGATTATAGTTTTTAATGGGAAATGTTGTTCTTTTCAGATCTAGATAATATTGTTGAGAGGGTAGCAAATATAATGACAGCAGAAGATGAACATAGCCTTACAAAGAGCTGGAGGTCACAATTTGAAGAGTATGTTAATCATGATGTTCAAGAGAAATATGTAGATTACTTCTTAGGCAGTGAGGGTGTACGGTATTTACGCACGAGTTGGTTTGTATCAGAAATCAAATGAGCGAGGCTTTGCGAGCGAGATTTCTAATACTAACTAACTTGTGCATAAATACCATACTTGTAAAGCACTGCCCATGTTGTAATTTGTTTATTTTATACATACTGAGATTTGTGATTGGATGAAATGCTTTTTTCCATGTGTGAGAAAGTCGTTTTGCCATTCTAATTGGCTGCGAACATGCCAAATTTCAATAGAAAATCTCAATAAGTATGAAATCAATTTATATTTGTCATTGCAAGGTGGTTATTCATTGATAGTTGTTTTTTTTTTATTGTTAACAGGGCGATGGTTATTCAAGGAGAAGAGGATGAGGAGGGGAATTCGGAGCCACTCAGCACCATCGACTTTGTGCTTCATTTTCTCACATTCTTCTGGAAAGTTCTTTTTGCCTTTATTCCCCCAAGGTAATTAATAGAACAGGACCTCAAGTTACTTAATAATTAATGTATCAAACATAACCTTCAATCAATAAGTAACAGATAAAATATGAGTGGCAGAACTGTATGGATATTTACAATGGCGAGCCGCAAGAGAGCCATTGTAAATATCCATACAGCTCTGCTGTGAATATTTTATCTGACTTCTAAAAGAACAACAATCAGGGCTCAAGACTTACTTTTCAGCTTACTAGCCTAGTGGCTAGTGACAGGTTTGAATTCACTAGCCAAAATATATTTTCACTAGCCAGCCTTGTACGGGAGGTAGGGTGGGGAATTGGGGGGGGGGGGGGGGGGGGGGGGAGCAATAACATGACCGTGTCATACTGGTTAACAACAAAAATCTACGAGACTTGGAAACACATTGATCTTTTAGTTTTCTTCTTTAATCTCATACTAACACTTTACAACGTACTAACGTACGAAGAAACGTTGAGAAGATAAGACTAACACCTTACGAACGTACTTACTTGCGGAGAAACGTCGAGAAAATAAGACTACACCTTACGGATGTTCTAACATATGGAAAAACGTTGAAAAGATAAAACTGACATCTTACAATACGAACGAACAAATAAACGGAAAAACGTCGAGAAGAAAAAAACAAACATCTTACGAAAGTACTAACGTACGGAAAAACGTCGAGAAAAAAAACTATTATCTTACGAACGTACTAACGTACGGAAAAACGTTGAGAAGATAAGACTAACACCTTACGAATGTACTTACCTGTGGAGAAACGTTGAGAAAACAAGACTACACCTTACGGATGTTCTAACGTATGGAAAAACATCGAGAAGATAAAACTGACACCTTACGAACGAACAAACGTACGAAAAACTTCGAGAAGATAAGACTAACACCTTATGAACGAACAAACGTACGGAAAAACGTTGAGAAGGTAAGACTAGTAATACCTTACGAACGTACGAAAGTACGGAAAACGTCGAGAAGATAAAAATAACACCCTACGAATGTACACTCTGCACCAACGTAGTAGTAATGTAATGTAACGGGGAAGCTTCAATAAGATATAACTAATATCGTGCCGAAAATTGTTCTGAAGACAACATTTACGTCGTACGTAACGAAACATGGAGAAACGAAGAACGAACAAGACTGTTACTGTACTAAATGTTCTGAACTTCACTACAGTAGCACATTTATTTAATTTTTCGTAAGAAATAGCCGGAACAAGAATTGAAAGAGCCAAGTAGAGATCCCGGTGTTCCGGCTCTAACAAAAACTTGGTCACCCAGAAAAAGAAAATCGGTTTCCAAAAAAAAACTTTATCGCTATTTCAAATTATTGGTTGAAGGCATTAAAAATATGATATCTGTGACTGTCTACAGTTTATACAGCTATGTTTCACGGTTTTTGGTCTGTCAATTGGCTTTTGCGATTCATCAGAAATAATTTTTAGTTTGGTTCCGTCCGGTGCTTTACGATTTTCACTAGCCCAAATGGCTAGTGAAAGCAAAAATCCACTAGCCAAAACTGAATTTTCACTAGACTTTGGCTAGTTGGCTACCGTTAGTCTCGAGCCCTGACAATGATGAAGCTTATTAGTATTCCTATTAGTATTATGCATCAGTTTGCTGCAAATATTTTATCTGACTTCTAAAAGAACAATGGTGATGAAGCTTATTGGTATTCCTATTAGTATTCAGTATCAGTGATACAACCATAGCTGTTCCGTATCAGGATTTATAAACCTTCATTAAATTTCAATTTAATTTGTATTTTTCCTTATGAATTATTTGTGAATTTTAGAATCATATTTGGAAACCAATAATTTTTGTTTTGCAATACCTCTTAAGGGACAAAAAGTTGGTGCCACGTCTGCACTTCTCCCAAGCAAATCAGGCCTGCCTTTAGAATCCATGATCCTCTGTAACAACCTCCCACATTCAATGCTCTCACATTTATTTCTATTAACAGCTTGAAGTTAATCTTGCAAAATCCCAAACTGTGTCTTTGGCTAGTGAAGGGAGCAAAACCTTGTAGATTGTTTTTCACAATCTGGCGTAGTAATGAACAGGTGTACATCTCAGATACTTCTTCTTTTAATAGCTGCTATGAATTTCTGTGTTTTCACAGGCATTGCTTTGGAGGTTGGCCAGCCTTTTGTGTTTCCCTGTTAGTTATAGCAGGACTTACTGCTTTAGTAGAACAGGTAGGTTTTTGTTTGATTTTTTACTGGAGATTCAATGACTAATCATTGCTAGAATTTTCCTGATAGCATGACTTTATAAATTTCAAGGATATGCATGCAAGGGGCTTGTGTGAAAGGGAGAGGTGGCAAGAAACAGATTTTGTGACAAATAAATTCCCAAGGGGCATCCTAAGCCAATAGGAATTTTACGTGCTCTCAGAAAACATAAAAATATCAAAGGCTCCCATGGGCCAACTCGTGGATATGAAACAACCTTTGGACCCTCCTCTCTCCTGCGCATTTTGTTCCACGGGACCCCCCCCCCCCCCCCACCCTCCTCTCCCCTCCTTCAAAGCCATCCCCATGGAAAGGCCGATGACCATTGCCAATCACATTTGGAATGAACAAAATATATACACAAGCTTTATGCACTGGTCAACAGAATTACCAAGAAAAGTTTACAGCCGATAGATGGAAGGAAGGAAGGAAGGAAGGAAGGGCTGAAAATTTGCAAATTTGTCCCTGTCTGCTTTAACTTGTTCAACGCTTCATGTATTCACAAGTTAAAAGTGGAAAACTACAATCATTGTCATAAGTCGTTGGAACATCCTTCCCCTTCCCCTATATCAATGTTGGATCACACGATGAACGTGTGTATTCATTCCTTTTTTTCAACAAATCACACAATGAACGTGCATATTCATTCCTTTTTTTCCAACAACATTGAAAGGTGGGGAGGGAGGGAACCACCATTTATACACTATCCAACAAACAGTATTCCAACATTTTGACAAAAACTGTAGGGTCTCCGCTGCAGGCACCACCTCTCCCTTTCAATAAACCAGTGCCCTCTACACAGGTTGATGACAGGTTTAAAGTCCATGTAGCTCAGTGTGGCATTGTTAAGAATTGAAGTGATCTACTTTATACTCAAAGATCTTCAGTGTAATTATTTTATTTTATTTCTTTTTAACACTACATGTTTGTGAGCTAAATCTGTTATTATATCCATTTTCCAGCTTGGTAAACTTCTTGGTTGTGTAGTGGGTCTTAAGAACAGTGTTACTGGGATCACAATTATTGCAATTGGAACCAGCTTACCAGATACCTTTGCTAGTCGCAGTGCCGCACTACACGACATTGGAGCTGATGCATCCATTGGCAACATCACAGGTTAATCATTGCAAAAACAATATATATTTAATACAGTAAAAACCCTGTACTATTTTAAAAAAAACTAAATAGCCTGAATTCTCAGGAGACACCAAATATATAAGAACCTTTTTAGGCTAACTTGGGAAAATCTAGGTTCTTATACGCTGGTTTTGAATGTATTTTGGGCATCTGTCATCTATTGATAATTACAGTGGAGTACCGAGACCTTGAACCAAATTTGTGTCCCTTAGAGATTTCACCCCCGATATCTCAAACCAACGTACGTCAACAAGAGGAAAACATCTGGATTTGAATCATGAGGCTTTTAATTACAAGCATTGATTGCTCTGTTCCACCCATACAGTTCTGTACATTGTGACACATAAAATATTCATGTGTATCTCACTTCATACTGCTTTGAGTAGCACCTACAGTTACAGTATTCATTTCAGCAGAAGAAAGCGAAGAAACTTGACACAAACTTTGTTAAGTAATGATCCGCATAAGAAGGAAAGTGCCAACGGCCATGCACAATGGAATGTCAATTTTTTTCATCGTAAGTTACAACTAGTGATCTCATTGGCCTAGACTAAAAAACCGCCAAAATGTTAGAGTTCAAGGTGCATTTTGTCAAGGTTTCAAGCAATCTAAGACCCAATCGCACAACATGCAAGTTTTAAAAGATATTGTATTTGGGGAACTTCATCAAATAAGCAAAATTATTAGCTATTGTCTTCTGCTATTCTGATTGGTTAAACACGAACATTTCCAAAATTTATTTGACGCAAATGGATTTTCTTTATTTTTATAATGAAATATAATTATGAACCATCAGCTCCTCCTCTATTCTTAAAAACCAAAGATATTCTATGTGGGAAAGAGCCAATGCCGCAGAACAATGAAGTTTGCCGTAGTTCTTATGTGGAGCATTACTTTAGTTAATAATCTTGAACCCCCGTTATCTCAAACCTTTCCGCTGGTCCCCAGGATGTTCGAGATAATGGGACTCCACTGTATTTTGTTGTCACAGTTGTTTAATTTTGATATCTTTTGTAAACAGGGAGTAACAGTGTAAATGTATTTCTTGGTCTTGGATTACCATGGGTTATATCCACTTGTTACCACGCAGTGAAGAAAACCAAGTACATAGTTTACAGTGGAAACCTAACCTTCTCTGTTGTGATATTCTCAACTTTTGGACTGATCTGCATTTTGACCCTTATCATAAGAAGATGGGTAAGTTTTTTTCAGTGGTCACAAATAAGAATGTTTTGTCAGGATTTCCAAACACTGAGAAGTGGGTTGAAAAAAACAAGGCACAGCCAAATTTATTTTTTTTTAATCGCCTTTGAGGTGTTTGGACATCTGGCCCCGGTTCCTGGAAAGCCAATAGGCCATTTCCGAGTTACATTACGCCTCGTTGTCAAAGCGAGGCTAGGTGCACAACCTTTCATATGAAAATGAGTTTTCATTCACATGCAAATGAAAACTCATTTTCATATGAAAGGTTGTGCACCTAGACTCGCTTTGATAGAGAGGCTAAAGGCAACTCGGAAATGGTCTATTAGCGCTAACCCACAATTAAATCATCCTAATCGAGGGATAAAATTTATCCTTCGATTAGATTCTGTTCCTGGAAGCACGATTAGCGCTTATATTCAAGGGATAAAAAAGGGTTAAATTTCATCCACCTAGCGGGGTCGATTAACTCACTAATAGCCCTTTTCACGGTTAACTCTGCTCATTTGCATTACAATGAAATCTAGCATGTATGTGAGGCAATTTCGGGCTATTTTGTAGTTTTAGCCCGAAATTGCCTCGCATCCACGTTGGATAACATTGTAATGCAAATGAGAAAAATCAACCGTGAAAAGGGCTATTGGCAAGTAAAGTTTGTCAAAACAAACAAAATGGCAGAATAAACTGTTCGTTAAGTTGGTTCAGGAAATATAGAAAGCAACTTGGCCATATGAAGTGAAAAAAATCGGCATAAAATCAAGAAATTTGGGTAAACTTTGGGATTCATTTTCTTGAGCAGGATTCAACGGGAGACAGGGAGTTACCGGTATTTTGTTTTACTTTTTTGCATAGTTTTGCGTTATTTCTCTAAAACGACGGAAACAACAGCATAAAAAAATTCTGAACAATGTTTTGCAATTAATTTGTAGGTCACATGCCAAAAATGAGGCAAACTGGGTGTGAAAAAAAAATACAAAAAAGGCCTAAAATTTGACATAGAATGGTTATGCTCCAAGCCCTTCAATTATTTTAAAACAGCCAGCTATAAAATTATGGTTGAAAAGTAAAGGACAATCATTATTTTAACGGCAAAAAACTGTGGCGAGCCTCCTTAAATAATGAACAAAATATTCTTGGTTTTTCAGGTCATCAAAGGTGAGCTTGGTGGCTCAGCAACATCAAAATATTTGACAGGTTTATTCTTGGTGTTCCTGTGGTGTACTAATATTGTGCTGTCCTCACTGATGGCTTATGGAATGATACCAGTAACATTTTGACACACAGCAAATACAAATAACTCTGTGAATCTGACTAGGTGTCTAAAGTTATTTGTCTTATTCATGCAAAATGTTTATAATAACGAAAGATGACACTTACAATTTTATCCAGTGCGAGACTGTCTGTTGCTATAGTGATAAAGGGGTTACTGGTTGTTTCTTAAGAAACTGTGGTACTGCATTGGTGGGGGAGTGAAACACTCAATTGCCCACCGTAAATAGAGTCAAAAGCTGTCACATTGGGCGCTGACCCTTTGTCAAAGCTTGTGTGCCCAGATTGAATTGGAATTTAGAAAATGTTCATTTTCATGGAAGGAGAAAAATGGGATAACCCTGAGAAAAATCCTTCGTGCAAGGTGTGAAGTAACAACAAATTGAACCCATTTATGATACTGAGTCCAGATTTAAATCTGGCTGATAACAGTGGGAGTTGAGCTCTTACCCAACTGAGCCATTAGTTGATTTGAAATTTCAGCTTCAGCAGTGTTTCTCATTGCCTCCTTGGATTTATAATGCACCTATCAATATGGGCAAACAATAGGGAAATAACCCAAATACTATGCATAGCTACCTCCCACCTCCTCCCTTGGAGTTAACATTGATAGGTGCATAAGTACACAACGTTGTGGTACAGTAAGGAGAGGTTGCAAATTGATCACTGTTAAGGAATTTTAAGGGTTCGAATAACAACATTCATTAGCATACCCTGCTTTTGTGTGCCAGTGCACTTATATGCAGGGTCTTTTCATCTGTCAACTCTGTGACAATAGAAGCTAATGAAGAGTGGCTTATGACAAGTAATAATTAAGGTAAAAATAGGAATTGAGATTTGCAGTGGAAATCCAAAGAGTGTATTGAAAAAAAAATACATTAGTTTGGTAATGTACACAATAATAACTGCAACTTGAGCAATTTAATCACTAATTTCAAATTCATACATGAAGTAATATTATTTAGAAGCCATTCCAAGTTTTGCAGATTTATTTGTATGGTATGAATTTCTTGCAAATGTTGCTGTGAAATTCTAGCCTAGATAAAATAGAAAGTGTCTTGTTTGTACAGTTTTGGAAAATAGTTTTTATCAGGACATCTTTTAACTTATTGACTGTTTAGTATACGAATGTTAATAATTAATTTTATGTAGATTACAGTCACACCTTCTGTCAAACCATCAAGTGGGACCAATTTAAAGTGCCTGCTTATCATTAGTTTCAAATGTATTGTTTGTGTGGCTGGGACCATGACTCACTTACAAGAGATTTCCACATTTGGAAGGTGTCTGTTAGTAGATATTCAGCTGTAAATATGTATCTAGTTTGTTTGTAAGTAATCTCCATTAGTTAGCTATTCGAAACCATGGTGCCACTCTCTATCTGAATGCCTGCAATTGGCAAGGATTTCATATAGTGTAATTGTATATCTTTTCCCTTTAAGACTCAACATAAAATCTGTAATATACCTCTGTACATACTCAACAGCAGTCTCACTGCGTAGTGACTAGAATTATATTATTTGTAAAGTGTGATAGAATTATTTAAGAATTAAGGAAGTTTCAGCTGGAATATAATATGTTACCGGTAAACAAATATGCCAGTAATCAGTCTGTTTAACGATATTAAAAGCAATAAAACTATTTATTTAAAATAAATGACATTAGGTGAATGAAGTATATAAACCAAGATGTAAATGCAAACTTAGATGATTAATTTAAAACCCTTATCTGGTAAGTCGTTTGTTTTAGTTTTTTTAGCCTCCTTTGTAACCCAGCAATGTTAAATTGAAATAATTGTAAATTATACAACATGCTGGGATACAGCAATTCTGTAGAAGTTACTTTAATGTTTTTTCACAGTATGTGGAAATCTTACCTTGGTCATTCTTCAAGTAGAATGTTATTGCATAGCACCTACTAGACTTAGTGGTTTTCTATAACTTCACTTTGTAGAAAAGTGAGAATGTTAATAATAGACTGTTAACAGTTGTTGTACATGTATGATGTGTGAGAAAAACATGAAATAGAATAAAAATGGCCATAAAGGGTGTTGTTTTTTACTTTTTTTGGTTAAGGCTGCTTATCACTGCAGATGCAAGCGCAAGTGCACTGTCTAGAAGTGCAGGCAGAAGGCCATACATAACACCATAACACCAACACAAGTTGAAGCACTAGGATGAAATTATTTCTAATCCAAGAATACAAATATATACACACTGGGTATATCTAATTTAGTGTATATCAAATTTATGGTGAAACCAATCTTTAAAACTGACGCCCCCCACACACACCTAAAAAAAGAAAAAAAAAAGGATTATGGTCTAAGTCCACTTGATTTTCAACTTTTAAAAGGAAGCCTACTTTCTGTTGTTTGTTTGGCAATCACTCCCGTCTGATGCCCTTTTAATACTGCACCTTTCAAAAACTCATTTATAATTCATGAGCATATCAGCCAATCACACAACGCAAATCGATCACGTGTGTGAGCCTTTATACCTGGTAATCTACGATCATTATGAAAAGCCTGGTGGCGGCTTTGATTTCAGTCACAGGGGAGTTCGGGGCTGAATGGGCAAACAATGCAATTATCGCTAAATTTTTAATGAAAACGATATTTCTATAAACATCACTCGTGATCTTTATATATATAAAGATCACTCGTGATTTTTATATAAAGATTACTGATATGGATAGTAATTGTTCAGGATTCTTAGTGCAACAAATGGTGACTTTAATATTTTTGTGCAGTACTGTTTTACGAAATCTGGTCTTTCGCCATTCTATTTGGAATCTTCTCAACCAAAATAAACAACCAACAGTTCAACAAGTGAGCCGTTATATGAATGACACCAGGGACGTTCCATTTTTTATCCGCACCCCCCTAAAGATGGCAAGAATCCGAACCCTCAATTTATTGTCGGCGCCCTTTGAAAAATAAAATCCGAAGGGCTAATTTTTTGTCGGCATCTTTGAAAAAAACAATCCGAAGGCTCCAAATTTTGTCGGCTTCTTTGAAGAAAAAATCCGAACACTCCTTGTTTAGGGGGGGGTGCGGATAAAAAATGGAACGTCCCCCAGCGCCCTCGTGTAAATTGCCAGGTAAGCGACTGGTTCGCAGATGCAAGCTGCTTATTTCTACTCGTTCTCTACCTCTGAAAAAAAAATTGTCAGCCGTTTTATCCACCGTACCTGACAACTTTCGTATAGCATTTTTCAGTAGATGTTTTCCCTCAGAACTATAAAATCCCAAAACTTTCGACAGGAGCGGGGAAGCAATGGTCACTTCGTCGAAGACGTCACACATCTGTTGTATGCTAATCAGTCTAGTCTACTTGTTTCTCTCGTATGCTAATTTCCTCTTTGCACAAAAGCGCAATTGTTTTAATTCCGAAGGGATACGCTTTTGAAAGAATGTTTTTGAAGCCGTTCAAAAAACTCGCAGCACGTGTATTATCAGGTGTAAAAACTCTCGGCTTCGCCTCGAGTTTTTAAACCTGATAATACACTACTGCTCGTTTTTTAAACAGTACTTCAATAACAACGCAACCGTTGGTGGAGATTTGAATTTCAAATTCCGCATGTTATTAAAAGGCGCAGTAAAGGTTTGTTCTTGATGTCATCTGACCATTGAATATTTCCACCAAATTACCACTGACAGTACATTCAGTCCCATTCTTAAAATATCACGGTGGAGAAAAAAACCGCCTAGCAACCACTCTGATTGGTGGAGATATTCAACGGTCAGATGACGTCAAGAACAAGCCCTTGAACAAAGGACATCAGATGGGGCGATGGAGCGTGAGAGACCTTGGACTGTCTGAGAATCAGGCTAGAGATATCTTCTAAAATGTACAATATTTTTTTATTACAACTGCAGTCAAACACAAATCCAATTAATAATAAGTTAGCTTTTTTTATTTACAATATGAAATAGACTCACAGGAAGTAAAGTTCTGTGAATTAATATGAAATACGCTAGTCATAAAAAATAAATTACAAATATAGAACACTAGAATCAACAAGCCTTGATCTACAAGAACTTACATAGAACAATCTTTTAGAGTATTCATTTTATCAAATGGGAAAACATGAATAACCACATATTTTTAGCCACTTAATCAGCATCAAATGGAATAGGATGGAAAAAATGTGCCATAGGAAGATATTTTATTTTAAATATATTTATTCAATAATGGTTTTGAAAACATGGCTTGTGATTTGAAATAGTGTTTAAAAGTTATTAATGGTTGACACAAAAACCAGTAATTATGAATATTGGTCATTCAGATGTCAAATTATGTTTCCGAGCAAAAAACAACGAAATATAGAATTTTCCTTTTCATGGAACCATGTTGGAAAGCCTCCTGCCAAAACGTGGTATGGGCAGCAATAAATAAGTAAGTCTTGTAGATGTTTTATGTGATAGGATGGAATAAAACATCCTTGCCTCTGTCTTCTCTCTTGCACAGCCAAAGCACTGCTGTTTTTGATAAATTTGTTCATTAAAAATTCATATTACCTTGTGGTATAGGCTGGGTACAGACAACCCCTCTCCCCCTTCTTCGATTTTTCTTGAGGGAAGGGGGCAGCTGTACACAGCCTACTTGTGGTGCTGTCATAAATTAAAGCTTGAAGCTTATAAGTATATGTAATTTGATACATAAAGCCAGTACAAAATTAATAACAGCCAAACCAAGAAAATTATTTTGTAACCTACAGTGTATATACATTTGCTTCTGCAATCATAGTCAAACGTGTTGGGAAAGTTAGCAGCTTTCACCATTATTTTCTTCCTTTCCCCTCCCCCCCTTTACAATAGGGAGCTTACGCAACGAGGATGGCAGCGCCTAGGAAAACGTCACTTGAAAAAAAGGATTTGCGCTATTTTAGACTACTTTTCAATTGTTCCAATTTGTCTAATATGACTGGATTGTCCAGGAGCTTAATTTGTAGAGTCAGTTTTTAAGTTCAAATAGAGAAAGGAAAATTAACTGTCGTGTGTTCACGTTCTCCACGAAACCTATAATTTGATCATTTGACGTCATTGTTTTGCAGGGAAGGCAAAGAAATGTACCAAAATGTAAAACGCATTTGCATAAGCATTGTTTTCGCTCATTAAACCTATTGTTTTGTGCCGTTCTCTCTGCCGTCGCCGTCGTGGTTGCATAAGCTCCCTAATGTTGTCTATATGGGATATTTTTCGTGCAAAATATATTGTTCGCTGAGATCCCATTGAAAAGGAGGGGGGAGGGAGGGAGACTCGGAAGATTAACAAGTGATTCTCATTTGAAAGTAGAACATTGAATAGATGTAATTCAGCACTAATGCTATTCATTTTTATCACCTTCCCAACTACTTCTGTCTGCAATTGAAGTTCTAAGACATGTAATTAACCTTAATGCATAAATTACTCATTTAACAGATTAATGTCTAGACACAACATGTAAACCTTTTTAAAATATAACACAAAGTCATGGCGATAATTATTATTATGATTGAAATGGTGCGATCAAAAGGACCACTGACATTTGGACTTTTTATTCTTTTTACTATTGACAATTTAATTTTTGTTCCCCAAACATATAAATTTGTTTGTTTGCTATCACACCTCTTTAGATGATATATTAAATATATTAAGAGCAGTTTCTGAAAAATATTAAGTTTTAGAAGATGCTAAATAATATTATTGCAAGTTAGAAAAACAATAAATAGCTGTGAACAACACAAATATGACATTAATTATTACTATTTTAGCTAACCACAAATTTGTTCATTGTAATTAATAATCTGCTAAGTGAAATTTATAATCTATTACATAATTTTTTTTTTGCTATTTTCATCATCTTTGGGTAAGATAAACAAGACCCAAAATTGAAGAAAGCACTGGCTTTTGGGGGGCTTTTGTGGCATATCCATTAAACATGTAGACATGAAACACTAAATATGAATGTAAACTTTTTTTAACCCCCCCCCCCCCCAAAAAAAAAAAAAGGCTGTTGTTTGATTTCCAAAAAAAACCTTTAAATAAAAGAATATTGTTTGAAATTTCATCTGAAATAATTCAGCCAAAGACAATGAGTTATGTGGCAAGGAATCAAATTTGCTTGCATTAGAATGTAAGAGAGTCTTGCTAAATAAAATATTATAAAAAATAATCTGCAATTCCAAAATTACATCTGTTTTTTATTATATACTCTTGCATCTAAATCAATTAAAGCCAAACCTGTGATATAAAAGGCGGCTGGACTGTCCAACTCATGCAAATGAGCAAAATCGATTTTTTCATTTGCATTAGATTCGGCGTGGGGCTTTGCCCTTTTATACTGCAGGTTCGCCTTTAAGATAGAAGGCAGAGAAGGTTGCTGGATATTCCTGGAAATCTCGAGATATTTATGTTGCGTGTTCTTTTGCAGCAATAAATTGTTGCAGAAGAACATGCAATATAAAAATATCTCAATTATCATGTTTCTGGCAACTTTGTTGAAGCATTTAAATAAGCAAATTTCATTTTACAGATCATTCTGTGTATGTTCTACTGGTTGTGCAGGCCAAGGTGTGTTTCTACATTAAAGTGCTAGCTGCCAGCAGATTTCACTAGTTATAAAATAATGAAATTATTAGAGCCTTACGTTAGAACTAAATTATGGCTATGGCAATTTTTTTTCTATACAATCATTAATCACTAGCCAGCAGGATTATTTGCTTGTTTGAATACAAACCCCTACCACCGCCCCTGTGACGTCAGCCCCCTTACCAACCACACCCTCCTACATGCACACATGTGGTGTAATTAAAATTCAAGATTATTTGTAATTATGACCATTCGATTTGATTCCGATTCCTTGATTCCAGATTTTAATTTTTGTTTGATTCAAAAATTACCTAAAATTACCTACTCCAATATAAAAATGGCCACATTGAAGTTGAGTTGCAAACAACTATCACTCCCAAATCCTCCTGCATTGTTTAGATCTTTGATCCACATTATTATTTATTATGTAGGAATTTTTATGTCAGTGTAAATCTGTAAATATTTTAGAAATAAGTAATTAGTTTTTAGTTTTAAGTTCTTAGTCAGGTGTCATCAATTAGCTCAGAAAGTTTTGACACACAAATAAGGTTTGATTGATTGATTGATTGATTGAATCCAGCTTAACTTGTCTCATTTTTAATGTGTGGTAAGAGGTACGAAACATTTGCATAATCGAAACAAAATATTTGAAAGACGATGATCAAAATAGTAATTAAATCGAAAGGTATGTGAATTTTTACATGCCTAAGTATAAGATGAGTCAGGTTTAGTCAAAATGAAGACTTAGTGCAACACTTATAACAACAGCATCCATGAAGCATGAAGGTGAAATCCTGTTATGACTATCTGTTTATTGAATTTTCGATTTTCTTGATAGTTGTCTTGTCTAAAGCACACAAGTCAAAATCCAGCGTTGTGTCTGTGAGTTCAAAGCGACCTGTTGCTTCTAAAATGTCAGCTACTCTTTGAAGTACACTGGAGTCTTTTAGTGTTACAAGTCGCTTGTATAGTTGAATGAGTTCATTCTGTTGTCCATTGCTGCCTTGTTTACTGTCTTTGAGCTTTGGTTTTGGGCTACATAGAATATTAAAACAAGAACATTTAGTGATGTTTATAAGGATAGGATAACAAGAACAACCATGACTTAGTTTGACTATGGCCAAACATAACCAGCCAGAAATAACGATGACCGACTATGACAAACAATGACCCACTACGACAAACCCTGATTGAAGGATCTTGACTGGTCATGACCAATCATGGAAAAATACGACCTTGTTCTAGATAAGAGAAAGGTCTTAATCAGGATGCAATACATGCAACACTATGCAATTTGTATAGCATGCGACATGAGATGTGACTGGTAACTTACTTTTAAGTCATTTCCATTTTACACAAGTTTATGTTTACTTGCCTAAAGGCTTGAAAATCAAAGCTCGTAAATAAGAAACATCTGGACTCTCCCATCTCCTAAACGTTTTGTCTCAAGTTGACATTCCATCGTGCATTGCCATTCAGCGCTATCCTTCTTATGCAGATCATTACTTATTCACAAATTTGTAGGAGATTTATAGAATTTTACCTTTGTTTAGTAGGTGACTTGGTGGTGGGGCTTTTCAAACCATTTTTCCTTCCATTTTTCATAGTCTCCGATTTCTTTGTCTGAGAACTGCTTTTTGCTGTCACTTTACTACTGTCTTTGCTCTGTGATAAACTATTTGGAGAAGTGACTGCAACACCTTTTGCCTTCTGTGGTGTTGCAGTGTGTATTGAACTTGACTGAAATGGGGTAAAAATATCAACCTCATCATCATCATCATCATCATCATCATCATCATCCCCTATCTCTGCTAATAGCGCATTCAGTGCAGTGTTTTTGTTTCCACTTGTGTTTCCTAACAAACTTGAACTAGAAGTACTACTTGACCAGCTATCACCAGAGCTACGTCGAAAAGTAATCTTTTCTACTTTCTTGTCATCTGGTTTAGTCTGTTTCAAATCTTCCTTTGAAGATTTCAGCTTGGCTTTCTTGGACGATGTAGAATCCTTGCGTTTTAAAGAGTTATTAACATTGTCACCTGTGCCAACCTCTGACGAGGCCTGTCTGTTTTTCTTCTTGTCACTCCCAGAACTGTTTGAAGGCAATGATTTAATTTTTAACTTAATGTCCTTCACCTCCTCCAGTTTATCCTTGTGCTCATTGCCGGGCTTCGGTAGCTCTAAAGGAATAAAACCAACAGGTTTGCTTGGCTTTGAGGTTCCTTCATCCATTTTCTTTTTCTTCTTTTTCACTGTAGGTTGCGTTTGTAGCTCCTCTAGACCTGATGTACTCGATGATCTTTTTATTCCTGGGGTAACAGCTTCTTGCATTTTTACACTCTTGTTGCCTACCATTCCATCATGTTTATGTCTTTTGTTCTTGTCAGGCTCTTGCACAGGTGTTGAGTGATGTTTTGGTGCATGATGTATATCAGCGACATTATTTGTTGCTTTACCCGCATTTGTGTCTGTGCTCTGTGAATGTGTTGCCCCATTTCTGGGGGAGGAAGAACTGAGGGAGGAAGAACAGTCATCTTTTAAGTATTTTCGAATGCAGGCTTCATTGCTGTGTTATGGTTCAAATTTTTCTTTGATTTGAAAAGGATTATGGTAATTAATATCAGACACAAAGGAAAATAAAAATTAAACTGGTTTGAAATGTTCAAACCAAAGAAACATTTAAACTACAACAGCTTCATTTACTCAGATAAAGGCCCGGTGTGATAAGAAACGAAGACAAGACATTTTTGTCCTCTACAATACATTAACATTTTCAGTTTCCTTCTAGAAGTATATCCTCTGGGAAAAACATGTAATAAGAACTGAACCTCCTGAATTTAAAAGAGGAGAGAGAGGCAGAGAAAAAAATAATAAATGTGTTCACCATTTCATTTTGAACTTTTGAGTCTATGGATGAAATCCTAAAGAGTAACCATTCAAATGAAAGCTACTGAGCAGTGCTTTCCTGTGGTACTGTTCATTATGCTGTACAAGGTGGTTCTAACTTGTGAGTCTGTGGATGAAATCCTAAAGTGTGACCATTCAAATGAAAGCTACTGAGCAGTACTTTCCTGTGGTACTGTTTATTATGCTGTACAAGGTGGTTCTAACTTTTGAGTCTGTGGATGAAATCCTAAAGTGTGACCATTCAAATGAAAGCTACTGAGCAGTACTTTCCTGTGGTGCTGTTTATTATGCGGTACAAGGTAGTTCTAACTTTTGAGTCTATGGAGGAAATATTAAAGGCCCACCTTCACCCAAAAGACATTGCGGTCATTTGTTTTTGTTTTGAAATGCTCCATTGTTCATATGTGTGATCTGATTGGTTGCACTGTGGTGCTGTTTATTATGCTGTACAAGGTGGTTCTAATGTTTGAGTCTATGGATGAAATCCTAAAGAGTGACCATTCAAATGAAAGCTACTGAGCAGTACTTTCTTGTGGTGCTGTTTATTATGCTGTACAAGGTGGTTCTAATGTTTGAGTCTATGGATGAAATCCTAAAGAGTGACCATTCAAATGAAAGTCATGTCTGAGTATAACTGCTTCAGAGTAGCTTTTCTGTCTGGATAGAATCTAAGTTTTACCATTCAAATGAAACCTCCTAGCAGGGTTACGTTATTAAGCACTGTAGAAGCCGCTGGCTCCACAAGGAAAGTAGCCGGTCATAAAACAAAGAAAGCCTTCAGTGCTCGTTGTCATTTAGTCAATTTCAAACTTTGAGTTACTCAGGAGCCAGTCATCTTAAAGGCCCACCTTCACCTAAAATGCTGTGCGCGCCGTGATCACTTCTGTGCTGAATTTCGTGTAACACGAAATTCAAGCTTGAATGCGTGCAACCAATCAGATCACGGGTATGAACAATGGAACACTTCAAAACAAAAACGACCGCAACGTCTTTTGGGTGAAGATGGGCCTTTAAGGTCCCGACACACTGTGCACCTTTTCTTACAACATTGTGCACAACAAGATGTTTTAGAGGCACCACATGATGCAATTTGTTGCGCGCAACGTCGCAAATGTAGAACTCAATTCTACTTCTGCAACTGTTACGCGCAATTTTGCAAGAAAAGTTGCACCGTGGGTCCGGGCCTTTAGTTACTGGTCATATTAGTCAGTTACTGGCTACTAAGGACAGCCTTGTCTACTAGGCAGAACTTCCTTGAAGTGTTGTTCACTTTTCAGTTTTTCCCAAGAGAAAACATTTGCAATTTGTACTTTCAATTGTCACTTAGGGGTGACTATTGAGTAAAATTTTACTATTGAAATACTATTAGGATAGTTGGGGCACTATTGCGATATTATGGCAATAGTTGGATCAGTATTGCGATGGTATTGCGATAGTAAAAAGCATAAACCAGAATTACAAAGAATTGCTTTTTCATCCGCCATTATTGTTTTGGGGCGCCATGTGATCTCATTGAGTAGCCCCCCCAGGAAATTTATGTTAAATGATGTAGAAACCAAAATGATGCTGATATGGAGTCACTGATGGATTGTGCTGTCCTTATCTTATAGCAATGTACAACACAAACTGACAAAGACTAAGTATAATGCAGCCAAAATGCATTCATTTTTTGTCCACTATTGAAACTAATGATAGTCAGGCCAAACTATTATGATTGTTATTGATAGTTGATTTGACTATTGATAGCTTACTATTGCAGCACCAACTATCACAATACATCCATAGTTCGATGTATCGTTACACCCCTAGTAAGGAGGATTAATTTACATGAAGCATTATACAGTACCCGTGAAGTCCATTTACAGTGCCCAAGCTGGTGACAATGCCTCCACCTTTAACAAGTTTTTTCTTAAACTCCTCTGTGGGGTTCTTAAATGTGAGAGCCTCACTACGAATATTATCAATTGGTGGAGAACCCATGACAGGCAGGAACAGATCATAGTCAAATTTCAGTTTCCGTGGCTCTTCTTTGTTCTTAAAATACACTTCAATTGGAAGGTAAAAGCTTCCATAGCCAGCTTCTGCAACTCTGTATGGAGGTTCCTTCAAAACTAAGAGAAAATAAAGAACATTAGGCAAAATCAAGCACTGAAAATTTCTGTTCTATTTATTTTAGTTAAACTTGTTAACAAAAAAAGGGCTTAGGTGAACAGGGTTGTCAGTAAGGGCAAAGGATTTCACTCGGCAACCACGCTTCTGATCCCTGGCTACTTTGAAAGACAAACAAAGGTGAATGTGCCATTGCAACGGGGATGCTGCAGGTAGTGCAGTGGCTGCAGAAGAGGTGGTAAACATGACAACCATGTCACAGATTATCACCTGACATCAGCAGGGCTGTCGCTAATTTTTAAATAGGCTGGAAAGTGAAGCAAAATGGCTGTGGCTCAAACCAAACACATAGCCTGGATCTTCCCCAGCCCTTCTTACATTCAATGATAGCCCTGCGTCAGTTATGGTTATACAGGCTGTACCTTTCAATATCAGGTGAACTCTGAAACCAAAACTCAACTCATGGTTCTTGGAAGGACAGAGCAACACCAGCATCAGATGAGACTTGGGGTTCTCCTTAACGCCAAATTTTACAATTTATTTTCAATAGCTTCTAAGATTAGAAATGTTATTACTTATTGGTAACAATGCTAGTCAATAAGGGCCTTTTCATATGAATAAAGTGAGTTAGTTTCTAAAGAAACTGTGGTACTGTGTCAGTGGGGAAATGAGACACTACAATTGGTTTTTATCAAATGAGTTAGAGAAGGTTATTTGGTCACCATAAAAAGATTTAAAGGTTAGCGTTTTGAACCATTCGCTCTGACAAAGGACTAGTGCTTGAAATGTCAGCTTTTAGATCTCTACTATACATCTTTACTTTGACTAAAAAATTAAAAAAAAAATGTCTTACAAGTAATTTTGATGGACTTTTTTATTACTGTAAGCTTTCTCTTCGACAGTAACAGTGAAATGAAATGAAAGTAGACGGCCAAGGATGGGCAAGTAGCCGGCTGTTTTGGCCGGCTACCAGCCCTTAATGACAGCACTGCAGGTTGACCCAAAAGGAATGAGATCTTGTCTCACTCCTATTTCCTTAGTAAAAAAAAGTGTTCATATGGGTAGGTGGGCTTCCCCATTAACCAAGATCTGGATAAAAGAGATTTAGAATTAAAACAAAGGGAAACACAAGTGAATATTTTCAATAATGCTCCCTCTAATGATTAATTACATCAAGTTCACAATTTCATCCCGGAAACTGGGATGAAATTTTCCATATGAAGAGTCAACAAAAAAATTTCCCGCTAACTGATCCAGCCGGGTTATTAGGATCATTTGAAGAGCCTGAAGTTGACAAATAAGGCTTTAAGCCTGATCAACACTGCAGAATTGTCATTATGATAATATACCTACTCTATTGTGTTATATTGTTTCAAGTCACTTCAATAGTCATCAGTTATCTTTCTTTCCTGTTAAAGTTGTTACGATCAAAGATCAAAAAGAAAGACTAACTATATATAATGAGTCTCCTTGACGTACTAATATAATGAAATTCTCCAAAAAATGTAAAAAGCGAAACTTATTGAACAGTTCACACAGGGTATTCGCAAAATTTGCATGATAAACTGATCAAATCCTGTAGCAAAATACATTGAATCGTTCAATTCTAAAGAACCTTTAGTCTTCTCATGAAAATTACACAACGCACTAAATCGGGTTTAAAAATAAGTTAGGTGAAGCTTTTTAGAGTCGTTTTAATTTTTACAAATCCAAGAATATTTGGGAAGGTTAAATATATTAACGGAAGAGCTTATCTCGATAAATAAAAACACGTTGCGTTGATTGTCTATAAACTTAAATGAAAGGAATACACAAATTCTTAACACGAAAATGAATTTATAGCACATCTTGGCGCCAGTTACTCTTGTACCATACATCAGGCAAGGAAATGAAAAACAAAAAACTTCCGAAGATCGCAGTAAAAGTGGTGTTAAGGGTCGGACACGAAAATGGATAAATTAAATGTGCAATACTGTGTTGATTAGGACATCAAAACCAAAGCAAAAATAGTGCTTTTATAACAAACACTATATATATAGCATCTCACCTTTATGAAACTTTCAAGTGCCCACGTAAAACAAGACATTCAAAATAAACGTGACCTTTCAGGGAAATGCAAATGATAACTTTCAATTTGGAACGAATTTCCCCGCGTCGAAGTGACAGCTCGAGCAATGTTCTTCAATCAAAGCTAAGTAAAGCGCTGCGAAATAGCTCTTAATCTTCTTTAGTTATGGCAAAATTAGAGCCATTTAGAGACTGACTGTGGTTGAGATAATCTAGGAAACAAAGAAAGCATGCAGTCTTGCATCATAATAGTTTTACAAGTGCACAAAAAAGTCTGGAAAATCGGTTTAATTTTGCATGTCGACATGTACCTGTAGTAGCCAATTTGATTTACGAGGATAAATGATTTTAACACGCACGAACAAGCAGATATTTTCGTTCTTACCTCGTCTTGGCTTGGCAAAACTTTCGTGTAACTGGAAGACGACCTTCTCCACGAAATGGGAAATATCACAGCTCTCAGGACCTCGTACAAATACAACCCAGTCGTGTGTAAAACCTTCGGGACTTGGAGTTCTCTTACAAGAAGCTTTGTGTCCAAGTTCAATTTTGACTTCAACTTGAACGCTTTCCATTTCAATGCCTATGCACAGAACACGTAAAATCTCAACACGAAGGTAGCAATTTACGAGTCACCGATGCCCCTAACAGGTCTGCAGAAAACCTCTCGGCGGAAAAAGCACTCAAAATTCGCTGGAACGTAGAATATCATCTTCTCCAAATTGTTAGATTCATTGACAGTTTCCAATGCGCTTGCGTTCCAAACAACTCTCCAAATATGGCAAGCTTTTGTTCGAACCGGTGAGGGGGGAGATGAGGGGTGTCGACAGAAAAGAAACGGGGTCATTTTGTGAATTAAATTGTTTCAATTTCGTTATTTGTCAAAAATATATCATTTTCTTCAACATCTTGATCTATGTCAACAAAGACATGATCGGCTAAATCCGAACATTTGAGTGGCTCTCTCCAGGGTTCATGCATAAAGGGCTAATTTTAAATTTTGAGATTCTTTACTCACAAATTGTCTTCTTTTTAGCCAAAGAAGCATTGTGTTTGTTGCTAAAACAATAATTACGTAAGAGAGATTAGACCAAAACGTACTACATCTTTGAGAAAAAATGTTTTGACCTGAAGGTCACTAGCAACATAACGACATAAGAACATGCCATGAACAAACATAACATCTTGGTGTTTACTATAGTAAACAAGAATAAATAATTATGTATTTTGTCATTTTTGTGAAACATGATTAACTCCATTCATGACCTGACAGGACCTGTTCACAGGCTAAGGCCAGTCTTTTGGCCGTATTGGCTTTCTTTCACTTTAGCTTGCATGAACCTGTCATTACTTTTTAATAAGTAAAAGAGTGCTTACTCCCAGCTCCAAAAAATGTCAAACTCGACATAGGCTCTTTATGCACCCAGCCCTTCATTTCATCATGTGTGAACACACATAACTTGTGCAATAACATCTCATGTAATGGAAGCACAGGAAGATACTCCCATATGTAGCCTATAGAGGATTGTGGTACCCTATTCAGTATACTTCTGGGGCCCGTTTCTCTTTGCCGCTGATGTAGCTTCATAGTTTTTTTTTAAGATACTAATCCCTTTATCCATAAGGCATTCAGGCTTGCAATTGTCAGCACAGAAGACAAAAAATAAGTAATAATCATTTATGTCACTGTCATAAACAGGAGACCATTACCTGAACACAAATGAAACAATATTTTCATTGCTCATTTAAAAAAAGAGAGATGACGAAAGTAATGTTGTAAGTTAAGTAAGGAAGTAAGTAAGTAAGCAAATTGAATTTTTCACAATTATGGGACTACATAGGCTCAGTCTGCAGTTGTGGGTGTCTCCATGCACCCGCAATTAGGTGGGGAAAATCATGAGCGCATCGAGACAACCATGGCTGGAGACTGAGCCTAGGGACTACATAACTGCTAGCTGACCTTTCTCAGTCTGTCAGGCAGGAAGGCCAGCGAATCACAAAGACTTCCAAAATGTAAAATGTTTGGGGGCCACAGGGAGGTGGGACGTAACTATTAAATGCCATTTAAATCATGCCAAAATTGTGAACAGCTCTGCTTAGCTAATGTTGTTTCTGGCTATGATGTTTCAGAGTAAAAAACATATTTTAAAATCCTCTGACTTGTTTTATGCCTTATGCAACAACTATAATCAGATGGTAGGTTAAAATTTACATCAAACAAGTTGTGTCACAGGTTTATTGTAAGCATGCTACATTTGTCAAACTTGAAACACCTAAATTGACCCTAACAATGTTTTGATATTGTTTGGTTTCAGAAAAAATCCATACCACCCCTCCCCCACCACCACGCTGAAGGCAATTTTTTAAGGAAAGTTAGAAGCTAGACTGGAATTTCTAGAGAGGTGGCGGTGGGGGGTTATGACCAAATATCCTTTCATGGGGGGATGTATGGACATTTTCTGGAACAACACAATGTGAGGGAAACTTGTCAAATCTTGAGAACTTAGGCATAAGGAAATTGTCGCTAGTAACTGGAAAACATCGAACTCCTAAGTTTAAAAGTTCAACATTGGCCGACTTAAACTGCTGTAAATTATCATAGGGGTTACCATAGAAACTGGGAGCAGTACTTGTTATAAAGGACATGCCCTATGTGGTGTAAGTTGGAGATGTTGACCCATTTTGGTTGGCCCCCAGGGGCAGGGTGCTCCGGATTTAAAGTGACCAGGATGTGTGAATGGTGGCAAAAATCAATACTCTAAAAATCCCATGCTGAAGTTTTGAACCTTAACCCTTTAGCTCCCAAGAGTGCCATGGATCAAAATCCAAGAAAAAATCCAAATTCCATTTTGTAAAATATCGAAAAACAAATGGCACCATGCAAAACTACTGCTGAAGAGGTTTCATTTGAATGGTCACACCATAGGATTTCATCAAAAGACTCAAAAGTTAGATGGGACCATGCAAAAGTACTGCTGAAGAGGTTTCATTTGAATGGTCACACCATAGGATTTCATTGACAGACTCGAAAGTTAAAACAACAAAACATGTCTCCATTATTGACTCTGACAGTGAAAGGGCAAAAAATACCCAGAAGGGATTAAATGATATAGCAAGTTTTTTTTCATATATATTTTAGAAAAAAAAGCAAGTTTGGTTGTACTTCATTCATAGCACTATGTGGACATTACGCATAGCAACAATTATTCTTTAAGACGAATCTTTATATTGTTTTGAATACCCAAAAAAATCCCTACTCCACTCAACTTACCCTAAAAAATACTTGCAGAAAAGTTCTTATGCCCAAAAATTCTGGAATAAAAAATTTCAACCCCCCCAAAAAATCTTTCACACATCCCTATCACTTTAAATCCAGAGTACCCCCCGCCCCCTGCTGGAGCTACAGTATTGCCATAGTTAGAAAACAGTCATGACAACCTTTAGTTAACAGTTTTGATGTATGTGATATTTTTCTGATCAAGCCATTCCATACTTTGATAGCTTCTGTTTTTTCCTTACTTCATTGACTTTTTTCAAACTCTTTTCCTCGACATCCCTGCAAATTTGCCTTTCTCCAATGACAAAGATGTGTAAACGCTCTAAATTTCTTGGCAACAAGTCTAATTTGTTGTCTCTCAAGTCAACACGACTCAAATTAGGCACGTTACTCGCCAAACTGCTGCTTACGGACTGAATCAAGTTTGACCGGAGACTCAGGAATTCCAGTTTGTGTAAGCCACTCAAGTCTTCAGGAAATTTATCAAATTGGTTTTCAGAAAGATCCAAGTGCATTAAGTTTTTAAGGTGATAAAAATCATCTGGCAAAGAAGAAAGTTGATTTTTGGCTAAGCTAAGCCATTTGAGAGACTTCAGTCCTGCAAAGTTTTCAGGCAAAGATTTGATGTTATTACAACCTGCACCAAGCTTTTCCAAGTGTAAAAGGTTGCAAATTTCTGGAGGCAACGACATCAGCTGAATGTTTACAATCCACAGTTCTTTGAGAAAAACTAGGTCTCCAATTTCTGAAGGCAAAAAGCCCAAGTTGTTGTGACTTAAGCACAAAATTCTCAAGTTTGCTAGCTGCCGAAATCCTGAAGGTATTAACGTCAACTGATTATGATCAAGGGCTAAAACTTGAAGATTTTTCAAAGTCACGAGTTCCATTGGAGGCATAATGATTCTGTTATCATTTAACAACAAAGTTTTCACTTTGGCAAGCTTCGTCAAGGAGTCTGGAAGAACGGTCAGATCACGATGGCTAAGATTTAGAACCGTCCACTTGGAGTTTATAGCAGTCACCAATAGTTTATCCACCTCTTTTTGAGCTGTCTGGTACATCTAACTCCGAAAAAGTTTGTTGGACACTTTCAAGACTTCTCAAAACACACCGAAAATTTTGCAAAATATTGGGAAGCAATCATGCGCATCCAAACCTTAGTGTCAGCGTTTAACCCTGCAGGCTCAAAATATTCCAAAGCGACACGGCGCGACACACGGCGTCCTCACGACGGGATCCCATTGTTTTTTTTAAAATTTCATTCATTGAATTTACAAGCATTGATATCTGCTGATGGAATCATTTAGGACAAAAAACAGGTAAACAACATATGTTGACGCTTTGGAGCGATTTTAGAATACCCGGCCACTTATTTACATCTCCCTAAAGGTTTGAATGAACGAGACATGAAAAGGATCAATTGTTTTTCAACGAGATGTAAATGTAAAGCCTGGTTCACATTAGCGACATAACGGCGAGGTCACGTAAATGCGAAACACAACTTATCTCAATGTTTTATTATGACACCAGACATGAGTGCATTGGACCCCGGAAAGATTTCCGTACAACCCCATACATTAGTTATGCATACTGTTCTGAAAACTGAAACAAAAGCCAAAACAATAGAACTCCAAAAGCTAAACAATAGCACATACATACATAATTAATGTATGGGGTTATACGGAAATCTTGCCAGTTTACTTACCAGTGTGAACAACACAACACAACAACATAAGGCAAAAACTGACTTTTTCTGTATGTCGTTATGCAGGGCTGTCATTAAGATTTGAGACAGGCGTTGCAACAAGCTTGTTGCTTTGTCAGTAAATTTAACCTATAACAAGCAAGATCACCCGTAACATCAAGGTCCCATCAAGTGCACTCACCAGTAACAGATGCTACGGGTGATGGTCCTTAATGACAGCACTGGTTATGTCCATGTTCTTATGTCGCTAATAAGTGTGAACCGGGATTTAGTGGTCAGGTATTCTACAGTTTAGCTGACGTTCTTTTGCGGGGAAATTAATGGTCACAGTTCAGCAAAGAGTTTGCTAAATTTTCAGAGATGCCAACCTAACAAAATCGAAATCTGAAGATTGCCAATTTCACCTCTTCTTGATTCCCCAAAGTGAGAAAATATTGCACTTTAGCACTTTCTTTTGTATCCAGGAGATTTGGTGTCCCATACACTCAGGAGAATTTGGTCTGTTTTCGGGAGACTCCCTGATGATCTGGGAGGGTTGGCATAGATCAATTTTTACAACCCCTCTCTCAAAATGCAATAAATTATGGGTCGATATGTGCTCGGTCGACAGATGTGTTTTTAACGAGACAAAAAAAGTTCAAGTAAACTACATGTAAGTGTCATCACTGTGGAATTAAGGTAACGAACTGCTGCAGCTGCTTTGCTGCAGCATGAAAGTCATACCCAATCTCTTTTATCTTCAAAGGACTTCTGTTTCTTGTATATCATACCCACCAATTGACACCAAAGACCACAAAAGCCATGTCTTATGAGGGTCCAAAATACAGTTGAACCTATCGAATGCAGACACCAAAGGGGTGGAGCCAAGTGTCCATATTACAGAGGTGTCTGTATTATAGTGTGTACAGTCAGACCTCTCTAATGCAGAGACCAATGGGATGGAGCCAAGTGTCTACATTACAGAGGTGTCTGTATTATAGTGTGTACAGTCAAACCTCTCTAATACAGAGACCAAAGAGATGGAGCCAAGTGTCTACATTACAGAGGTGTCTGTATTATAGTGTGTACAGTCAAACCTCTCTAATGCAGACACCAAAGGGATGGAGCCAAGTGTCCATATTACAGAGGTGTCTGTATTATAGTGTGTATAGTTGAACCTCTCTAATGAAGACACCAAAGGGAATGGAACCAAGTACTGTATCCATATTACTGACTGACTTGCTGACTGACTGACTGGCTGACTGACTGGCTGACTGATGGGCTGACTAACCGACTGACTGGCTGACAGACTGACTGCTGACTGACTGGCTGACTGATGGACTGACTAACCGACTGACTGGCTGGCTGACTGGCTGATTGACTGACTGCTTGACTGGTGAACTTACTGACTGATTTGACTGACTAAAATTATGTTCTTTTATCTTAGTTGATATAGTAAATTGGCTACCATAAAAGCTTTTCAATCTCAATCTCTATGGTGAACAAGTTACCTAGAAACAATCTACTCTACCAATGCAGCTCCACAGGCCACAGTTTCTTTAGAAAGTGTCCGACCCTTTATCCATTTGATTGACTAATTGGTTGACTACTCTTAAGAGATTCAAAAGCTGGCATTTGAATCGCTATAACCCTTTGTCAGACTTATGCTGTGTTCACACTAGGGTGAAACATGTTTAGTCTGATCACTAATGAAACATGTTTTACTAGAAAATTTGTTCACATCAGGCGGCGCATTGCGTGAATCATGATCGAAGCATGTTTATTCTGAGCATGATTGAAACTACTTCGCGAGAAAGTTTCGATCTAAGCCAGACGAAAAACGTTAGCGCAAATGTCGTCTCCTTGTTGAACGCTGCAATGCCCTTCGTTCCTGAAAGGCTTGAGAAGTGAAATTAAGCGACAATTCATGCAACAGTGAGTTTAAGCTCTATTTTATTTCGGTTCATGTCATCATCATCATCTTTTATTTAAAAACACAGGATCACATTCATCACAAAAATGGTCTTCCAGTGAGCCATGGGCTACTACATGCAATAGCTAATTATAAAGATAATTAATTATAATTATAAAGATTTTATGCGAGCTTTATTATAATATGCTTGTTTTGTAAAACAGCATAAATTATAGAAGTAGGCGTGGAATGTGTTTTGAAATTAGCAACTAATATGAACAATGAAATTGCAAACATGTTTACAGGAAACGTGTTTTGTTGAAACATGTTTACTCTAAACATGTTTCGGTGCTAATGTGAACACAGCAAAAGTACCACAGTTTCCTGAGAAACTAACCTCGTTATGACTGATTGACTCAGTCCTCGATTGACTGGCTGACTGACTGATTGATTTTCTAACACTTTGGTCAAGCTTGAAACATTTGGATCAGTTTTTAGTTATAATTATATATATTATTTTAAGTATTGTTATATATATTATTTTAATTACACACTATTTACAAAGAAATAAATATTAGGTAGAAATATAGGACATACGTTTACATAATTATATATAATTATATAATTATATTCATTAGTTTATTTTTAACGTCTTGCAGTAATGGGTATCCCCCTTTGTAGGACTTTAAATTTATGTAGATGTAGATGTAGATGTAGATGTAGAAGTGTAGGGAAGAAGACACAATTTCTAGAGAAACAATACAAAATTTGTGCACAGTGAACACAGTAGCTTAGTAACGCTTTCGAGTTGGTCTGCCACGTGTTGGTTAATGCAGGCGGCTAAATAAATAACATATAAATGAAATGAAATAAGTACTCCGTGGTAAAGTTCCTCCAGATTCGCAGTGTAACGTGAGTACCGTTTTTTCTTTTCTTTCAGTATTTTAATAGTTAAAGCCAGAAGGGTTTTATTTTCATAAATCTAAAAACCCGAGTAAACATTAGGAGGATTCAAATACTTTCAGCAAATATTAGAGGTGATATTTTAATGAATGCGTTGACTCCATAGAAAGTTCTGTATCTTGAGTCAAATTTTAAAATGGTATTCTGTCGTTTTCTACATATTTTTTTAATGACACAAATTTTCGGGAGTACGAGTTTTGTCTAAAAGTAACGAGCGTACAGAAAATGTTCGCAGTCTTGAATTGTTATTCAGTGTCATTTGCATTTTCAATAACTTATCGCGTCGACTTGTTAGCACAGTAACTAACGCGCCACAAATATGTCTACCCTAAAATATGCCACTCAACACTTCGGCGAGTTTTTCTCAATGTTGCGGGCCACCTGCCTTTCGCGCCCTGGCGAATGAAGACGTGTGTTGGCGTCCTGTCAAAACTACCCAATCAGGGAAAAGCCCGCGTGTCAATGAAGTAAACTGTTTTCCTTCGTCGCCCATCTTGGATTTTCAAAGCTAATTGCAAAGTTTTAGGCAATCAGAACCCTTTAAATTACGTTTTTTGGTCAACTGAACGAGGTCTCTTCCATAGCGGTAAGTTTTTCGACTCTAGTATTTTATCTTGCGTCGCTTTAGAGCGATTTAAACATTAATAGCGTCAAGGTTTTAAGATGAACCGCGTTAGAACCTTAATTTATATTTCAACCAGTACCAGATACCGTTCGCTCTTTAAATTCTTTAATGTTTTTGTTATTGAAAAATTGCCTCGTGAAATTCGCGTTTTTAGAATCGAGGATTGAAAATGAGCGACCGGAACTTCGAAGTAATCATATAAACCAGGTTATAAAATTATAAAATTTTGTGACAGTTTTACTGACAAAGTTCCCGTTAAAGGTCACGGATACAAATGAATTGTCTTCATCGTGCCAAATGATATTGCTGTAGCTCGTTTATAAATTTTTAGGTCGATTTCTTTGGTATTTATATGTGAACTCCCTTCGATGTATTAAAATTTATACCAACACAGACCATCTGTCAAAATAAAAGGAATACATGTGTAATTGAGCGAGACCGGTGCGAATGATTTACATTTCCCCCAAGGGAAAGTTTTTATTTGTCGAGCTCTTCAACTCACAGATATTGTTTCAGCGAAAGCACGTCATCGCCTGATCCTTTCCACGAAAAGCGGAAGACAAAATATGAAATCATAATCTGCAGTGAGATCGTGATTGCACACACGGTGAATAATTTAATTCGTTAAGTTCCGCAATTGTTAGAATAGCGTATACATCAAGAGCTTATTACTCAAGTTATTTTCGTTTTGAAATCGCAAGAAAGATGAAACTAGCGCTGCTCCCTGTAAAAGTTTTCCATCGAAAGAAGCCGAAATTTAAACTACGGCGGAAAAGCAGCAAAAGTGAGTGCGTTACCTACTAAACTAAAATGTCACACTCGAACGCTCGATTTCGGTTTGTTTGGTTTCTCATATTTCCTTTGTTTTTTTTTTTCGTTGTTATTTTATTTGCAGAAAAAGAAGCTCGATCCAAACCAAGCCCGCAACGTCGAGGCGCAATGGACAACGCATCTGGTACCGACGCAGAAATCAACGACTCCACGAGCTCGATGAGTTGCTCAATCAACGAGTTCGAAACGTATGCTTGCATAAACTTTTGACCATGTGCTCGGCACCTCTCGCTGTTTGTGCTCAGAATTATCTTCGTTTTTTAGGTTTGCAGATGAAGTAAATGGTGAAATTCCCGAGGTAGACTTCAGAGGAAGGGTAAAAAGGTTTGTTAAATCATTTCAACTGCATGTTCATTTATCTATGGCAAATGTGTCCCAAGCTTTTAAGATTCATGTGGTCAACAATCATTCGCGCTTTGAAACGTAAGATATTTCGTATAAAATAAATTATATCGCAAAATTTGGGACTAAATTATAGTAATTTACAGGATGTTTAAATGTTTCTTTCTTCCTTGTCAGATTAGATACGCATCTCTTTTACATTGTGGTTTACCGCGCACCGTCACGTCTCGTAGATTTTTCCCGCGTCCATGTACATTTATATTTACTTTATTTTCACTTTGTTTAACCAGCGAAAAATCCTTGTCAGACGTGGATGAAACTTCCAGTTTACTTACTCAGGTGCGTTTATTTGATTTGTAAATTTCCAGTTTTAGAATTAAGGTTGTTTTGATTTGCCTTGGAAACGAAAAATTTCACAACCGGAAGTAACTCCTTTTGTCTCAGCCAATACATGCGGGTGGACTGATCTATCTTTATATGGCGTGAGGTGAGGTCACGCCAAATAAGTGGTCCGATCGTACTTTGACCATATAAACAAAAGCTTCCAAATATCGTAACACTGGCTTCTTGATCTTGTAAATCTTCTTATAAGCAGCGACCACAGAATGCAAGGAGGAAATTCCTTGTAGCTGTTAATATGCTTTTTTTACGCGCTTGCTGGTAGTTTTCGGCTGATGTTTTTAGCGCCGATTGTTTAGTTTATTTTGTGTGCCTTTGTTGAACACCTGTATGATAATGCAAAGATCGCATGAAAGTCGGGTCAAAAGACAAAAAATCCGATTTTCCCTCAAATCAAAGAGCTTTGAAAAGTTGACACGGAAGTTTCAATATGTTCCATGGATTTTAAATCCCATAATGAAGTTCAATTCACCTTCTTATGGTCAGGTAAGGTAGTTTTAAAACAATGCACATTTATGCAAGAACAATCATGGTAGATGAAATCCGGTGAAATTAATATGCTGGGACTTTTCTGATCATCAGGATTTCTGAGGTGTTACTGAAACACAAGCAAATGTTGTTCAGTGCATCTTTGAGTTTTTATGTCGTACAAATTATTATTAGAATTAATGCAACTAAGTTTGATATAAGTCGCTTGCTACAACTTGCAAACAAAATCCAAGGTGTCAAAAAAATGCTAAAATACAATGTAACGGTTTCTGTAGGAAATAACATCGGATTGCCAGAATTGATACTGGCCCAAACTGAATTTAAATGATGTTATTTTACTAGTTACAACTTCCTGTTTTGATTGTTACTGAAAACCATTTAATTTGAGATATGACAAAAGTCAACAAGAATGGAGACATTGATCAGTATCTTAGTTTTTTAACATGTTAGCACTATAGACAGCAGTTTTCCATTAATTGTATTGTATATAGGATAATTCTTAAACAAAAACAAAGACATGTTAAATATGAAAATTATGTAAGTTATTTATATTTTTATATATTGGCCATAGTATTCATGTTTGTTGTATAGGTTGGTGGCGTGTAGTTTTCTGTTCACCCATGCATGACTTGTAACTTCCGTTCTACCTTATGCATTTACCATGTGTTCTTTTACCAACTACATGTAGCACTATAAAATCTGATCTACCAGCTAACTGGAGTTTATACTTTGGGCATTAAAATGGTAAATATAATCAGTGCATTTATAGTGGATGAGCAGTTAGCTATTGTAGCTAATTCTCAGGCACACCACTCAAATATGGAAACAAATATTGCAAAATGAACATAACATATTAAAAGTCCCAACTGGTAGGTCAGGCACCGGTTGGCTCATGTTTACAAGCATGGCCTAAGAGTTGGGTCTACCAATGAAATAATTCCATCTAGTGATCAGAGTGCCACTTGAGTCAGTGCCCTAACCACTCGACCACTCTGCCTTCTTAAAACAAGTCTTGCCTCCTCAAGACCAAGCTAAAACTTTATAACTACAAACTTACACATATATCAGAGTGCTACTTGAGTCAGTGCCCTAACCACTCGACTACTCTGCCTCCTTAAAACAAGTCTTGCCTCCTCAAGACCAAGCTAAAACTTTATAACTACAAACTTACACATATCTTCTGGACTAATTTGATGTTTGTTTTCTTGCATAGTCTCAAATATTCAAAGCTGACAGGACTCCAAACTTTCTTAAGGTAAGCCTATTAAATGTTCCTTTGTCAGTTACCATATAAGCATTTACAGTGTGATCAGAAGAACCATAAGTGCCGAAAATATTCCTAGTGTTTACAACTTTTAACCTGAAGTTTGGTACTTTGAGCCTGGTCTTTCTTATTTTGCTGTTGCCTTAAACAAGAAACTTGACACCACATTCAGCCCTTTGAAAATGTTTCAATGGCTGGTAATTTTGCTGCCTAAGTTATACAGTCAATTATTTGCTGCTTCACATTGGACCCCGTGTAGACAAGAGGACACAGCCCTTTCTGCATTCTAATCCTGTTATGCGGCCAACTACTACAAATCATTTTTAAAAGGCTGCCGACTGACCTCCTCCACCCTCGTCTCTGGCATGAATCCCCCCTAATTTATAACAAAAAATTCCTTCCAATAATAAGCTAATTAAGCAATGTCCAAGTTGGACATTGCTTTTAATATTATCATCATCAACACAAAAGAGAATCACCAGTGTTTATAAGTTTACTGTCCTTTTGAAGTTTCTCTTTTCACTCTTGATCTGTTTTCCTATTGGTTGAGGCATAGGACTTGCAAGGCAGTTCAATGCTTTGAACCCACACTCCCTCTGGTGCAAATGGCTCACAAAATTTTAAGATACAAAGTGCCATGAAAATAGCCCCATTGATTTTTTTAACCAATATTTCCAAGCAACAAAAGCCCACCCAAAAATAGGCCCGGCAAAAAGGAACATTGGGCAAATATAACTCCAGGGCTTATTTTTGGAGGTTTACGGTAAGCACTCATGACCAGTTTGAAGAAGTTAGAAAAAAAAAATAGGTTTTCCGATGTAATAATGGTTTGGCTTTCAGTAAAATGTTTTAATTTATTAACATGTCAATTATCCACATTGCACCTTAAAGTAATCCTGAAATCCTCAGTGATTACTTCTTCTTCATTCATTGGAGAAGTGTATTACACTGTACATGCTATGGCATGATATTAAAATAAACAACCAAGGTGTAAAAAGCAATGCTATAATATGCAGTAACTTGTACGTTGTATCAAAATTTACAGTTTCATGGTTTATAACCAGAAAGGTATCTTGTATATATTAGTTAAAAATGATTTTCAACCTAGGTATTTTTTTTTGTAAAAATTAATTGAATAATATTTGTTTGTAATTTTGGTGCAAAATAAAACCCTTATAAAAGAGAGTTGTTGTTGCTATTTACCTGGTGAATTCTGACTTAGGAAAAATTTAAAGCATTACCACACAGAATCAGAGTTCTAAACATTTTTTGAGACTTATCTAGTACACACTTAAAGTTAGTCTGAAAATTATTAAAGTTTGACTTGACAAGAAAAAGTTGTTTTCTTGCTGTGCATCCAGATTTATCTTCTTGTGGCCTGTTGAAATAGTTCTAGAGTAAAGTAATGTCTGTAAATTCATATTTAAATAATAAAAATATTATCAACATAGTATTCATACTGACTGCAGGTGAAATGTGCATAAGAAATCATCACCAAAAATGACAGGAAATTTACCTTTTAATAACACTTGCTCTGTACGTGCAACGTTATTGTAAATCTTCAGCTTACTGAATCATCTCATTGATGTTCATTAAGTGCTTTCAATTGCCAACTCTCTTATTTAGTTGGTCTAGGAGAAATCTGTGCTGGTCAAGAAAATCGTCTGAATCATGTTCAGGTGTTCTGAGGAAATTCTACAAAAAGCATCCAATGGAAATGTTTTTCCTTTTCCTGCGGTTTTGCATTGTCAAAAGTGGCATGAACATTTTCTGTGTAGTTTTGAAGTCTGAAGTTCAAAGCTAGATTAATATCAGCATTTGTTTTGGTCTCTGCATGATCATTTTTAGGACATCAGATTGAGAAGAGCTGTTTTGTTTTACATAGCTTGTTTCTATTGTACAAGAAAAACCATTTACTTCATAAATGCTTTCAACCATCACTGTTCCACCTGCACACTTTTTGTTAGCCAATCACAATGTGTTTTGCTCCCTCTGTGGTCAGGTATAACTACCTAGAGGTTTATTTTGAACCGTGAATAAATCATCTGTTCAGATGTAATTTCACCTGACTTGTCTGTCAGTTTCAAGTGTGTCAGCATTATGTTTCTTGCATTTAAATTGATTGTGAGAAAATTCAGGCAAGGTCTGGCAAAAGGATTATGAATCAAGGGAAAAGAAGATTACGGAGACGGAACAGTGTGTTTGGGAGATCTAAAGATGATAGCTTTCAAGTGACGAACAAAAGCAGACGCAAAGGACAAAATTCACAAAACAGATGGGTAAAATTTCCTGTTTAGTAAGAAGCATATCTATATGAAGATAAAGTAGGGGTTAATATCAGTTAACTGTAAATATAAAGACAAAGTCAACTTTATTTCAGGGAAAATCTGTAGCATTGAATGGTCTCTGTTGTTCTCAAACATAAAAAAAGAATTTTAATAAAAATTTTGGCAGGTCTTTTCTTGAGGTGAAATAACCTGGAGCCAGATGGAATATTTCATTCTAACTGTAAAATTTAGTGTCAAGAGATGGCTTCTTCGTCAGGAAAACATGAATTCTGTAACTTTACACTGAAGTTATATGTATCAGGGATTTCTAAATATTCATAAACATACAGTTATTGAATTCAATAGATGTGGAAATTACAGGTGTCCAGAGTTCATTAGTTGGCATGTTGAACTATATTTTACACGATAAGAGATTTAGGTCTTCAGTTGTTTTGCCAGAATTTAGCACTACTCTTACTGAGAATAGTTTGGGTATCAATTCATGCTGGATTGTAGCTCAATTAATTATTGATTAAAATGGAGAAAACCTTAATCAAGTGAAATATCATGTGCAATTTTGAACCATTTATAAAATGAATAATCCTTCAATTTTTTTCCTGCCATTTCTTTTTTTTTTTTTTTTTATCTTTTTTAAGTATATTTTTAACTGCAATTTTTCAGTTGTTTCCCTAAAAATGCTGATTCAGTTTTGAGACATTAAGCATGCAGTATTTATGTACAATTTATTATGAGTAAATACATTTTAGGTTTTGGAATTATTATGTAATATATCTATGGTATACTTTGAAAATATGATTTAGTTATGTGGGAATTAGTAATTCTCAAAATGTTTTCTTTAAAACAGATATGAAATTGACTTTTAACTTGAATTCAGTATTAATGTATTATTATAATACCTGTTGTTGGTTCTTGAAGGTTATTGCTGCTACCCGTCATTTTTATGTAAACATTTTTTCTGCCGTCTTTTATTTCACGAGATGGTTTCAGGCATGCAAGTTATTGAAACACTCTAGGACTATTTCAACAAAACAATCAATCTTCTTTTTACAAATAAAATATCAAGATTTTTGTAATGCGAATCATAACTTTCGATTCTGTGCATGACATTCCAATAAAATTATTATTGCAACCATTCATGAATGGTTGCAATGATAATTATTGTGTTCTTTCCTGTGGCTACAGGCTACATATAGGTTAGGTGGAATATATATTTGTGTGCTTCTAGAAGTAAAATCTTAAGATTAATTTCAAGTTTTTAACATTTGTTTTTATGAAAAACATTTTTCATTTTCGTTGACCTTTCATGCAAACCAAAGAAATTAATATAACTTACAAACAAAATGTAGTTTAAAATTTTCCTTTAAAATTGATCTGATGTTTGTGCAGTTTTTTACCACTGTTAACAATAAACGTCTACCTTGTAAACATCAATACTTCACATTATTCTGTATTATGAAACACTGCCTGAAGCATGCAGTTATCAGTTATAAGTGTGAAAAATGTCAACTTAAAATTTTGTGACAGTCATCAATATTATTCTATTTGTGTGTTTCAGAACTAGAAATGGTTGATTTTATTTATAGTTGATGACCGTGCAAATCATTGCTTGTGAAATGTAAATACAGTATATTCATAGATATCACAACTGTGTGTATTTGAGGAAAATATTATTTTATTTACATGTAGGTAATGGGAACCTTGAAACTAATTTATGCAGACTGACTAAAAAATATTGATTTCAATATAACTGGTTTATAAGGGTTAATGTGTCAGACTTTTTAGTTCCTTAAATTATCTTTAAAATGTTCTTTGCATGCATATTTGCCTTAATTTTTTGGTCTTTTAATATGTCCATTTAATTAGTGGTTTTAAGATGTCCAAAAGGATAATACAGTAATTATATATATTGTGTTATAAACATTTGAAAACAACATTGTTACTAAGGCTGTTTTGTTGATAACAAAGCCCACTGTAACAGGTGCTTTGAAAGCACTTGTCTTGCAATGCAATATTTTTGAACATATAACTCTCAGTACAATTTTAAAAACTTTTGTCAGCATTTTAGAACCCTTACTTTTTTTTTTGCCCTCAAAATGACTTTAAACCCTTTCACTCCCAAAGTCAATTGTCTAATCTAATGCTATAATTCACAACGGTTTCTCATCACTGTGAATGTAAATGTGAAAAAAAAAATACAAAAAAGCATAGACATTAATATACAAAATCAGTGATTAGTACAAAGATAAACAGAAGGTGCTGATTTAAAATTTAAAACAACCTTGCTGCATTACAAATTATATAATTGTGCTTTTACAATACTATTGACAAGATGAATAATAATAATAACTAGTGTATCCAAAAGATAGTAATTGCTGCGGTAAATTTGTTGTAATAATGCTGTTTTATCGTGTCGCTCAGGGTATTACAGAATTTTCTCTTTTGTTTATTGAGGGGAAGCAAAGCAAATGTAACCGGGATGAATCGACGAAAACTCCAGCTGATAAGATTAATTTTGTTTTGTAATTCACGCATCAAGTTCTTGCAATGTCTGTAGAATATTGTTGAGCAAAGGACGCGTTCACCACGAGGAAGGTGTGAAAATTTAGGTTAATTATTGATAATGAGTTTGTTGCGTTACTAGCTAGCCGTATCGTGTTCGCGTCTCCACGCGCTCAGGTTTCGCGTCCCCACACGCTCAGCTCATTTCAGTCTCATCGACCGCTGTCGGAGTGATTTCAAAATAAATTTGTCTTTTATTCCGTACAATCTCCAAAAATCTTTGCTATCCAACGGTCCTATCACCATGCCTCACAGTCCTTGCTCAACTCGCGGTAGTCTTCGACACTTCAGTTCCGATTTCGACTGGGACATGTTGGACCAAAATATTGCAAATCGCAGCCAACAGCTTGAAGCAGCAAGCGAGGCTATTGTTCGTGGCGCAGTGCATTCTGGCCCAAAATGTGTTCGTGGCGCAGTGAATTCTGGCATAAAGCGATCAATTCGAGCTTATATTTTTTTCTCATATATTTCTCTTAAATCCTGATTATGTTGCTGCTCACTCGCTGCACTCGTTCTGCAGCAATAATAATAATAATAATAATAATAATAATAATAATGCATCCTGATAATTGAGGAATTTTATTTGTCAAAGACTGATTTGTTTTTACACAATCTTGTTTTAATTCGTTAATTGTTCAAGAAAGTAAAGTTTATATTTCTGAGTATTGCATTTCCAGTTTACAAATCTGTGATCAACAAGGGGCTTTTTATTAACTTCAGTCTAAATTGTATTTCTGTCATGTTATTTTTAATTAGTCGTTTTTATTTATTTATTATTTGTAAGATCTGTTGTTCAAACTGTGTTCATTTTGACTTCTATGAATGATACAAGATAGGATTTCTTTGCAGCAATTAACCTTGGTCTCAATACAGATAAATGTGTTTTGAAAACATTGCATTTTAGTTAATAAATATTTCATGCAAAGATCAAGACTTGCTGCTACTCTTTGAAAACATTGTTTAATATTTCATAGAAAGGTCAAGGCAATATATTTTTGTTATAAATTTGTAATCTTAGTTTAGAGACTTTAGATGATAGTTTTCTTTGAGTGGAATCTGTCCTTTTTTAAGTTCCAGGCAAAATAATATATTGCATAATTATTAAATTAGGTAATGTAAAGTCCGACACAAGCTACTAGTGGCCCAATCGGCCAGAGCTAATTCACCTGGTTTGCGTAACATGAAGCAACTAGGAGTACAACTTCTCCCCAGTGGATGTCACAATGCTAGTCTATTATGGAGTTACCCCCATCATTTTGTCGCCAGTACCTATTGATACACCTGGGTGGAGAGAGACAATGTGGAGTAAAGTTTTTGGTCTAAGGAAACAGCACGACTGCCGAGAACAGGCCTTGAACCACCGACCTTCAGATCAGAAGCCCAACGCGCTAACCACTACACCACTACACAGGCTAACCACTACACCACTACTCAGGCTAATCACTACACCACTACACAGGCTAACCACTACACCACCACACAGGCTAACTACTACACCACCACACAGACTAACCACTACACCACCACACAGGCTAACCACTGCACCACCGCACAGGCTAACCACTACACCACTGCACAGGCTAACCACTACACCACAGCACAGGCTAACCACTACACCACCACACAGGCTAACCACTACACCACCCTGCTTGCACAAGTGTCCCTACTCCAACACAACATAAGTACTACTGGTAGTCTTAACTCTAACTGAGATGTCTTCATTTTCCTGGTTTTTATTTGCAGTCACTACTATCCACACGGACCCCTTATGAGGAGTTTCATCGTCTCTTTAAAACTGTTCCTAAAGACCAATTTCCCTTAAATGGTAAGCTAACATTCCTGTTATTTTATTTTTGTTTGTTTTTACAGTCAAAACCGGTCAAGCGTTCCCGCCAAGAATGAATTAATGAATTCATTATTGCAAATTTGATTTCATTACTCGTTTCAATAATCCGCTCTTCGAATAAATAATGCAAAATTCAAAATAAGCCTCGATTCAAAAATCGAATTTTGATTGGTTTAATGAACAAAAGGTTTATGCTATATATGGAATACTTGAGGTTTCAAGCTTGTTTATAGTAATAAATAATTTCTCCACTGAAAGCTGCCTCAGTGAATGGGTGCCCTTGTTGAAAAATATTATAATGTTAAATATATTTTATATGTTTAATTATTGTGCTATTATGTAAAAAATATGCATATAATTATTGTGATATTTATACACTCTAATAAGTTATTATTTCTTTCACTGATATTTGACTTTTCTCATTAGATTTCAGTTGTGCATTAAGTCGTGCTATTTTTAATATGTAAAAAACATGCATATAATTATTGTCACTAGGTGATAGAGCAGTTTTCAATTGAGTGTGGTAAAACCAAAACCAAAGTAATTACTCTGACCAATCACAGCAGTCGTAAACAATCCAATGAACCAATCAGAGCTCGAAGCAATTACATGTCGGGGGCGCCAAGCGCGGGAAAACGCGTGCGAGCAAGTCACGATTGGTTTTGGTTTTACTTCTGATTGGTCGAGAAAGTGGCGCGAGATTTTTTAGCCAATCACAAAGCGTAGCAATGCAAAACCAAAGCAATTGTGTAATTACTTTCGACAGTCAATTGAAAACTGCTCTATTTATACATTATAATAAGTTATTATTCCTTTCACTGATATCTGACTTTTCTCATTAGATTTCAGTTGTGCATTAAGTCGTGAAATTTTGCTCCAAGGGAGAATCTATGTTAGCCAAGAATGGTTTTGCTTCTATTCAAACATATTTGGTTGGGAAACGCAGGTATAGTGCAAGTACTGTCTTGTCTTATCACTGGTTTGGCACTGTACAGTAACTATTAAACTGCATCTTTATGAATTGCTTGAAGTTATTACAACCATATATTTAATGTTTATAATATTTGTTGTTTGCCTTAAATGTTTATCTTTTTACTTATAAATTTCTTGTTTACTGCAGGTGACAATTGACTGCACAAAAATCCAGTCTATTACAAGAGAGAAAACTGCTTATGTTGTACCAAATGCTATCCTCATCTGTACAGATGAAGAAAAGGTATAATTTATAAAGTTCTGTGTTATACCTTTTAGGGGTCAAAGTTTGTAGATTGGTACCACTTAGAGTACTAAAATCTAAAATGACCACTGTTAGAATTATCGCGGTACCTTTTAGGGTATGAGCTGAAAAATTATGACAGAATATGACATTTATTGTTTTAGAATTGGTACCATATAGGGGGTAAAAATTATTTTGAGGCACACCCATCAAACAAGATTCTGATACCTTTTAGGGTATTTTTCTAAAATTTCCGACAAACACCCCATCATTTTTATATGGGATTCTCCCCCCCCCCCCCCCCCGGTAGTGTCATTGACTATGTTGTGGTTAAAATTTTTTCTATAATTTTCAAACCAGTTTAATTTTTTTTCTTTGTCTCAGATTTATTATCATAACCTGAGACAAAGAAAAACAAAAATAAATCTGGTTTAAAAAATTTTAAACCAAAGAAATATTTGAACCACAACATCTTCAAATAAGACAAAACAATTAAAAAGATAATTATAGTAACTGCATAACTACAGATTGAATTAAAACAAATAAAGTGTAATCACAGTACACTGAGTATCAAATCAAAATTAATGGAAAAAAACAATTTAATCAGTCTATCCAAAACTTACACGTACAACGTTAACTGATATTTTTACTGCTAAGTGAACTGGACATGCCATGTTATAATAATGTTCCTCAACAAGATTCACTGTTTTAATTTACACTGTCTTACATTTTGTTTATATCATATTTTGGTTTGCAGCACTTCTTCTCATCATTCTTGTCCAGAGAAACTGTTTACAAGCTTCTTGTTCAAGTTTGGGATGAAATAAAAAACAAACAACAGGTTAGTACAATTTATTTATTCTGGTCATATTGGACAAAATATGTCTTTAAAATTCTAAAATAGTTGAGTTAAAAAGTTGTCATGAAATGTAATAAATAAATATAAAATTTTGTGAAACAATTTTTTTTCTATGATATTGAAGTTAAAATTGTTGTGAACAAACTGAAAAATTATGTTGTTGAAAATAAGTAAAAAAGTCATAGTACAAGTCTAGAAGACTGTCTCTTTTATTTAAAAGTGATTAAATTGTGTTTTATTTTTTAACTGAACCAGACATCAGATAGACCAAAGGAGGATAATCAGGTGAATATTATTACATATAAACATAATTATTAAATATTAAATTATTTTTGTTTAGTTTAGAGTTCTCTTAAAAATGGCTCACTGTTAAATTTCATATAAAAGTTTATAAACTGCAATAAACTGCCTGGTATATTAATTTTTATCTGACTAACTCTAATAAGACGAGAAACAACTTAAAGTTTTTATAATTATAATATACTTATCAATTATATAATAATTTATTAAACAGTGTTAACATAATTAAATCAATGTTCCTTATAGGCAGCAAATTTAAATTGCATAAAATTACAGGATTGGTTGTTTATTATTAGAATAAATCTGTAGTCACTCAGGAATTTAGTAAAACGAAATTTTTAAGCATTTAAAAATGTATATAATAATTATTATATTTCATGAATTGATTAAATTATCAGTATTTATTCAATGTGAACGTCTGGATTGTACTGATCTCTATCCGTTTTGTCTTTTCTGTGTACCTGATTTCTGTTATTGTTTCTATTTTTGTAGTTGAGTGGTTCAACTTCAGACAGCAAAGATAAACAGTGCATAGATGATGGGCTTGACACTAGAGAGGATAATGGTAAAGATTATTACTCTGTTGGTTGCTAAGTGACCATCGTTCTTCTTTTGATGTGCCATTTTCTTTCCCAATTCAATTCCCTACAGTTTATGAATTATGAATATGAATATCAATTTATGAATGTGATTAGCAGACACTTGAAACGATATTTCAATCTGGATTTCTAAAAATGATGGACCGTGTATCATCAAATTTCTCTCAGTAATAATAAATTATGGCTGCAACTTCATAAGAGTTGCAACTGTCCTTCTTAAAGCCAGTCAAATATTTACTGTCAAATAATGATAAATAATACTTAACACAGAAACTTTGTCTTCAATTATTCGTGAATACAACATTTTAAGGCTACTACTTCTGAAACAAACTGTCCTCCACCTGTTCTTTTTTTCCTTTCTCAATTAATAAGTTACTCAGGCCCTGTCCACATGTATACGCTTACGTATGTAAACGCATAATTATGCTTTTATCTAAAATGCTCCCGTCCACACATATACATTTCCGTTCGTAAACCCATAAGTTTTATGCATTTAAGTCTCCCGTCCACATGTAAATGCTAAAAATCCGCATTGAGCATGCATAGATAAGCAGTATCTATGTCAGCGTTTAAGAAAATATCCATTTGCGCTGTCAACACGTAAACGGGTAAACAGAGTTTTCGAAAATATCCTTTTAAGGTGACCGTTTTCATCCTTTATGTATGGACAGGAGGCCTAAACAAATAAAAACATGTTTGCGAACATAAAACATATACATGTGGACAGGGCCTCAATGTCTAGTTGAAGGCCTCCAGCAAGAATGTCCTAAGTATTTTTTGGCAACTGTCACTAAAATTGTATGTTTTAGGTCTTTAAAAGCACAGTTTTGTCAAATTTATGATTTATTATCGTTAAGATACTTTAAACAGATCCAAAATGGGGAAAAAAATCCACATCTTTGAGAAAATGTTTTGGGCCTTAGGATGTATCCTATGTATCTTTTCAAGATAAAATTTTATTCTGTTCGAAGATAGAACATTTATTGACCTGGTTGAAATCCTTTCAGTCATATTTACATGATCCAGTCATCATTTTGTCAAGTGAGTCCCTTTTGAGGCCAAAAATCCAAGATTTCAGTGAAAATTTTCCAACAAGCTACTTAGGACATTCTTGCTGGGAGGCCTTCAGTTGTAAAAATGCTCATAATTTTCCAGACATTTTCCAGTTAAGAAGCTTTCTGTGGATATCCTGTATGTTTGTATTCTTGTATTGAAATAATTATCCTTAATTTATTTCTTCTAGAACTGAATGAGGACCATTCTTGCTGCACTGTAGAAGATGGAAAGGATACAACAGGATGTATTAAATGCCAACAAACAAGACAGACATCAACAGACAAGTTGCCACCCGATGACACGGAACATGGACACACTGTGATGAGTACAGGAAGTTCCAAAACACTGCCTCTCTCTGGAACAGACATACTAACCTCTTCTGAGCCTGCAAGAATCACCAGCTGTGGTAAATAATTGAAGGCTTTCCTGCAAAAAGGGCCTATATCGCTTTTTGGGGGGAATTTTCATTTTTTGCAGGATCAAGCTAATTTTTGGCAGACTGACTTGTTTTGACATTGTTCTGTAATGTTTTTTTGCTGATTTGCGCCTTATTTTCAAGAAATAAAAGTATTTTGTTTCTGGTAAACAAAACCTTTGCATGACTTTCCAAAGACGTGACCGTTTTTTGTTTTTTTTTTTGCAACATTATTTCTCGAAAACGAGGCGCAAATCAGCGAAACAAAAAAGTTACGAAACGATGTTTGTCATGTCAAAACAAGCCAGTCTGCCAAAAATTAGCTCGATCCTCAAAAAGTGAAAATCAGTACAAAAAGCAATTTTGGCCCTATTTGCGGGAAGACCTTCAATAATTGAATTTAATTATTATTGTTAATACAATTTTTGACAAAATTGTATAATATTTTTCCATCAAGTCCTTCTGCTGAAATACAGTACCAGATAAATGTTGAACGGATTCTTTTGTGATTTTATTTTAATCAAAGTAATTTGTATTTTTTGTTTCAGCTGGTATTGCGATGCTTTTGGCTTCAATAGCCGAGACTCTGTATTCATATTTCCAAGTCAGCCTTCGCTTAGTACAAAGGTAGGTCGTACTTGTTCAGCTTGCAGGATATGTTTTAGTGATCAATACTGTTGGTATGTAACTTCTGTAGTTGTACATGTAGATAAGATGTATTCGTATTTCCAATTTAATTAAGTAAGCCTTCGCTTAGTACAAAGGTACGCCATTACACCCTATTGGTATCAAGACTAGGGAATTGGAGGTATCACGTCTGCTATAAAGAGATGTTATTGTTAAACTAAAGCCAGTTGATGGCAAATTTTGCAAGCTGTTTAGAAAACATTTAACTAGAAAATATGGGGTAATTTTGAATGCACACAGCCTGAAACAGCGACCTTCTCAAAGCATGCACGATGCCTGCTTTGTTAGTCATTCAGTCATTTTGCTTTACGGACAAATATTTTCCCTTGCGCAGTGAATAATTTAATTTGTAGAATAATGTTTTCTATATTAGCAGTGTAACAATAGTTAACTTAATGTGTTGTTTTCTTTTGTAGACTTACAAGGGAACAGCTATTTTATATATTAACTTCTTTTTTGTGAGTATTAAGTGTAGTGATTTTAATTGTGCATTTTGTCAAACACAAACAATTGAGTTTTTATGCCGAATGAAGTAATCTTAAGTAATGTTGCAGCCCTCAGCCTGTTTTTGCTTCCCCCAAAAACAGCATCAAAGAAACAACCACAATATTGCTCACAATTTTTTCTTTTTTTTTGTGGTTTTAGAATAATCTGTTTGATGATGTGCAGTTTATTCCTGTTGCATCGAATTTCCTTACTAGAACCAAAAATCATGGCAACAACGAAATATCCTCCTGAAAAACTTCTTCTGTAAGTTCAATTCATATTAAATATTATGATTTTTAATTTTGATTTTTAATTTGTATGTTATTGTATAGATCTGTATAGTGGACTCTCTTAAAGCAGACATCTGTTAAGGTGGACAGCTCTCTAAGACAGACATTAGTAATTGGCTGGTTTCGACAGAGTTTCACTTGTTTTTCTGTAACTGAAATTTTCAAAGGGGGTGCACTTCTCTAAAGCAGACAGCTAAAGCTGGCCCTGAGGGTGCCGGCTTAGACAGAGCTCACTGTATTTTCTTTTATGTATCTAAACATGTCAAAAACATAACACAACGTTTGAGTTTAACCTATATTTTTAAAGTGAAATGCACTTGTGAACATTCATACATAGTTATGTTACAAATATTATTGTTGTTTATTTTAGTTATAAATTTTGTACATTTATTTATTTACATGCAGTCGTCAATCTATGTATCAACTATGGAAGCTTCGTCAGGAGGTTTTTGATGCAGAAGTTGTAAGGTGAGAATTAAAAGAACGTTTTTTTTAAAAAAGAAAAAAGCTTTGAAATGCCAGGTTTAATATGAGATTGATTTTTATATATTATTTAACAAATTGATTTCTTATCTTATTTTACAGATTCAAGACGATAGTAGCTGCCAATTTAAATGCTATAACACAGGTATGTTTTTATTATGTAGCTTAACTCATTATTTATATGATCTTGCATTTGTCCACTAAGATTTACTGGAATGAAGTCAATGAGATCTTTCACTCCCCCCCCCCCCCCCCCCCCCCCCCCCCCCCCCCCCCTTCCACCCAAAAAAGGTTTCAATATATTTTTAGAAAGTCTTAACCCTTTAAGCCCTAAGAGTGCCAATTGGCACATGATGTCATAACTTGGCCAATATTTGGTAGATTTGTATGAATTTTTGTCAACAAAATTGTCTTGTAAGTATCTACTCATTGAAAGCATAAAATTGTGCCCCCTCTTATTTATGATGTAGTTGACCACCCCTATAACTTTTGGAATTTTTTTTTTTTCTGAGTACATCCATGGTCTAAGACATGTGCCACATTAATCTATGCACTGAGAGCTGCAAAATACTAGTAAGCTATAGTTTAGGGGTATACCAACATACCAAAATAGTACGACATTATTTAACGTTTTTATTTTTGTGTTTTAAACTCATTTCTACGAAAGCCATAACTTCCTTCATGAATGCTGATATGATTTATGAAATACCCTGATAAATAGCTTTCAAATGGTACATGATACAGGGGGGCAGAGTTTGTATTAATTTGGAAAAAAATGACATTCACCTTAGGGCTTAAAGGGTTAAATGAGTGCTATTGTTGAGGCTGTATTTGCACTTCTCTATGTCCTCCTGACCTTCTGCAGGAAAGAAAAATGTCTTCTAATCAACAATTTATTCAGCAGAAAGTTGTGTAGTATGATTAAGGCATTTTTGCTTGACATTTTTTTTCTTGCCTTAAAGTTAAATTATAATAAATCTTAAAAAATGACCCCTAAAGTGGTCATTAACGATTACTGACCACATTAGAATGATCTAATTCAAAGACTCAAGGTTGAATGGAAGTAAACATTACAAGCTTCTTTGTCTTGCAGGTGCGAAAAACACTGAAGATGTTGGAAGACGACCTGGAAGCTCATATGAGCAGAAACTGTACCTTACTAGATGACAATTTGTGTATACAAATTTAAGACCATGGAGAAATATTTCTCATTTTATTGGCAGTTTCTTGTTGTTGCAGATGTTGTGATCACCAAATGACACAAAACAAAAGATTCAAAAGACAATGAACATTACTCACACCACAACACAAAAGCTGACCAACAATAGAATCTGCAGCACCAAGAAATGGCCAATTTATTGCTTGGGGGAACAATCGCCATTTTAGAAGATCTTTGAAACGGCATGCAGAATACTACTTGGTAAATTCTGATTCTTATTTATCCAATCAGAAAACAGTGCGACACTCTGAAAAGTTAACTGTTGTCACAGTTTTGTACCTTAAGAATGCATCCGGTTGCGTAGCAACATGTTATAAAAACTGCAGGCTCAGTTTTACCTTAAACAATTCTGAAGGTGCATGATTTAAATTTGTTCCCCCGAGTACATCAGACAGATTTAGTTACTGTAAATAGCTGGAAATGACTTTAAAATGGTTTAAAACCATCAAGTATTTTGGCTAGTTATCACTGACGACTCTTTTAAAAAGTAGGGATTAAAGAGCAGGGACATAATTATTTATTTCCATAATTTTTTACACATATTTAAATCGACATGAAAGTATTTTGTATATAAATATTGGTTAAATTGTAAAGTATAATTAATTGTTACCATTCGTATATTATTTGACACAATATTTAAAAAATGTAAGTCTCCAAAGAAAACTAAGGTTTCTTGTCTATTTATTATCAAGTGAATTGTGAGCGAAAAAGTTCATTGAGAATTAGTTAGTGCCGGCATTAATATTTCTCAGTGGAAGCACGTATGTTGTTGTTGAAGTTGTATTTTCCAGGAAACTGCTCAGTTTTGAAATTTCGTTACCAATTTGCCTAAACAGTTTTAGGCAATTTTATTACATTATGGTGCATTTTTATATCGAGTTTTACCCAGAATTTCACTTTTTCTGTCATGCTTAAACAATACGTTCATTTTATGTACTATAAAGGGATATTAAAGTCAATTTTACTTTTTACCACAGTCAACACATTCACATAGAAATAGCAGTTATGAATAAAGTTGTAAAATTGAAATGAATTTCACCAGTATCAAAAAAGATTTTTAATGGTATTAGCAAATTAGACTGTTTTTAAAATAATGATATTGTCAGTTGTTTTTTTAAAAAAATTGAAGCTTAAAGTTAATACAATGTGCAAAGAGTAGATTTTTTATTGGCTGGTGAGTGATGATAAATGTTAGAAATGTGCAAAAATAATGTTTATGAATAAGGGAAAGTTTGAATAAACACAGTTGTTTCAAATGTCTTAAGGGCCCATTATAGTATCTTTTCAGGCCGTTGCTAGGGAAAAATCAGTTTGCTCTAGCTCGGCAGATTTTTGCTTATATTTGACCAAATTTGAACAGCAACCTTTAAGTACACCTGTGGTTCGGGTTGTGACGTCATCAGGCCACGCCCAATGTCACGTGACCCAAAACAGAAAAATGAGCGTAACTTCAGAAACTTACAGTTTTATCAAAAAAATTTTGCATCATTTGATTTTATACACCATTTAAAAAAAACGTAAGCATATCGGGCGCCATATGGGACAATATTGTCATTCACTTTATATTGGTTTTCATAAATATATACATACCATTGCATAATATATTTATGCCTAATAAAACATATTCGTTCCATTGAATAATATATTTATGCCTGGAATACATATTTGCACCATCGCATAATATATTTATGCCTGAAAAATTATTTTGTACCATTGCGTAATATATTTATGCCTAATAAAATATATTTGTATCTGTGCATGATATAATTACGCCTACTAAAAATGCTATGAAATTGAGTGAACCGCCAAAACAATATATACGACTGAATAATATATTCATGGCCAAAGAAATTTACCTGTACCATTGCAGAATATATTTACGCCTAATAAGATATATTTGTATCTATGCAGAACATATTTATGCCTAATGAAAACATTTGCTTTTTTGTTTGATATATTTATGCCCACTAAAATGCTATGAAATTGAGTGAAAAAATATATACGGCTATTGCGCCTGCTGATCAGCGGAGTTAATAGGGAGATGGACCTGGGTCAGAGGTTGCTACTCTAAACAAAATGGCGGCGGAGGACGGTGACCTGGAGGCTTTTTTCCTTCACTCGATTCCTTCGCTATTTCGTCAAGCACAGAGACACCTGCACGGTGATAATCTCAATGTTTTAGAGTATTTTGAGCGCCGGTTAAATGATTACACGTGCGTCATTAGATCAGTGATTCTACAATGCGAACAACAGAGCGCTAGCGAAGGCTTGATTCAGCTGTTGGGTTTGTTGCACGAAGGAGTCAATCGAAGGCAACGATTTAAATGGTCAGATCCAAGATTATGCAACGCTCAAAGAAACGTTGCTTCGGAAATGAGATTCTCGTGTCCACTGGAACAGTCTTCGGGGCCAGGCAGGCCAAGATTTCACATCCCCGAAGACATAATTAGAGGATTACATGATATTCATGGCGTTTGGAAAGAAGTGGCGAACGAAGCGTGTATCTTACATAACTATTTTACGAAGGCGACATCAGTATACCATGGCAGTTAACCAGACATCTGGTCCGAGAATCACTTACTCTGAAATTTCAGATGCAGGACTTCGTGAAATTGTTAAACGATTTTTGTTGTATTAAATGTAATCGGCAGCAACATTATTTAAGAAACTGACCTCAAGGACATTTCTCGTGTTTTGATGGCACTTCTTCCCTCCCCCTACCTACCTAAACATTGTTGTTCCACTGTTTAAGCTACCTGTAAGAAACAAAAAACAACCCAACTTTGAATAGAGGGAAGGGAGGAGGGATCCAGACAGTTTTGTTCTCTGAAGTGTACCCCATTTGATGTGAGTGTCTCGACAATTTTGTCCTCGACTGCAGGATGATTTTCAAATTTGTGCTAAACTAAAACCTTCCATAGCCCCTAGAGCCAAAATCTACTGAAGTACACGTCTTCGGGGATGTGAAATCTTGGCCTGCCTGGCTCCGAAGACTGTTCCAGCTGCGGCTCGTGTTTCCCCCTACTTCTTTCAGCTTGTTTTCTAATTGTCATGTTGATAACGTACAGGTTTTCATGAGCCACAATTCGGCCGGATTTCATTGAATATTTTACTGTTCGATCCTGTTTTTGGACTGAAAAACTACAAGCACTCGTGTTAAATTCGATTCTGTTTGTGAACTTTGATGGTTTGACATTTTGACAGCTTTGGTCTTATTCAACCAATCAAATTGTTTGAACCATTCTAACAAGGATTGTGATTGGCTAATTTTAGCGTGCTTTATGAGAG